>CM075196.1:22032574-22140074 GCA_037577475.1 Chaunax sp. Z400 | reverse complement strand
GAACCAGCAGCTCTCTGTGTTGTAAAATGATGGCACGGTTACGTTCCAAACATTTTCTATCACCTTCCATGGCCTCAGAAAATCTGAACAGTGGATTCTTGGACTGAGGGCAGCCCCGCCCACTGGCATTGGTCATATATATATACATACATACATACATATATATATATATATATATATATGTATGTATGTATGTATACATACACACACACATTTATGGAGCTTTACAGCAAAACAGCGTTGCAGCACTACAGTAACCAAAGAATATGGTGGCTTACTTTAAAATGTAAAAAAACAACTTGAAAACAGATAACAATCATAAATCCATTCCATGAAGCATGTATGGCGTAATCAACGTCTCCAGAAGCCTGGAGATCCCAAAGTGATGTGAAAAGACGTTTCTCACTCCGCTTTTTAAACAAACGTATATATGATGCTGTTTTATGTAGTGTATTTGCTGTTTTGTGGTTGTTTTTGTCCACCTGCCCAGGGACTACAGATGTGAACCAGCTGCAAGGTAATTTAGGTGCAATTACTTTTAATTGTGCACTGTCCCTGCAAAAGTAAGCAATTAACTAAACTAAACACCTTCACTGTAGCTTCGAAGCTAAAAGCGGTTACATGTGACACTAGTGGAGATCAATGAGAAATGGAAATCTCTGCATGCGTCAACACTCATAAAATCATTTGCTCTGACAGAAGCATTTGTTTCTGCAGCTTCATGCAGAGATCACGGTTTCTCTTCGATATCTTCGAGAGGCACATGTACACACATTCAGTTTCAAGTAAATACAAGAGATGTTTTATTTGAATCATATATATATACAGGGAAAAAGCTGTAGAACAATATATAGAGAGGAAAAGCTGTTGATGCTTGGCAATTACAAATTAAAGTACACTAATGGATAAGCAGAGTTAAATTGTGGTTTCTTTCCTCTTAGCATCAAGATACGCAATTTAAGAAATGTAAAATCTAATTCCTTAACAGCATCAGTGCTATTAAGGCGCCCATTACAGTCATATTAATGCAATCAGCATCTTGTTAGCAATATTGAAAAGTAGTTTGCAAAGGACTAATAGGTCAGTCATTCAAATCTAAAGCAAAATTTTTGCAAGGATCTGTCCTTGGAAAAGAAAAGCTGTGTTTTTCTCTCAATAAGTAGTTCCCATCCCTTTTCACTGTAGATAAAATATTTTCATACAATTTAACTGTCAATGTTAAAGTCACTTAGGTCAAGTTTGCAGTCCTGCTACTTGGATATGTGCACATATTTTTTAAAATCAAAAGATAATTCCTATTATTTTGTATTTGTCAAAATTCAGAAGTAGCCTCTGTCGTGAAAGCAGTAATTTTCCATCTGCACATATTCACAACACGTCTGTTGTTGTACGTTCTATGTTGCTCAAAGAGTGGAAATTTATCTTTGTCGTTAAAACAGATCTCTCAGCATGAATAGGTCAGACTGCATAACTACAGTCGAGGGATAATCAACTGGTACTTGATTAAAATGGATTCACGTACCAGGCTAACGTCAAACAAAGGAGCTGAAGGGGATTTTCAGCTTGAAAAATTACTTCCAAAATAGGGCTACAAAGGCTTTGCTCTGCAATTAAAGTCCTTGTTCTGTCCCAAGTTATGAATATCTGATGGTGGTTACAGGCAAAGAAAATTAAAAATATAAAGGCACTCGTGAAGTCAGCTTTCAGATGACACAGCAGTCTAACTTTTGAAGAAATTGTTCATTCGAAAGCAGAGTCAGTTATAAGATTCCAAGCTGGACCTCAGACAGGAAATGCACACTAACACACTAATTATCACAATTTATTTTGTCCTTGCAGGATTCGACTCTTGACAGAAAAAAGGCCTTTGCTGCTGTTTTTATCACGAGAGACTGAGAAACCTCGCTGACAATACGCTTCTGACATCAAACAGGGAGATGAAATTCATTTAAATTGAAATTGACTTTTTTTCTGCGCTTTGTTCACAAAACTGATAATTAACCACAAGTGCATTACAATAGAGTACAAAGAAAATACATTTTGCTTTGACTTCAGGTCACTTAAGTGGCCAACAAATCATTATGGGCCTGCAGCATCAAGGACACCACTACAGAGAGAAGAAAACCTTCAGTTAATATAATCATACAAAGAAAGCTGTTTACTCATTAGAAAATAACTTAAAATACCACCTTCAGCTTAGGAGCTTTATTCACAATCTTCTGCAACATCAACACACAAGTTGTGGTGAATTACAAAAGGAAACCTGGATGTTTGTCAAAATGAACACTCATCACTTACTGTGGTTTCAGAGGGTCAGACTAACGGTCGAGGCTTCACCC
Source organism: Chaunax sp. Z400 (assembly GCA_037577475.1). Classification (NCBI taxonomy): domain Eukaryota; kingdom Metazoa; phylum Chordata; class Actinopteri; order Lophiiformes; family Chaunacidae; genus Chaunax; species Chaunax sp. Z400. The sequence continues at coordinate 22,137,735 of CM075196.1, read as the reverse complement.
TGCTGAGCTTTTAGTGGGTCATGGAATAAGAAAGTCTATGGTACATAGAAAGATGAAACTCTGCTATAATGTGTTGCAAATAGGTTTTATCTCATTGCAGTGGGTTTTGGACCTAAACTAAAATAACCTAGACTAGAATATAATATAACACAATTCAAAAAAATGTAAAAAAGTATAAATTACTCCTGTTTACCTGTTTAGTGTCATTACAAACTTTTTGGGAAGTTCTTCAACTTTGCACTCGCCACCTGTGTTGTAGGCATGTCAAATAAGCATATTTTTATGTGTCTGAAATGTATTTTTATGTGTATTTTTTTAATATAAGTTGTCTCTGTGTCTAAAATATGTGATAAATGTTGCCGACCCGTGGGACCCCAGGGGTCCGAGACAGCGTCCCAGAGGGTCTCCAGCAAAACTGACTTAAATTCTTCAATTCCATCCTCACGTTACATAAATGACAGAACGTATGACTATTTGGTTTTTCTAGACTTAATAATAAAAATCTGAAGGCACAGTTGTAGTCTGCTGGGACAAAGTTTCATTAAATGGTGTTTAAATTGTCAGTTTTTGCTCATTGATGTGAAAATGTTTGGGAACCACTGGTGTAAACAGCAGTTAGGTGATGGTAAGGCTTTCTTTTGTGTGATGTGTGAGAAATCTAAAATGTTGATACGAATATGAATGGAGTACTTGGTTTGGTGCCAAATTATGTGCTAATTTAGAATGATGTTATTAGATGATAGGTCTCCCTTCCACAGACTGTTACAGGAACAAGCAGCCTTTGCCAGAATAGTAAGTAGAGAGTAAACATTGACTTAGTCAATGCTGTGTAAAATGAAATGGATGATTACCCACATAATATGAGGCAATGAAGGCACCACAGGGTTTCATTTAGTGAGACTTATGTGAGTTGACAAACAGGAATCATTTCAGAGATGTTCCAGCCATGTTTAGGAGAAACCTTGATAGAGATTAGGTGTTGTGGTTTATGAAGAACATGCACCAGCATACTGAGACAGTGGAGTGACAACCATTTAGAAAGAACATGCAGCATGAATGATTACAGGACTGTTTGCACAGCAGACATAATGACATGTAATTGCATTAATGGTTGCTGCATTCCACTTACTGTAAAAGAGGTCTAGCTATTATGCATGCTGGTTCACTGTCATTGGGACACTTAATGGAACTGAGTCATGGCTGTCCTCCTGTTTTTTTCCTGCTATGACAAGTTGAAATGTCTGCCATGCAACCAGGACAACTTGATGTCCAGTTCACCTTCAGATTTTAGTGTCTGGAGAACTACTGTACCAGTCAAAAGTTTGGACCTACCCATTCACTTGAAAGGGAAAATATGTCCAAACTTCTGATTGGCTCTGTGGATTAAGTCAATGTTTCTTTCCCTCCCAACATAAATTTGGAGATTGCAAAATGTAATCCCTGACATTAACCACTGAGTGGTGCCAGAGGAAGCATAGAGCTGAAAAGGTAGATTCATAGAACAAGATAGGGTTTAATTTATGGATGGGGAGAGATAGATCACCTTGACAGACCAGACTTAACCTCTGCAAGCTCTTCTTAGGACAGTTCTGTTATTTTCTTTTATCCAGAGATCGGACTGAAATGATTAAAGACATGTAGGAAGTTGGGAAGAGACTGGGGGAGATTCTGCATAAAGAGCAGTACATCATCAGTATACAGAGATGTGTGCTCTTTGGTATGGTGAGAAAGAATAGTTTGGAGTAAATGTTACCTGTTGTTTGCCCATGTCTGTTGGGTTGGAAAAGATGAACCATTGTGAAGAGATTTCCAGACATGATTTCCAAAACCGATGCAGCACATTACTGCCAAAAGGAAGTGTCACTTAAGGTGGTTAAATGTCTTCTCTGTATCAAGAAAAAGAATATCTTTGGATTTTTTGCAGGCTCTGAAATTCCCATAACATGGAGACGTACATTATATGTACATTATCTGAGGCATTATCTGTTTGTTTGGTGCTCCTGTGCCAGAGAAGTTATCAATGGTTCTGATCGAAAAGCTAGTATTTTGGCGGAAGACTACATTTCTGTGTTCAAAACTGATAACCAAACCTTGTAGTCATGCTACTGTCCTTTGTCGGTCATTTTTTAAGAGCAGTAAGATAAGAGATTCTTGTTGGCATATAGAGGAAACCTTATTCAGGGGCGGAACTAACAGTGGTGTGTAGTAATTTGATGGGGAATACAGAATTAGATTTTTTTTTTAAAGAAAAAAGAAAATCAACCTGAATAACCTTTTAAAAATGTAAATTATATATTTCTTGTTAAGGAGTACTTGACTGGATTTTTGATTGTACATTTAAATTCTTTTCTAAAGTGTTTTTCAATTTTCAAATTAATTATGAATTTTAAAGAGTAAGTTACTCTGCTCAGGCTGATGGTTTTGTTGATGGTGTCTTAAATATATATGTAACATTTCTGCTTTGAAAAGTATAAAACTACCAGACCTCTGTTATGTTTTACTGGGTAGTTAAGTATTATTTAATTGTGTATTTATTATCCCAAATGTTTCTCTCATGTGACTAAAAATAACGTGAATAAAGCTTTAAAACATTACCTCATCTGTTAATATTTCTGGCTGAGTCAGGTGAGATACATTTTCTTTTTTTCCTTTTTTTCCCTTTTTCTTTAAATCTGTCTGCATGCATGTATTTATGATCATGCAGCAAGATCCCCACTGGTGTACAGAGCCCCCCCCCCAAAGTCAAACAGAAGCCGGACAGCTCAGCCTGCCTCACCAGGCCACAAGAACATCCAGGACGCAGGACCCACAGCACCACAGTGGGCCCGGTACAACGAACAGACCCAGGGCCCAGGAAGCACCCCAACCAGCACCACTGGAGCGTGCATTTAACTAATATATGTTATTGTTTTTAATAATGATAATGAAGATTTTAATTCATTTTGTATTATATAAAAAATGGAAGGTGACCATTTTGAATGTGCTCCTCTTTGTTTTTCAGGAGTAAAGTCCTCAAATCAGCATCCCACATGTTGCAGAATACACACAGGACACCTGTGAGTAATGTGATCTGACCAAATGTAACTGCTGAATATACTAAATGAATAGAATTTGGATTGAAAATGTTTTGAGATGTTTATTACATTTGTAACACTCAATTTTTTTTTTTTTGCTGTGTCATTTTTAATAAGGTAGAATATTTTTGATGTTTGCTTTTGATGTAATCCAACAGCATTCAGATTAGATGACATTTTGTAATGGATTATTTTTCAAATCACAAATATTCTCATGTAATTTGCATTGAGTAACTAACCTGACCTGACTCTGCATATCGTCACGATGCTTTATAGATTTCACCAAGCATCTAATTTAAGACAGATGTCCAGGTAAGGTTGTGTTGTCTGTGGGGGGTTAAGAATAATAATAATAATAATAACTTAAATTTATATAGAGCCTTTCAAGAGACCCAAGGATGCTTTACATAGTTGGGTACGAAAGAAAAATAATAACAATGTAACAAATAATAACAAAAAGGTCTAGACACACGTGCTTTGTCTCTGTATCAATATCCATTGGGTTGGTACATGAATCAAATGTGGGGCTCTGACTGAGGCTATACTGGGGGAACTAGTTGTTAGATTTGTGTTTAGAATCAAGTAAATTAATTGGCTGTCCAGAATGAAGGTAACAGTTTTGTTTCTGTAGATAAGAAGCTCATCTCTGAGTCTCTCTCTCTCTCTCAAATATTTATCCTTTGGGATCTCAATTAGGGGGAGGATTTGAAGCCATCTGATTCTATAATTGTCTTTTCCAGTTCATGGATACATTTTAGTTGGGATTTGAGTAGATTGGAAGAAAATCCAATTATTTAGTCACCTCATGAAACCCTTTGCCATATCCAAAAACACTTGGATTGAATTGAACACAGGTGGTTTGTTGATCGCTATAAATGCATCCAGTTGCTCCCTTATCTCCCATTAAAATATTAATATTAATTAATTATTACTTTAAATTTTATATTTTTCAAATATAATTATTATAATTATATTAATAATATTAATATCAAAACCATATTAATGAAAAATGGCTTTAACACGGATATAATTGCCTAAACATTGAATTGAATTTTACATTTCAACTTTTTTTTTTTTTATTTCTCATTTTTTGGGCATATAACATGGTAAAACATAACATGATATAACATGAGTAAAATGTGAGGGGTTTGTTTTAAGACTGAACAATGGAGGCTATAAGACTGTGACCCAGAACATTCTTATACTGAACAAAAATATAAACGCAACACTTTTGTTTTAGCTCCAATTTTTCATGAGTTGAAACCAAAGATCTAAGACTTTTTCTATGTACACAAAAGGCCTATTTCTCTCAAATTTTGTTCACAAACTTGTTTAAATCTGTGTTAGTGAGCACTTCTCCTTTGCAGAGATAATCCATCCACCTGACAGGTGTGGCATATCAAGATGCTGCTTAGACAGCATGATTATAGCACAGGTGTGCCTTAGGCTGGTCACAATAAAAGGCCACTCTAAAATGTGCAGTTTTATCTTGAAAAGAGACATTTATAGGCACTGAAGTATGGATTTCACAGATATGCAGGGGGGGTCAGAAAACCAGTCAGTATCTGGTGTGACCACCATTTGCCTCACGCAGTGCAACACATCTCCTTCGCATGGAGTTGGTCAGGTTGTTGATTGTGGCCTGTGGAATGTTGGTCCACTCCTCTTCAATGGCTGTGCGAAGTTGCTGGATATTGGCAGGAACTGGAACACGTTGTCGTATACGCCGATCCAGAGCATCCCAAACATGCTCAATGGGTGACATGTCCGGGGAGTATGGAGGCCATGCAAGGACTGGGATGTTTTCAGCTTCCAGGAATTGTGTGCAGATCCTTGCAACATGGGGCCGTGCATTATCATGCTGCAACATGAGGTGATGGTGGTGGATGAATGGCACAACAATGGGCCTCAGGATCTCGTCACGGTATCTCTGTGCATTCATAATGCCATCAATAAAATGCACCTGTGTTGGTTGTCCGTAGCATATGCCTGCCCATACCATAACCCCACCGCCACCATGGGCCACTCTATTCACAACGTTGACATCAGCAAACCGCTCACCCACATGACGCCATACACGCTGTCTGCCATCTGCCCGGTACAGTGAAAACAGGGATTCATCCATGAAGAGAACACTTCTCCAAAGTGCCAGACGTCATCGAAGGTGAGCATTTGCCCACTCAAGTCGGTTACGACAACGAACTGCAGTCAGGTCAAGACCCCGGTGAGGACGACGAGCATGCAGATGAGCTTCCCTGAGACGGTTTCTGACAGTTTGTGCAGAAATTCTTTGGTTATGCAAACCAATTGTTGCATCAGCTGTCCAGGTGGCTGGTCTCAGACGATCTTGCAGGGGAAGATGCCGGATGTGGAGGTCCTGGGCTGGCGTTGTTACACGTGGTCTGCGGTTGTGAGGCCGGTTGGATGTACTGCCAAATTCTCGGAAACGACTTTGGAGACGGCTTATGGAAGAGAAATGAACATTCAATTCACGGGCAACCGCTCTGGTGGACATTCCTGCAGTCAGCATGCCAATTGCACGCTCCCTCAAAACTTGCGACATCTGTGGCATTGTGCTGTGTGATGAAACTGCACATTTTAGATTGGCCTTTTATTGTGATCAGCCTAAGGCACACCTGTGCAATAATCATGCTGTCTAATCAGCATCTTGATATGCCACACCTGTCAGGTGGATGCATTATCTCGGCAAAGGAGAAGTGCTCACTAACACAGATTTCAACAAGTTTGTGAACAAAATTTGAGAGAAATAGGCCTTTTGTGTACATAGAAAAAGTTTTAGATCTTTGCTTTCAACTCATGAAAAATTGGAGCTAAAACAAAAGTGTTGCGTTTATATTTTTGCAGATCTCGGCCATATTGAACACGTATGGGTGATTTTAGACCCACCTCAATGAGACACTTTATCTTGCTTTTTACTTTAGTGTCTGTCACATCATAGGATTTAGGCCTGAGAGAGCCACAAAACTCTTTTCATGTCAATAATGATATTAGACAGGTGGTATAATATCTGTATTGTGTAGCTCATTCTGGCAGATGATTGGCTATAAAAAACGCTTTTGCTTTTAGGGTTCACATAACTTTCTTATTTTATGTTTGCAGATGATTCGTTTTTATATTGTCTGAAGTGCCATCTGCAACAGCTGTTCAATGTATGCTGCCATTGTCCCGGAGTTTATTGGCTATTTAATTCAGAGCTCATAAAAGGATGGATTGGAAAATGCATTCAGCTGAGAATAGAAATATTATTTCCCGTCAAAATTTAATATATGGCAAAACAAAAACCTTGGAAAAAAATCCAATTGTTGAACTTCCTCCCTTCTGGCAGCTCTGTTAGTGTAGAATCCTTCAGCTACAATCTCAGAATTCACAGACTTGATGAATGCAGCCTGAAAGAGAACATTAACCTGCCTGACTTTCAGTTGGAAGGCACATGCTCAGAAGGTCATGCAGGGATGATTATATTATAGGCTGAAATTCCTGGCCATCCAAGAGCAGCAATGATTTCCTGTTGCAAACTACACAAATAATCTTCTTCTTCTAAAGTGATGCAATCATACCACGCAATGATATAAACATGTTTTAATCATTTAACTCTTTGTATGTCGAAGCTTTGCATGGATCCAAAGCCAGGAGATGAAATATGCTGAGACTCGTCTGCTGGACAGATTCACAGCCTAAACGATGATTTCAGTATTTTTATGGAAACCACAGCCTGTGTTCTTTTAGGTACAGCAATTTACTCTGACACTTCTAATTCTGGCAAACTGTGTACTTTACTTTGCCAATATAGTATGATTAATTTTTATCATTACATACTCAGGGCACTCCAAACCTAGAGGTGTCTTGAAATGACAGTTGAAATATCCCCACTGGATATTCTGTGAAGATAATTAACTCCTTACTTATGGATTGCAAAAGAATTGAGGAGCCAAGAAATCTATCAAACTGAGAAACACTGAACTAGAAAAAGAAAATTCATGCTCCTGTTTAGAGAGGGTGGAGTGCAGTGTGCTACAATACTCATTTGATAGGGCAATGCTCCTTTATAATAGTATTTAAAGGAGTATTAATAATAGTATTTATCACATGTCTGCATGAAGAATAATTTCTTGTCTTATATTTAAAATTACAAGGATTTGACAAATAATCTGTGTGGCTGTTACATCCCGAAAGTTGTCTAGGAGATACAGGAAGTAACAAGGATAATAAAACCCAGGAAAAATAACCATGTGGGAAAAGAGCTCTTAAAATACAGACAAGGATATTTATTTTTAAAGCGGTACAAACTGAATTACACCAAAACTGAAACTTAAATTAGCAATCAAGGCAGTAAACTCTAAACACAAGGGTTGAACACAAAATCACACAGCGCTCCACACTAGGTCTGAGACAGAGACTGGCTGCAGCTCTCTGCTGCTTCTTAAGCGCCTCTGCTCAATCAGGTGATTTGGGACACCTGCTGCACCTTCACTGCAGAGGGGGAGGGCAGAACCTGCAAAGAGAGAGAGCGAGAGAGAGAGAGAGAGACCAGGGTGCCAGCAGACACTCCTACACAGGGCACGTAACAGTGGCAATGATTGATTTTATTGTAATTTATTAATTCATTGAATTGCTGAGTCATTTCTTTATGTATGAATCAACATAACATTTCAACATAATGATAAGTTATGAAGGGAATTTTCCCAACAATAATTACTGAAACTTTTCTGTTACATTTACTTTTGTATTTCTTATCTCTTTCAATTACTTTAAATATAATAATAATAATAATAATAATAATAATAATAATAATAATAATAATAATAACAATAACATAATAATAATACATTTCTATCTGAATGTTTTTGTTTCAGTGTGAAATTTGAAGGGCAACCAGTTTCATTTAATGTGCTTGTAGTGATTTGACAGTTATTTCAAGAGATTTCTCATGTGGATTATTTTACTGCACTTGCAGAAAAATCACTTGTATTAGTCTGTACCTTCTTAAATTAATATTTGTTTTATATTCATATCCATGTGTGGACTGCATCTTCTCTTTTGTCTTGACATGTTTCTTTCATTCATCCTGAAAGTACCTTGAAGGAACTTTATTTATGTGTGCTGTCAATAATCTGTTGGATCCATCATTTGCTACCTTCAACAGCAGGACTAATGAAGTAAATAACGAAATCTCTCAACTCCTCTTTTAATCTCCTGCTGTCCTCCCTCCTCTGCTTCAACTAGATGGAAAACTGCTGTGACATCGATTCGGAGATTCCACTTCCTTAATGCCTCTGCCAAATCTCATCAAGACAAATTAGCACTGGTCAGTTACAGATACTCCTATGTGATACTTTCTGGATATTATTTTTTTGTAACATATCTTTTAAAATACCATATTCACATAAGACAAATATAGCGGATTAAAATGGAAATACCAGTATATATTAAGAGATATAAGGAAACTTGATATCCTTTTTGCTGATCTGCAATACTGCGATGCCAGCCCCAATATCTGATCCTTAAACAGATCCTTACATCAAAAATTGAATAATGGAATTTTACATTATTTAGTCGGATATAATTATATTATATATTATGTATATTTCACAGATCCACATTTGGGATTTTTATGGGTTCAACCGTGTTCACTTAGGGAAAGATCTCCAAAATGTCTTATTCTACTACTGACTACTGATATTTAAGACCTCTTTAAAATGCCTTTATCTTTGTCACATCTTCAGTTCTTAATTGTATGTCTAAAAAATAAATACCCCATTGCCCACCTAAACACAAACCGTGTTGTGGGTGGAAACCTTGTGGCCACTAGGCAGAAGATGTTAGTCTTCATTGACACATTTGAAGCTGTGGTCCTATTTAGGTGAAAATAGATATTTTCCAAATCTATAAGTGTTAGGCAGTATATGCATGTGTTGTGGTCTCCATAGCTGATGGCATTGGGATGAACCCCAGATGAACCCCAGCCTTCTTCATCTCAAGCAAGATTCACGTTACATAGGAAGACCCCAAACACAACACAACAAATATGCAAAACATGTTCAAACACATGTTTGAACATGTTTTGCAATGTATTAGCTCCACTCTGATGGTTTGCCTGCATTATGTTGTCTGGCTTCACATCAAAGGCCATCAGCAACGGCAAAGGCAAAGCAGGAAATGTAGATGATTTAACATTATAGATGGTGTCTGCCTTCACAGAAATCTGCTTAGGTTGAGTTCTAAAGTTCATACTCAACTGGTTGAGACTATTGCCATTAGAGATTGTTCAATAGTCACAGTCTTTACCTTCTGTGCAATTGGCCTTATCTCACTGCACAGAGGCTTCAAGCATGTGTCCTTGAACAGTCAAAAGCATCTAGCTTTTTAAAAGCTGTTTAATGTTGAGGCGTATCTGAGTACAGTTGTGGATTCTGAATAACTTTTTCGCTTTCTTCAACATTTTAACATTGTTGGATAGGTTCTTTTTTTTAACATTCCGCCAATAATAAATAATATATAATAGTCAACATAAAATAGCCAGGCAGAACTCACATGACCACAGAAGGCAGAGGGTATATTAATGTTAATATTATCTAATAATGAACATTGTGGACAGCATAAATTAGTGTTCATAAAGGTATCTGTGCTGTTAAGTTCATCCACTTATTTGGAGTTCGATTCAAAGGACGCTCATTAACCCCTTTTTCTTATTTTCTGTTTAATCACGCCAGTCCTTGATCTCTACTCCACCCACACCTCAGGCCTGTCTCAGTCTAGGAATAAATTTCACAGCGTCCCCCTAAATTGTAATGAGTTCTGTGCCCTTGGTGCCCTACAGTGAAGGTTTCAAGAGCAGCAGTCCAAACAATGCAAAAAAATGTAGCCTGTAACTAAGCTACTGTTTATGGATGTCATTATGTGTGTCTGCACAGCGTCAGATATCAGTGTCCGTATTGCCCCACTGCTGTAAGTAAAATATTGAGTGCACCAATTTCTTTTACCTTTTCATGAGTTTTTCTGTTGCTATAATAACCTCATTCTCAAATTTCCACGATCCTCTTCATTGTTTTAATTATTCAACAAGAAAACAAAAACAAAAATCAATGCATTAGGAAGACAAAATATCCATAAAGTTACTCAATATTTGACTTCACAGTCTGTGCACTCGGGATGTGACTGATCCTTTTTTTTTATATTTGAAGACAGATTTAGACTCTTAAGCCATTTACAGTGTGACATGAGACACACACACCAGGCCTGTCAAGCATTAACATCAAAGAGCAGCTGATTAAATTATGGGATTTTTTAAAGCCTTTTTGGTGTTGCTAATTAGCGGCCTGGGTCTTCCTACATTATCACATGTATCCATAATTTTCTGGAACTTGAGAATATGATGCAACATATCATTTGAATTTTTTTCTCCATTATTCAGCTTGCGAAAAACACAGGGAAAGTAACTGCTCATTTGCAAGGCAGTTCTTTTCATCTTTTTAACACAGTGTTATTCCCAAGGACATCACACATGATACCGTACTCTTTTGATTTTCTCAATCTCGCGCTAACGCACACCAATGCAGGTGAGACCAGTGTCAGAGGTCCCCGGGATGTGCATGCGCTGGATCAGAGAGCTGGAAAGCTGAGATGCAGCAGGCCTGCAGTTGGTTGGCTCATGTCTACTTTATTCTGAGGATTAATCTGAGCCATGCTGGTCTTCTACCGTTTCTCTCCAACCAAGCTGCTCTCTGGCAAACAGGCAAACAAAACACTCTGACACCTGGGATGAGTTCAATAGGCCATACGTTAGGAAACCTGTAGACCGCTTTGTCTGACAAACGGGGCGTTCCGCCATTGTGTTACAAGGCATAGCGAGTCAACTCAATAGGTAACTCACGGTGAGACAAAAGATGGCAGACGGCGACTATTTAAAAGTATTCAGTCACTGTGGATGGTCACCTGAGAAATGTAGTCTCAGTACTGCAGTACAACAATTTGCTGACCTTCTTCACAATGACCATCTGCTCACGACGACTGCTTTTTGTCTCTTTTTTGCGTGATATTTCCCAGTGACATAAACATTTAAATATGTGTATATAAAACATTACAAATTACAAGGGATAATATGTATATATATATATATATATATATATATATATACATGTACAAAGTTGTAAATATGTGTAGCTATGTATGTATATAAATCTATATACATACATATAGATTTATTTAGATTATATATTTAGATTTAGATTTAGATTATATATTTAGATTTATTTTCTATGCAAATCGGTGTTAGGATGGCCGTGTAGCGGCAGGACTTCAAACAGGAGGCTTGAGGCAGAGGTTAGTTGCAGTCCAACCAAGTGTTTTATTTTCACCAACACTAAAGAAATTTCCATTTTTCCATTTAACACATTTAAAACAATACTGTGGACCACAGGCAGCATGGGGTCCTGACAGTAGTTGCTCGATGGAAACTGGCAGCCTTTATAGCCTGCCACTGGCCTGGATCGTAGCCCCTACCATAGTATAGGGAAATCTATCCCTGCCATTACATAAAAGAGAACAAACACCACGAAATACAACAATTCAGAAAATATCACACACTCATACCAATTATAATGCAAATTCTCCACATATTTACTTAATAGTATCTCCCAGAACCAATAAATGGATGCTCAGATAGCCGGGGACTCTTTTAGACCGAACACCCTGCAGAGGAGACGAGGTGACCTGAACTCATACTGCACAACTACATAACTACTACACCACAAACAACACTTCTTATCACATTTAATATAGTATTTCAATAATTTTAATAATAACACATGTTGATAGTTTATACTATAATGAACACATGTTGATGTTACCAACCCAGTGACTAAGTGTGTTTGTCTTCATAGGTGGAGCTTCAATCATCTCCAGCCGAGGCAGACAAATTACCACATCCCATTCTTCGAAATAAAACATTTAAAGCTACAGTTGTGATTTATTTAATTGATTAGCAATATCAATTATGCCATATACTACTCACCAAATCTAGTAATGAAGAGGGCCTTCATTACAATGGGTATTTGTATATTTCTGTATATAATTGTATGAATGTATATCTTTACAGTATAGCTCAGAAATTATGGGACAAAGGAAACTAAACATAATTGACATATATACTGTATATTTTAATGACTGAATAGTGGAGAGGGGGTTGGATCATATAAGTTTATACCTCTTCCTACTCCTTTACGTGCATGTAAATTGATTTGTTGGTTTGCTTTTAAGTTATGTCATTGATTGTACTGTGTATTATGCTTTTCATTTATTTATTTAATTAGGTTTTTTTTGTTATTGCATGTTTGAGATACATTTTTTTCAATTCAATTCAATTTAGTGTCCTGTATAAGACACCCATCCAATGCGATTGCTGCCAGCATGGCTGGAGCCCACATGTTACCAATCACTGCCAACGACCGGGTGGAAAAAACTGAGCAAAGTTACAGTAAGTGTATAGCAAGCCTTATGAAGTGGGACATTTTTTATTTTGTATGAACACTATGGCGAGCAAACCGAAGCAGCCGAAAGTTGAGAAGAAGACGTTGATGCTGTGTGAGATCATATGATCATGTAAACAAGAAACACGCTGCGCATACCTAAAATGTACGCACAAAAATGCTCAGCTGTGATTGGTCAATTTGTATTTTTGTATTGCCTGGAGCACACTTTAAAGTTTTTTCAAATGGTATTCTGTAATCCTGATCAGTGTTCCTGATCAGAGATCCCTATGTCAGCAACACGTGCAACACAGAGCACCTCTGGACAGAACCCTCCCCATACAATACCAGCAGAGGTGAGCTAACATTGTTAAAGAATGAGATGAATGTGTGTTCTTTTGTTTGGGTGTGAGCACAAACACCAGCTGGACTAGAGATAACCTCGTAAACAACTCGTTCTCATCCCAAGTCGTCACATACTGACGCTCTGTCACACCCTCAGACACAGGTTCCCTTTAGTGTCAGTGGAAAACTCCTTTCTATCACATACTAAACATGAAACTTTAAGAAGTTCAAGCACAAAAACTACCCCTTTATCCAAAACATGAAAAATGTTGTTTTTTAACCTAAAGCAAACTGTAATTAAATGGTTTTAGATTTGCACACTTAAGTAAATGAGGCTCAAATGTTATGGTCCTTTGGTCCCTGTTGAAAGTGGAATAAAGTTTTTTTCCAGACTGGTTAGCAACTGAAAACAAAATTTAGACTGAAAATCTCGGAAAACAATATAAATCATTAGTGACTTGGAGATAACAGCTAATGTTAGCATTCAACCACTTCATAGCTGAAGTTCTTGTTGGCTAGGAAGGCTATCTAGCACTGTCATTAGATAGGAAGGCATAGATCATTCTGAAATATCATCTCACATCATCAAACCAGCTTTAACACAGACCTCACATCTTCAGTCTCTCCCAGATTCTAGTAGACATTCTTTTTCTCAGGTCCAGCATACTAGTGCAATCAGAGAGAGCCATCAGTCCAACACCTGTCATCATCACATCATTATCTCACTACCCCGCTTACCTGAGCCGCATCTACACCCTCTCTCACCTGGCACTGGGCACAAAGCAAAACCCCAACGCCACAGTAACATTAGCTTGGGAGGGTGGTTGAATGCCAACGATACCAAATAAGTCATCAAATATGTCTTTTTTAGTTGTTTTTTTTAAATTGCCAGATGTCCGTCCAGATTTTCAATATCCTTTGTCACTTCAGTTTCTGTTCAATTGGGAAGCAGGGAAATGATGATGATTGTCAGGGTTCCTTATGTTAACAAAACCAGGGAATCAACAACACAACATTTGAGCTTCCCACCCTGAGCTTAATGTCAGGAAAATGGCTGCCATGTGAATATGATCTATAGGTAACTGTAGTTTTAACCAATCCTGTGTTCTCTGTCCTCTCTCAACTCAGACTGCAGGGATTTCTTGAAGATATGTTTGAATTTAAATCCTCAAGAATCTGTCACATTAGAAGAGCTGCAGCAGCATCTCTGGATCAAGACATGAACAACTCAGGATATCCTGCACAGATGCATTTCATTGAAGCAAGAAGATATTGAAGCTGTCCCTGTTCTTGTTAATTGCACATGTGAATGTTCAATTTTAAAAAATTAAAAATGAACACATAAAATGCTTGAAATTCTCAAATCATTTAAAGGATCCCTCCCAATATGTGGGAGATGTGTACATAGAGTTTAACAAGGAACACACACAGCAAGTGCTTGATCTAAAGTAAATAATTCATGAAACTAAATAAATACCAACGCAAGATAAACAGGACTGATTTATTAGAATGAAACCAGGTTATTTAACTGATGAATGATTGTTCAAAGCAGAAGAGCCATGGTGAAAGACAAGAGCAAAATGAATGAATAATTGTGAATTAACTGAGCCTAAAAACAAAAATTTGGACCATAGTTATATGTATAGTTTATGTCTAATGTTCTGGGTTCTTAGACATCAAACCTTGACATGAGGAAAGACAGATGGCGTTTAGCTACTTTAATATGAGTCAGTGAAGAGCTCTCCTATTGAGACCTCAGTCATGGGTCAGGGCTGGTTTGACCTACAGCTTTAAGGTGGTCTGTCCCTGGGACGTAGGTCATCACCAAGCTATGGTGTTTGCGGAGACGGGCTCACCTGGGACAGCAGACATGGTGATTATAACCTTAACAGAAAGAAAGCAACACACACTGGCTGACATGACAGTCTTAAAGATTATCAAACATAAATATATGAGCATATACAGGCTAACATTAGCGATTAGCGCTTTAGCGCGCTAGCGATTAGCGCGCTAGCGATTAGCGCGCTAGCGATTAGCGCGCTAGCGATTAGCGCGCTAGCGATTAGCGCGCTAGCGATTAGCATCGGCTAATTGGCTTTAACATCTGCAGCATTGGCATTAACTGAACCTCAATTATGATAAACATAAGGTTGAGGTCCAGGTTTGTCTGATTGATTTAATAATTTCAGTTCAGAAAAACTATGATGACAACTTTTGAATTAAAAAATTATCTTTTTTCTGACTTCCTGTGCTGCTAGGTTACACATGAAAGGCTATGATGTCATGAGCATGAATAGAATTCTCAGAAGTCTCATGAAGACAATTAAGTGATATAAAACATTCACACTCAAGAATTGACAGAATTGAACACGTTGTTTGAACTTTACATTATTTAGTCCAATATTAGCATTGAGCACGCTCACAACGCGACATGGATTCAAGATCTGTAAAGACTGTTCATTCTCTTTGCTCAGAGGACGATTCAGGTGAGTTTAAAATCCTGGGCAATACCTGAAAGTTTCTTATCAAGACATTTTATTAAAATTTTACTAATATTTCAATATGTTTCCAATGAAAATCATTGTATTGTTGACTTGTATTCAGACAGCATGCTTGAATCAGATTGGAATATCCTACTTGACAGATTTTGATGCATCTTGGTAGGGTGGTTAGGCTAATGACAAGGAAGAACGTTTAATTTTTTTCCCTTGAACTGCACTTTTTGCTGCTATGTTTGGTTATGTTTAGTCAACAACATGCTGATTTCAAAATACACGTCAATGGAAACAGATTAACAAACAATTAATATGAGAGCAAAATATGGCTCTTTCAAAAAAAATGTTGGATTTTTTAAATAAAAATTGATTATCTCAGAAGCATTTGTATAATTGACAGTGTGACTTAAGCAGTGAAAAATGCTTATTTAGCTGTAAACTGTGTAAAGTTTTATAGAGAACAACCTGTGACCCTCATAATCTGAATAAAAATAAAACTGTCATGGACCTGTGGTTCATTTGTAGATGCGCTACAAATACTAAGACAGATGAAATATCTTAAATCAAGACAATATAAGCTTGTTTTTGGTCTGACAATATTTTTTTCTGACCAGACAGTTTTTACGTTTTGAGCATTTCACCTTTTTCAATCTATTTGTCCTTAATGATCTTCATCAGATATTATAACTTATAACTTTTCCATGTTGTGAGTAACTAAATACTTGAAACTAGGTGGATCCTTGAAGTTTTAATAACTTTGCTTAAAATTACTCAGATATATTCCCTAATTTCTGGGTAAATGATCCATAAATCAGGATATAAAAAGTAAAATATATTCCATATCCAGAACTGCCGGATCAAACTATTTATGGGGAGTGATCTTTATTTAGCCTCTATATGTGAAGGTGTCTGTTTATTTCAAATGGTGAACTGACACCTTCATTGGAACAATTAGTAGGAGTCCATTAAGCTAAAGTACTAATATTATTTTCCCACATTCTTTCCCTGACCTTAAACATACCATAGCTACAAAATTGACAGTGAAGATTACAAAACAATGTTGTTGAAACTTCTGATGTAATTGTAGATTCTATCAATAAGACTGGGTTTATTTTATTTCTAGAGAGCACCACCAAGCCCAACATGCAGGAGGCCTCTCAGGTGACCTGGTTCAACAAAGAGGCCAGCATAGACCACCTGTTACCCAGAAAGCCAAGAAGACAGAGAGTTGTTCAGGAACCCACTGAGGTGGCAGTGGTGGCTACAACGACCAGGGGGCGAAAGAGGAAGGCCATCCATGGGACGTCCAGAAAGAGGCCAAGGGCTCCCAGTAACAACACTGGTGAAGCTACCAGTGTGTCTGTGCAGGACGTCCGGCCAACTCAGAGAAAGAAGGGCACAAAGAGAAAGGCCAGCTCTGAGTTACAGACGTCCAGTAAGAGGCCGACGGCTACCAGTAACAACACTGGTGAAGCCACCAGGGTGTCTGTAGAGAAGGTCAGGCCGACTGAGAGGGAGGAGAATCCTAAGCAGCAGCCAGACACCTACACAGAGCACCTCTGGACAGAACCCTCCCCATACAATACCAGCAGAGGTGAGCTAACATTGTTAAAAAATGAGATGAATGTGTGTTCTTTTGTTTGGGTGTGAGCACAAACACCAGCTGGACTAGAGATAACCTCGTAAACAACTCGTTCTCATCCCAAGTCGTCACATACTGACGCTCTGTCACACCCTCAGACACAGAAGGTTCCCTTTAGTGTCAGTGGAAAACTCCTTTCTATCACATACTAAACATGAAACTTTAAGAAGTTCAGGCACAAAAACTACCCCTTTATCCAAAATGTGAAAAATGTTGTTTTTTAACCTAAAGCAAACTGTAATTAAATGGTTTTAGATTTACACACTTCAGATATAATGCAAAAGAGTAGATGTTACAAACAGATTTAACAACCACTGGTTTCAGTCTGAGTTCAATCATAGAGGGATTAAGGTGACATGTTCTTCATAGTAAAACATAACTCTGTGTTTGTCTCTCCAGATGACTTTGAGAACAAGTACGAGCAGTTTGAGAAGCTCGGGCAAGGAGCATTCGGATGTGTTTATGCTGGTTATCGACGATCTGACAACTTACCAGTAAGTATGAGTGGTGTATTCTCACTTTTCCACATACACAGTCATCACTCCCTGCAATAACCAACGTATTGTTGATTCTGTCCTGTAGGTTGCGATCAAGCACATCCGTCATGACATGGTGTCGAATGAAAGAGTAGTAAGTAATTTGATACCTTTCTCAACATGAGGGTTGGGGACCGAGCTCTGTACCCTTACGAGTCCTGACTGAATCATGTCAGTATGAACTGGTGGTGATTTACGTTTCATCAAAGGCTCATTTCATTATGAAATTCCTTAGCAACAACCTATTTAGCAAGCTAAAACAGTATGGAAGTGTTTTAGCATGTGTGAAACCCGATGATGAAAACTATAGTGGATGAATTTGTACCTCTGAAGCAATGCTGCTGATATTTTTACAACTAAATTTACATTTCTGTCATACAGAGAGGGTAAAGTTCCTAAAAAGGTACAGTTCATGTCGGTTCCCAACCCTACTAAGCACCAACTGTTAAAGTCATTGTTTGCCCTGTTTCATTTTGTTGCTGATTAAGACTACACATAGCTACATCTATTAAAATACTTATTTTAAATAATTTTATCACATTTATTTTCTGCTCTAGGTCTTAAATGGGAGGACATACGGGATCCCAATGGAGGTGCTGATCATGCAGAGAATGGCAGATGGACCAGAGTCAGTGGGGACATCAGCAGCTGTATCACTGATAGACTGGTACAAACTGGACAAGGAGGTTGTCCTGGTCATTGAGAGACCAGTCCCATGTAAGGACTTGAAGTCCTATGTGAAGGAAGCCCTGGAGGAACACCAGGCTAAGGTAAGGCTAAGGCATGTTTCTGTGTCAGTGGGCGGTCTTTTGAATTTTGTCCGTTTTAACCTGTAGCTTTCTTTTGCTTTGGTCCAACCCAAAGTTAAAACAATCAAACCAGTAGAAAGCAGAGAGCAATAACGCTCTACGTGTATGCACTGAATGGCTCGATTTAATATATTCTCAATGTCCAGTCTTGTGATTGTTGAGTTTGAAATGGCATTTTTCCTCACTTTGCCAAATGAACTAAACTTTGAGGAACATTTTTATGTAAAAACTGTTACATGTGAATGTCAAAGTGTGAAAGTAGCACTCCCTTCTTCCCTCTCACTAACTTCTCTCTTTATCTCAGAACATTATGAAGCAGTTGGTCCATGCAGCCATTGAAATGAGCTCTAAGGGCGTCTGCCATGGGGACATCAAACTGGCTAACCTCCTGGTTGAAACCGGCTCCGATGTCCCTCGAGTGCGGGTCATCGACTTTGGCTGCAGCAGCTTCGTGGGGAAGATACCTTTCGCCGGCAAGTCTGGTAAGTCAGCTAGCTTCTGCTCCTGATCAGCATCCATCTGTTGATCTCTTGAGTGATGAATTTCATTTATTTATTTCTGTGTCTATCTGTCTGTTTGTGTACTGAACAAAACCCTGTGCACTTCCCTCCAGATTATTACACAGACTTCACAGTCAATGAGCTGGGTGTGGTCCTTCGTAACATGTTGGGCACTGACAGAGGCTTCTACACTTCCTTCAACGTCTTCACTTCTACCACTAATTCCATGAGTGAACCGAACAATCACAATGTGTCCCAAGGTAAGGCAATGCTGGTGTCAATGTAGAACCTGACTTTGTTACTAATAGTGTGCAAACCTTCCTATAGATCATCTTCTCTGACATCACGCTCAGGGTGGGAAGCTCAAATGTTATGGTCCTGTGGTCCCAGTTGAAAGTGGAATGAAGTTTTTTTCCTTATTTTACAACTTCCAGACTGATTAGCAACTGAGAACAAAATTCACACTCAAAATCTGGGAAAACCAGCCTTTAAAAAAAAATTGAAACAAGAAAACCCATTAGTGACTTGGAGATAACAGCTAATGTTAGCATTCAACCACTTCATAGCTGAAGTTCTTGTTGGCTAGGAAGGCTATCTAGCAATGTCATTAGATAGGAAGGCATAGATCATTCTGAAATATCATCTCACATCATCAAACCAGCTTTAACACAGACCTCACATCTTCAGTCTCTCCCAGATTCTAGTAGACATCCTTTTTCTCAGGTCCAGCATACTAGTGCAATCAGAGAGAGCCATCAGTCCAACACCTGTCATCATCACATCATTATCTCACTACCCCGCTTACCTGAGCCGCATCTACACCCTCTCTCACCTGGCACTGGGCACAAAGCAAAACCCCAACGCCACAGTAACATTAGCTTGGGAGGGTGGTTGAATGCCAACGATACCAAATAAGTCATCAAATATGTCTTTTTTAGTTGTTTTTTTTAAATTGCCAGATGTCCGTCCAGATTTTCAATATCCTTTGTCACTTCAGTTTCTGTTCAATTGGGAAGCAGGGAAATGATGATGATTGTCAGGGTTCCTTATGTTAACAAAACCAGGGAATCAACAACACAACATTTGAGCTTCCCACCCTGAGCTTAATGTCAGGAAAATGGCTGCCATGTGAATATGATCTATAGGTAACTGTAGTTTTAACCAATCCTGTGTTCTCTGTCCTCTCTCAACTCAGACTGCAGGGATTTCTTGAAGATGTGTTTGAATTTAAATCCTCAAGAATCTGTCACATTAGAAGAGCTGCAGCAGCATCTCTGGATCAAGACATGAACAACTCAGGATATCCTGCACAGATGCATTTCATTGAAGCAAGAAGATATTGAAGCTGTCCCTGTTCTTGTTAATTGCACATGTGAATGTTCAATTTTAAAAAATTAAAAATGAACACATAAAATGCTTGAAATTCTCAAATCATTTAAAGGATCCCTCCCAATATGTGGGAGATGTGTACATAGAGTTTAACAAGGAACACACACAGCAAGTGCTTGATCTAAAGTAAATAATTCATGAAACTAAATAAATACCAACGCAAGATAAACAGGACTGATTTATTAGAATGAAACCAGGTTATTTAACTGATGAATG
This sequence comes from Chaunax sp. Z400, assembly GCA_037577475.1. NCBI lineage: Eukaryota > Metazoa > Chordata > Actinopteri > Lophiiformes > Chaunacidae > Chaunax > Chaunax sp. Z400. The sequence goes on along the minus strand of CM075196.1, from coordinate 22,117,244 downwards.
ATTGTTCAAAGCAGAAGAGCCATGGTGAAAGACAAGAGCAAAATGAATGAATAATTGTGAATTAACTGAGCCTAAAAACAAAAATTTGGACCATAGTTATATGTATAGTTTATGTCTAATGTTCTGGGTTCTTAGACATCAAACCTTGACATGAGGAAAGACAGATGGCGTTTAGCTACTTTAATATGAGTCAGTGAAGAGCTCTCCTATTGAGACCTCAGTCATGGGTCAGGGCTGGTTTGACCTACAGCTTTAAGGTGGTCTGTCCCTGGGACGTAGGTCATCACCAAGCTATGGTGTTTGCGGAGACGGGCTCACCTGGGACAGCAGACATGGTGATTCTACTCTATGGTAGATGTTGATTGGAAGTAATTTTATTGGGATACTGATTAGAAGATTACTTCCAAAGATTATCCTTGAGATTCGCTCCCTGTGTTTAAACTTTATGTATCATAAAAAAATAGTAAAGACAAAGTCATTGACCTTGATATGTGTGACAATTGCTTAGCTATTTTTTCAGAACCACGGACAGCGCTGTTCACAGTAGTTAAAATGGACCTGAGCCATAAACACACAGACTTCATCCTGGTGCCAGGCCTGTCAGGCCTGATATGCAAATTCAGTGCTGGCTGTGTGTTTGAGTTTTCTGTGTTTTACAGCATTTTTGCTTGCTTAGTGATTGACTGAGTAAATGTGACTGTGTTAAACCGCAAGTTTATTTACCCTCCTCACCATAAGAGACACCAAAGTGGTGTAAAGTGTACTTTTGATGGTATCTCCCACTCTATAAATAGGTGTGGATGAGGACCTCCTCCTCTTTGGCCCATCCCATTTCGTATTTTCACCCCTATCCTTGCCCCCTTAGCATTGCCTCACCAATTGAACTTAAAAGAGGTAGTAGCTGAAATATTACCCTATGAAATGGGACAACCCTACAAGACCCTGATACGTCATCAGTAGTTGTAGACGGCGTTATAACAGACGCAACGCATTTCTTTGCCACAATGCCACCTTCATCTGTAGTGATTTTTGCATTTCCTCTGCGTAATACTGTCTCTACTCGACTCGCATTGGTATATGGTACTTTTCTGCTGGTTGCTTTCCGATGCGGGATAGTACCTGCTTAGGGTAGAGGCGCAACACACCTCTCCTGATCCTCTCATGAGCTGTTTAAGACAGGAACGTCTGCACCTCCTCAATATAGCAGCTGCAATGAAAAAAAGTTAGGGTTGCTAAAGTTGCTTCACGGTTTGAGTGTGGCGGCCATTGATAGTATCCCTCGTGGAGCCCTGCTCAGGCTCCTCTCTGCCCCCCGGATTGTTCATAGACTCTGAAGTATTTTAGTTTGTCAATATATCCCCTTTGTCACCTTGCAGTTGCTTCTCTGTGTCTTGCTATTGGCCTTTCACAAATACACTTAACAAGCAAGGGCGAGTGTTGTCTGATTGGATCCATGCAGGCTCTTAGTTCACACTTCGATCTAAGATTTGTCCATCACAGATCCATTATGTCAACATATAGGGGAAAATATTCCTATGTGATGGAATTCCATTTATCTCCCTGAATGAGATGTCTCCTCTGACACCTGAGCCTTCTGTTTATTGTCTTCCTCAGTTTTAGAGGCCATTATAAATCCAGCCTTTTTTTAAGGTAGAACAAGCCCCAGTGTGACACCGACCCAAACACAAACAACACACACAGACCGACAGCAGGGCAGTTAGAGAGTCAGTATCATCTCATCTGTCCAAAATTATGAGTGTCCCTTCTTTCTTGTGTAGAATTAGTGTGAAAGCAGCATGGAGGGAATTCAGGTGGGATTTGTTTTTCTTGAAACATGTCAAGATTAAAGTGCACCAGCCGTGTTAGACTGTGTGATGAACAAAGGTCTATCCGTATACACTGCAACTTGTGCTTGCTATGAGGGATAGAAGGTAGTTTTTTTAAAATATAGCTTTACAGATAAAGTAACAAATCGAATACTGTGTGAATAAAGTATGAATAAACTGTCCAAAGCACCTTTAATAGGCATCGTCTGAGGCTGTTCTTCCGTATCAGTTTCTCTCAGACTGTATCAACATTCACAACAGTTAGCGACAAAATATAAATGACATTTCTCACATTAGCTGTTGACTTGTGAACATATTTTCAATGGAGACGGAGCTAGAACAAAAATCTGAATAATGGTTACATGCAGTCTGTGGCTCTGTCTTAGATTTGAAGCTCAATAAATTCACACTTGTAAAATGGATTTTCAGAAGGATGAGTAGTTTCAGGACTTAATCACACTGTGCATCTGTTCTGTTTCCTTCAGGATTCATTTCCCCTGTCAATAACATCTTGCTTTTCTCATTAACAGCAGTTTTTTTTTCTCTGCAGTTTCTCTCTTAGGTCAAAATTTGAAGAGAAACTCTCCTTCCAAACGGAGCCGCTGAGCCAAGTACATACTGAGCTTGGAATGATCCTGACTATGTGATATTAGTATAGGTACTAAGGCCTTTACCGGCATTTCTGCTATGTATTTTTCAGAAATATGAACATTTTACTTCTCCAAATAACCTAAGGCTGTGTGTCTGATGTGTATTTTAAGAGAGGCAAATGGATTGAATTGAATTGGGATGATACATTTTAACCTTGAATGGTTCGTCTTTCTACATCTACTTGTGAATGTATGCATTCTTTGGATGATTAACAGAAATTGTTGAAGCTTACAAAACCCTGAACCAACAAATCTGAATGAGAAAAGTCAGACTGCTTGGTCAAGGTCTGGAATAGTAATAAAGAAAGCCCCATTGACCACTGGCAGCAGACAGCTCACAACAGTCTCAATTCTGCTTGGTGTGTCTGACAGTCAAGCCCAACTGATGCTCTGGCTGTGTCCCATAGCATTAGATAACCCAGGTACATCAACAAAGTTCCAAACCCCTACCATCAACAATGATTTTCCAGTCATATCTACTCAGATAAGATACTTAAAATTATTCTAGTTTTCCTAATATGTATATATAATAGATATGTATATAATATAATGAAATCACTAACTTGGAAAGTTCTGTATCTGTCTTGTTGTGAGTCAGACTGCTTTGTCTCTTCTTAAACATGTTCAACTTGTACTGTAGTTCATGTCTAAGGTCTCTCATTGCTTTAGTTGTCGTGGGCAGGTATCGTAGAATGTCAGTGAAGGTTTTGCATTTAGGTAATACATGCATGTTTTTTACATTCAGCAGAAACATTCAATAAAATTAAGTTTTTGTGTTGAATTTAAAATAATTGTGACTTAATTCACAGAACTACTGTTGTGCAGTGAGATAGGGGTATAGCATGTCTTGATGAGTTATCACGTTGTGTGGCAAAATGCTGCAATGTGGGGGCTTCTTGGTGTGCTGACATGACATATGATGGTAATGTGTTGCTCTTAAAGGTCCAATGTAAAGGATTCATTGGCATCAAGCAGGAGGTATGCAAATTTCAAGCTACTGAACACTCCTTGTTTCACCCTCCTCTACAGTGGCTGCTAAAAACATGCCCTCTATAGAGTCAGTGTTTGGTTTGTCCATTCTGGCCTCATTCTAAAGCAATGCAAACAAAACTCTTGTGTGTTTCAGGCGATTACACACAGATGACAACATAATTATGAATATGATATTGATTTCTGTTCCTAAATCCACCTTAAATCCTACAAACTGGACCATTCAGAGTCTTTGCAGTGATATTAAAGCATCTTGCTAATCAACCCACTTTGGCGAGGTGATGAAGACCGCCTCCCTTAGTTATCACATAATTGAAAATCACATGCAGATTAGTAGCCGGCAGCAGATGGATGAACAATGTGTTGCTATGCTTTAATTAAAATGTTCATGCCCTGATTTATTTTTCTCTGTGGGTATGCAGCTGATCACCTGAAGTCCAGAGAATAAGTTGCTCTGGTTGGCCTCTCCCTGCCTGACCTTTAAATGATTAATTCAGGGCCAGTGCCTCCATGTTAACCTCCTCTGATACAAGCTCCCCCTCCGCTGTTGTCTTGCAAATGTGCTGACAGTAGTTTCCAGATGCTCAGGCTAGAGGGGCTGGGACAGTTTGTGGGCAGTGTGTTAATTAATGTGTTTGATAGCCATTAAATTAGGCCAGTTAAATAGTCCCTGAGCAATACATGCACACTGATCTGTGTGGCACGTTGCCGGTCAAGGACTGACGTTGAACTACTGGGTTCTCAACATTCTGCAATTTATTTTTCAGTCATTATCTTTTATTTGTGCAGCCTTTGCTTTTGGCTTTAACATGGATGTGTGCTCAGCCATGTTTCATATTAGCCAGAATGCACAGAGGATACAAAAAGGTTACTTAACCTCATTAACCAGCAATTCACCCATTGTCTTCTGCAGAATACAGTTTACAAGAAACCTTCAAAAACAAACCTCCAATATAGCTCATGTACTATTTTATCAGCAAACTTAAATGTATTTTTGGACACAGATACCAAGGACCTGCAGCATTTGAAAAAAATTAAATACTTAAGTCATACCCAATTTGAATTTTAGGCAGCAAGTTGGTCAAAGTTTAACCTGCAAGATGATCTCTAAACCGACACTAAAACAGTTTGGTAGACATTTTTTTTTCTTTTACCTTCACTTTCTCTTGTAAAACTGTTTTGATTTGGTGCAAGTGCCCGAAAATATCAATATTGGTCCATTCTGCAAAACCTTCTTACATATTTAAAATCCCACTTTGTCATACATTATGCTTAAGGTTAGGCAACTTAACACTTGGTGAAGGCTTGGAAAGGATCGTGGTTGCAGTTAATAAAAAGGCAAACATTATCTGCAGGTACGTACTACTTTGCATAAAAGGCACACAGCTTCCTGTGTTGGTGCTGATCGTTAGCATTGGATATACAGATATGGGTATAATTTCTATTCAGAGAAACCAAATAAAGCCCAGCTTTTATTGAGCTGGAATTATGCTTAAATAGTATGAAAGACACACAAGGCAGCATTGAGCAAGTTAAAGTTTAATGTAATTGATCAAAAAATAAATAAAAATCCACTGAATATACAAATAGATTCTCTATTTATATGGATTTACTATTCATCATAGAAAATAGAAACAGACTGCAAAATACTGCTATTAGCTTATGCAAATAAACATGACGTTTAGATACTTTATCACTAATAATACTCCTGCTCCTCCCTGCTTAAACCCAGGAAATACAGTATCTGATTAATGTAAGGCAGCAGGATGAATGGATACAGATTCCTGGAACTTCACCACAGAAGTGATATGACTCCTCGTGACTCATAGTCAAAGCACCGGAGTGGCTGAGGAAATGAGTCACATGCTTTATTCCTGAACAGATTTTCTCAGTTGTGTCTGACTGAATGCAAATGACCAATGAAGTATCTCCTCCAACATGTGTAATGGGTTTCATCACAGTCTGATCAGCAGCATGAGCGATAATGCATGTGATTAACACATGAAGAGAAAGACCCTGGTCTCAAATAAGATGATGCTCTGTTTAGAATTAGATTAGCATTTTTTAGAATTATGAGATGTGTTGCATGTGTTCAGTTTAAACTGGTTTGCACTGACCCACTGTATCGTATTTTGTATATCATTTCCTGGCATCCATATTATACTGACTTTGTATTCAGTGTAATTAACAGCATACAGTAATAACCACAGTCAACACAATACTAATGGAGGACATCAGAATAAAACTTATGACATAATTAGACCACAAACCTCCACCAAGGCAGCTCAGTTTCCCCATTATGTTATTGAATCTAAAATCAATAGTCCCATAATAGTTTTTTTTTATGAAACCATTTGAAATCGCTGGCATAACAGTCTCAACTCAAGCTGAGCTAAGCTCACTTATTAAGTTACTGTGTTGCCAAATGACAAGACTCTCGTCAGCAGATTGAGTTTCATCTTTTACCGCATGTCAAAGCTTAAATAATCATAAATGTGATTGTGATTGTGATTTAAAGTGATGATGGCAACATAAACCAGGACGATCATGAACGTATCTCAGAGTTTCATATCTCTTAAAAGAAATCATCCTTAAGTACCGAGCCCCTCTGGTGACATTGGGAAAAACAATAATAACGCGTGGCCACGCATTAGTATCTCGTGGCCACGCGTTATTATTGTTTTTCCCAAGGTCACCAGCGGGGCTCCGTAATTACAGGTTATTTTTTTACATGTTTTTTTTTTATTGAAATAAATGTTGTTTAAGTCTCTATCACTGAATGAGGTAGCACGATGGTAACTGAGCCTATGACCTATTGGAATATCTCCATATATACAGTTTTATACACATTTAACTGACAATAAAACAAGCAGACTTTTATTATGAAGTAACAGGAAATGCAATGTGTTTGTCAGTGAGCTTAGCGAACCAGACCATCCTCATCTTGGGATCAAGATGAAAAATCTGAGGGTGTAAACAAAACAAACAGCTGCAGTCAGCTGTTAGATGAAGAGCTCCAGGCGACAGACCAAACACCTCCAGCTCTCAGCTGTGGGTTCAGCTCCTGTCATTCTGCTCTGTGCTGTTTGCTGTGTTTGCAGACTCAAGGTAATCTATTTGTCCTTGCACAAAACGTTACAAAAGGTTGCACAACAAAATAGAGGTTTGACATTCTGTACAAGGTACAGAACATACTGTATATTCCAGTAAATAGATTTGAATAGAAATAGAATAAGATAAAGGCCAGCACGATGCTGCAGTGGGTAGCACTGTTGCCTCACAGCAAGAGGGTCCTGGGTTCAAATCCACCTGAGGACCTGGGACTTTTCTGTGTGGACTTTGCATGTTCTCCCCATGTCTGCGTGGGTTCTCTCCAGGTTCTCCAGCTTCCTCCCACCACCAAAAACATGCAGTAGAGGTGAATTGGTGACTCTAAAAAGCACGTAGGTGTGAGTGTGAACTGTTGTTTGTCTTTCTATTTGACCCTGTGATGAACTGGTGACTTGTCCAGGGTGAACCTTGCCTCCAGCCCACAGTCAGCTGGGATAGGCTCCAGCCCCCCCTGCTACCCTACACAGGATAAGAGGTTACAGAAAATGAATGAATGCTACACATGAATGGATTCTCAGTAAATATAACGATGCTTTTGCTGTGATAAGATGTTTGATTAAAAGGATTTTGTTTCTTTTCTTGAAATTGAAAAACACAGCATCTTTCATTTCCTCACGTTTTAGTATGTAGGCAAAATGTTCATTTAAAACCCCAGACAAACAAAATATCTTCAACCTCTGGAGCTAAATCAAACTTTATCAGTCTCCTTCAAACCCACATGGGATCATTTAAAGGAGCACATTTGATTAAAGTTGCCCAGAAATTGAAATTCATCTAGATGCATTTACTGAACCTGCTCCGTCTGATTCGTCTTCATGTTCAAGGAGATTTGAGTTACTAAAGCAAAGTTTGTTCTTGGCAATGAATGGTGATTATTATATTAATCTTGAATTACTATGATGGGAAAATCTAGAGTCTCAACAACACACACATGTTCCATCACCACATGGCTGTGTGTAAATAAAACACGACCCCTTTGTTTCTTTCAGTGTCTTGTAGACTGTTGGGTTTGGCAGCAGATGCAGGGCTCTTTCACATCTCTGTCCAATAGTGTACTTCCTTTGAATAACAAGTGCGCTCAGGCTTCCTGCGATACATGTGATTGTTGCAGATTTTTTTTCCCATTATGCAAATCTCCTGGGTCACAGCATGTTCATTCTGGCCTTTCAAGCCGAGGCAGAGCTGCACTCACATCTGAAGTTGCTCAAAATCGTCGGCGAGGAAAGGTTGCATCCCGTCATTATGCAAATAACAATCAACAGCTGGTTGACCTTTTTCAGGCAGGAGGACAAGGTAATTTAGTATTACTAAAAAACATTTTTTTATAGAATCTAATCAGATTTATTTACAAAACAGGCACAACAGGTGCTATTTATTTATTATTATATTTAAATATTCATCAAAATATTCTTTCATTATAATAGTTTATGCATTAATTGATGGAAATACAAAGAAGTACTTTGCAGTCATTAATAATAATAATAATAATAATAATAATGATAATAATAATCCCCTGAGGATAGAACATGATGCATAGATATAATGTTCCATATGGATGCCTCCAGTCAGAAGAAGGTGCAGTCAACACGTTTTCATGGGGAAATTTTAAATTCTAGTTATTGCATTGCTACTTTAGGAGATATTAATTTAGAAATAGTTTATATTTGTGACAGCCCTTTGTGGTGTTTAACTACCATGTTTACATCACTGTAGCAGTAGTGTTCCTGTCTGACTTGCCTGGAGTGTGTGTGTGTGTGTGTGTGTGTGTGTGTGTGTGTGTGTGTGTGTGTGTGTGTGTGTGTGTGTGTGTGTGTGTGTGTGTGTGTGTGTGTGTGTGTGTGTGTGTGTGTGTGTATGACTTGCAGGCAGTGCTGTGTGATTGGCTGAGAGACCACAGAGGCGTCTCACCACAGCTCGGCTTCATTCTTATTCCAGCTTCCAGCGACGACACCAGTTTTACTTTTTATCCAGACTGACAGTCTGTATCTTGTGGGAGGATAATTGACAGCTTGAAGCCGTAGTTGTAAAAGTAATGTTTCTGTGGTTAATTATTAGGCAGCTTAATGCTGACATTTTGGAACTTGTACATATTTGGAGAAGCTGACATGTCAAAAAGCTGTAACTTAAAACATTAATCCAAAGGAGGTGATCCGGTGTCCTGCAGTGCTGGATCACTGTCAGCGCTTACAGGCACACCTAAATGGAGCAGAGCCATTGTTCTTATCATTTGCTAAAACCTGTGTGTTTCCTCCTAGGACAGGTCTATATATAGGCTTATAAATACAGTTATTGATTAAGAAAAACAAAGTTATACAAGACAATAAAAACAAGATCAGATCTGCTGAGAAATGAGATTCAGTAGTGACAAATGTGGGTTTTATGAACACAATAAAACAACAAATGCAAATAAATGAGAAAATACATGAACAAATATTAAATGATTTCACAAACAAAATACCTTTACGATAATATGACTGTTGTTTTTCTCACACAGCAGTGACCTTTACGGGGGGAGTGAAACTCCTGAAACAGATAGCCAACAGCTAGTTAAGGTTAATTTAATGTAATTCATATCTCAAATCATGCACTTTTTAGCAGAATCTGTCATCAGTCTGTACTCCTCCCACTGATTACTTGATTTCCAGAGGCTAATGTAACTCTTTGTTTCCTCAGCCCTGGAGGTCACATGGTTTCATTCCTGTTTGTTTATTTGTTAGTTATTTTTAGAGTATCAAAAAGTGCTCAACAGATTTTTGTATTCAGTCCTGTCTCTTTGAACGAGGTAGATGGACCAGGATTTTTTCACTTTCTGTAACATTGTGAGGTGTAGGGCATAAGAATAAAGCAAACATTAGAAGGTACACTGAAACAGGATGGTTACACACAAACACATGCTGATAATAAAGCTTACAGTTTCAACAGTTTTTGTGATTGGGTTAGGGTTACCTACCTTTAAATTTAATCTGAACAAAAGAAGAACCTCCAATGGAAACTGCATTGATAGTTGTTATGTACATATAGATGCATCTTTAATTATTCTTCCTTCATAATAACTTTTAATCATTGGAAAGTAAAGTGAAATGATTTTATGCATTTATGCTGCATCACATGGGTGTAAGTATTACATTGACTGCATACAGTTGTTAATGGGTCTTTAAAACACACAACTGATGTAGTCCCACAGTGAAAACTAGGATGGCACTCAGTAGAGGGAATACATCCCCCAAGGCCTGACAATCCTACACACATCTGTCTGGTTTACCTGACCCAGGACCCACACCTCCAAAAACATTTTGAGAAAAGCAGTTTTTGTATATTATTGAAAAACGTCTGGTCTCACAATGTTATGCATTTGTAAAAATAACAATCATATATATATGTATATATATAATATCCAGATCCTGCCCATAAGAGTCTTCCTTTGCCAAGTACTTTTTGTGTCACCCTGCAAACAGAAAAATAAAAAAAGGCCATTGAGACTATAACTGTCTATGTAGAGCTAATAAACCTTGACAACACCTAATTAGTCTTTTTTGTATTTTGAACATATTATGTAGGTTTTATTAGTTGTCAAGTCAAGTCAATATGTATTTATATAGCACATTTAAAAACAGCTGATCAATAGTGCTGGACATGCTAAAAATAACAAATAACATGCCAAACACACAATATAGAATTATATAAAAAATAGTAATAAAAATACAATAAATGCAATAATAAAGAAAGAAATGAAGCTCAGTAAAAGATCAAATCAAGATGTTAAGCTCAGCTCCATTAAAAGCCAGTGAGAAGAAATGGTTCTTCAGCAGTGATTTCTATGTTTCTGATATGGATTGTTTCATCTTCAGTTTTTAGTTAAGGTTGCCTTCCTAAAGACAAACTTTACATGTAATTCTCCACACTTTGTCGACTCATTTTACTTAAAACCAATGATGAAATGTGAACACAATGCATGTATTATGGCTGTATTAACAGGCCCTTCACTTTACACAATGATAACTCCTCCCTATGTTGAATAGGTGAGTGTAGTCAGCCTATTGTAAATCACATCTACAGTGTTTTATATGCTTTAGAAATCATTATGCGTGTTGACCATGATGAATGCATTATAATACTCTATGAATGAATGTCTATGACACAGCCTCCTCATGCCTGATGTGACCAAAACAGAACAATCAGTGAAGTTATCCAACCTTCAGTCTACATCCATGATGATTACCTCAGCCTCTCATGGTCTTCCTCGAAGAGCTGTTCAGTTTTCATGGATACTTTGATTTACAGAGCAAAACATGTTTGCTGAAGAGGAGGATGAAGAGTGGGAGATGCAACTGTGCAAAGAAGGTCACAAGATGGTTGAATGCTTCAGAAACACAGAATGAGCTGACCTTGGGTTAAAATGTGTTTTTTTAACATATTGCTTAAGTTGCTCACTCATTCAATACTCTATATATAATACACACTCTACAGTTTATGGAGTGAGCAATACATCAAAACACGTCATCATTACCGAGATGACAATAATGTGTGCATCTAAGAAAGTGATGCATTGCATTGTGGGATGTTTATCTGTTTATCTTCTTCCAATGTGGGCATATAGGCCAGACAGTCCACACTAATAATTTGGAGACCTTATGCCCAAAGTCAGCTGGGATAGGCTCCAGCCTTAACCTCATAAAAAAAGAATCACCTGCTCATAAACAGGCTTTGGAGATACTATTATAACCATTCAGAAACTGGACCCAAATGCAAAACCTGACGACAGATGATAAAGGTTGAAAGGACAGTTTCATTGTGGCAAGGCGCTGGATATGGTCAGAGGTTTACTTGACTGAACATTACTGAGACTTGAGAGCCGGGTGGAGCAGGATGAGCACATGAAGCAGAGTGGATCAAACAGAGGTCCTGAAGGCAGAGCGGGGGCAGGCAGAGACCAGAGCCGGTCTGAGCAGGTTTGACAGGCAGAATAGTTGGATGAGGCTGGTTTCTCCAGAGGCAGTGTGACGAATCTACACCGTCAAAAAACACCAGGTTAGTTAGGACTTTGGGAAAAAAACAATCACAAAAACAAGGTGACAAAGTACACAAAGAGTTAATCGATGCGGTGCAGAAGGATGTCACAGCCGGGGTTGCATGCTGCACGGCTGATTGATGGTTTGCTTCAGGTGAGTGGAATGCTGCACAGCTGCAGGTCGTCAGGTGGAGAGGGCAGCCAGCCGAACACACCTAGAGTACACAAACAAACAAACAGACCAAAACCACGAGGCAGACGAACAAACACAAGAAGAAGGGAGAGGCAGAGGTGATACCCTTTTAAGAGCAAGAAGGAAGTAGAGGCTATGCATAAATCAGATTACAGGAACACAGCCAGTCTTTCTGTCTGTATCAATAGTTACATAAAAAGTTTGTATTATTCAAAGAGTACCCCGGTGCATTTTGAGGCATTTTAGAGCTAAAAGACTGCCTCTGTCCTCCAGGACCACCATCAGTGAACTGTCAGTAACTGTGTGGTCTGGATTGATGCCTCCGGTCTCTCTGACATCCCATGGAAGTTGATGAGGACCTGGGAGCCGGATTTCCCCTTCAGCACTCTAACATCAGTGACATCGACGTCATTGACGCTGACAGTGCCAAGCCGCGCACTTCAACGACAATTGAGTTCACATTCAAATGTCAGTATAAGCTGCTGAAATGGTAAGAACACAGTTGATCTGCCAGGATGAACCCACACATGAAATGTAATTATATAGAAACTATAACGACACTCAGATCCCTTGAAAATGATCCGTTTTTTCACTGGAATCTCTGTTTTTTTTTTTTAGATGCATTCAAGGTCTGTTGGCACAAATCAAAACTTAATCATTTTGATCTCATCCATTTCCTCCACTTCTTCATTTCCATACCCTGTGGACAGGACGTTTTAGGACTGAGCCCTCATAGCAACTGTGATGCAGCTCTTTCATCCCTGTGTAAATATGGAGAAGTAAAACGTGTTTTTTAAACCGTTTAATTAGAGTTCAAAGCAGAGAGGAGGACCTGTTATCTACTTTCCATTTGAGTTTCATTTTCACCATTTCTCAGGGAAAATTGTCCAGCAGTGCAGAATTCTTTATATTCCATTTATTGTCTGTGTCTCAGGCCTCAGTGCTGTTAATATAGTGAGATATATTTTGTGGAAATGTCTTCTTAATAATTGAGGTGTTGCTCTGATTCATGGGTTTTATACCTCTGGTGCTACGAACCTGTTTTCCTATGAGTGGATCAGCCTTTTTGTTTATCCCATGCATTTGGACACATATAAATGATGATGCAGTTTACATTCCTGCAAATGGTTTCACACTATTCCACTGATCTGCAGGTGCCTGTAATAACAAGATATGCAGTTGTGCATCTTTTTTTAAATCAGGAAAAAGACTAGGAAGTAAATATGGATGTAAACAGGATTTAAATTCCTAAAGAAAATGTGCATTTATTGGATGTTAAGAGTCAGTATGCTTTGGTGTGTATTTTTCTTTGTTTATAAGAAAACACTGTAGGACATCTATAAGTGCTTTGTAAAGAGAGCACCTCCCATGATGCATTTCACTTAAATGGAGCAGCCATAATTGTGGTATGACTCTGGGGATGGAAATGTGGGTCGGTCAGTCAGTCCATCACTTTGCTGATTCATGGTCAGCAAATGATAAATACAACTGAATTCAGTGATCTATCGACTTTGTAGCTAGCGCCACCTGCAGGTTAACGTTTTCACTCCCCCAGTGAAATGTCCTGACATCTGTTGGACTGATACTAAATGTTTCACAGGCGATCAGAGCATGTAAAAACACCAGAAGGACAGTCAGAGTCCACCAAGGCTGCATTGACCCCAGCAAACTTAAAAGGGTGTAAACTGTTAATAGCAAACTTTATTATCAGCATGTATAACTGCATGATCATTCTATATCTTATAGCCAAGTAAAAACATATCTAATCTGAATCTATAATAAGACAACAGAAAGCCAAGCATGTGTTGAAAAGGTGTTAAAAAGTTTTATTTTTAACTAACAAATAAGGAATGGTATGAAAGAAAGAGCAAAAATTATAACATCATGCATGGAGACAGAAAAAAGCACAATGGAGGAAGGAAGACAAAATATGTCAATTATGAAGAAAGTAGACTGACAAACATGTACTCGTAGTTTAAATGCAAGAATGTTTCTAAAATCTAAAATAAAATGTCAACAAACTGTTTGCATTACCTCTGCAAAGGATATTAAGTTTTTATCATATTCAACACAGTTTTGAAGAGAGGTGGACCTTTGAACGGGGAGAAGGTGAACAATGTGCAGATCAAGTAGAGTTTCAGCTGTTTCATAGGTAAACATGACGGACAGATGGACAGGATCTCCCTCCCACCTCAGTGGCTATAGGGATACTAATCACTGCAACTTTTTTTAAAAAACTTGCCAGTTTACACCAATCTTTCTGTGAAAATGTAATGAACCTATTGATGGTGAGTCATTTGTGATGGCTGCATCTTTAGTATGAGTGAAACAGCTAAAACAGAGCAGAGACTGACAGTGAATGTGAGCAGAGCAGAGGAAAATGTCAGCAGGGAAGTTAAATGTACTGTATTGTCTCATACTGATATGGCTGTTCCTCCAGTTGATCAGGTCATCCTCTTTCCTCCACCAAAAAACAATGTCATTTTGAGCACAATGAACTGTTGAAACAGATGATGCTCCCTACATTCTGACACCGCTGCAACTTTTCTCTGCATTGTTCGAAAACACTCCTTCAGATGAAAGAAGCCAGTTGAGGTGGTTCAGGCATCTGATTGCCTCCAGGACGCCTCCCTTTGGAGGATTTTCTGGGCACATCCAACTGGGAGGAGACCCTGGGGGAGACTCAGAACTCACTGGAGGGATTATATATCTCATCTGGCCTGGGAACACCTCAAGTTCCGCCACTGTGAACTGGAAACTGCTGCGACCCGACCCTGAATAAGCAGAAGAGGATGGATGGATGGATGTTCTAAAACGTTTTCCACTTGCTGTGAATGTTTGGTGTGAACTAGGTTTTGGCTACCTCCTGCATTGGCATTGCATGTTAGCACTGGGCACAGCTGTGGGCTGTGGAGCTGACATAAAGTTATGGTAAAACCGAGCGTCAGCTTTCTTAAAGAGTGCTGTAAGTACATTATCAGTAAAAAACATCAGCATCTCAGGAACAAACGTTGATCGATGACATCGTCGGGACATCAGCACGTCCTCGAGCCAAATGTGTTACTGTGGCTATCGGTTATTCCTGTCCATTACTTTGAATTATGTGGCAACCGGATGATTCATCTTCAAGGAAAATGATGAGTGCATGTCAGATTAAAGTTGAAGTGGTTATTAGTTTTCTACATTTTCCATATCCGCACACCTTCTATAAGACAGATTCCTCACCACTGAGTAACCTCGTAATGAATGTGGACATAAATCCACGGCTGCCAGTCTCCAAATACCACACTCTCTCTTTTAGGCCTGACCACTTTGCTAGAACAGTATATCTAAGCTTTTTACAATTATATACTCCATACACTCCACATGTCACCATGAGCTTTACCAGGTCTGCTGAGTGTTAAACCCCAGGTCAGTTCTCACTGCATGCTGGTTTCAACAACGCCTCATGGGAATGAAGCGGCTCCTGGACACCTGATCACACTCCTCCCTCATCTGCACCAACCTGTGCCTCAGCTTCTATCATGCTTCACTCTCCCTCAAGTACAAAGCTAATTTAGAGCGTAGCAGAGAACTGATAGCCATCCGCACAAGGCTAAATTGCTTCTCTCGGGCTTCTCAGTACTTGACAGCGTGGCTGTCTGCACTCAAGCGCTCTGACCTTGGAAACATCCACTTTGCACCCAGAGGAGATTTGTCAGAGCTGATAGAGACTGAATGTAGAGAAAATGTGGATGTTTGAGAATCTGAGCGTGTCGCTGATCACTAAATATGAAGTTCACAGAGGTGTTAACCTTTGCACTCTGGTGATTTCAGTGTTGGATAACCTTTTTTTAAAATAAGGCAATAATAATCATCATGAAAATAATCATTTAAAACTTGCATTTTGTGTTCACTCAGGTTTCCTTTGCTTTATGTTCAATTTAGTTTGAAGATCTGACACAGTTTAGTACGAGACACAAAAAAAGAAGAAATCAGGAGCAGGTTCAACACTTTTTCACACCACTGTCTGCATGAAAGCATGTATCGCTGTGTAACATGTAAATAAAAACAGTATGCAACGATTGCAATGCAATGATTTACATGATTTTACACAACTTTTTTGGAAACTGGGTTGTGTGTGTGTGTGTGTGTGTGTATATCTATATCTATCTATATCTATCTTTATATATATCTATATATAGATATATAGATATATATTTATATGTATAGATATTATTACAGTTACAAATGCTGTGGTTGAACAGGAATGCTTTCTAACCTGAAAAGAAAATCCTGGATAGGTTTAATAGCTTTTTGGCCTGACTCAAACATACAGTTTCATGGGAATCAGTTCATTAGTTTTTTGCTGTTACTAAACAAACAAACAGACAGAAATGAAACAAAACCTCCTTGGTGAAGGTGATAAACTCATCTGTCAGGCTTCGGTTGGCTAATCTATCAGAGGATTTATTGTTGGTTCATCATTTAATGTGTTTTCATAACAAAATGAAAATGACTAAATATCGTTATCGTCATCCTTTAAAAGAGGTGACTCATGTTCACCTCACTTTATCTGAACATACAGTTATAGAACCATAGACATAAACATAAACAGGAGGCTGTGAGGATGAAGTAAAGACATTCTGAAGGATATCATAGGGATGTTTTTAATTTAAAGAAGAACTGATTCGTCTCGTTTTGGATTCAAACAAAGCAGTAAAGAGCAAACATAAGTAAAAGTCAAGTTTCCTGTAACTTTGGACATGAAGTCCGACATTGAGCTTCAAGCACCAGACCAATCAGAGGAGGGGGTTTTAAAGGTTCAGTGCTGCTGATTATTAATCTCATTAATTCATTTCCTTGATGGAGTCTCATTCATTATAATTTATGAGGCATGATGCATCATTTAAAGCTTAATTGGTGAAGCTGGCATCCCCTTGCTCTCTCTCTCTCTCTCTCACCTCCCTGCTTCCTCCAAACATGACCTTCAGAACCGATGATGAGTTAAAAAAAAGACGTGAAATGCCTTTTTGCTCTGTTTACAGTCCTCATAAGAAAGGTCAAACTCACACGGGCTGCTAGAAGCAGCGCTGCAGATGTGTCAGACTGACATGGCAGCCATGTTCAAAACGGCCTGGCTAGCTGAGCGCCGCTCACAGTACTGACTCTTAAATATCAAACAGAAGGTGCTGGGTTCCTCTCCCTTCAGACTATAACACAGCAGCATCGGGTCTATTGTGACGTTTTACATATGGATCTTTGAAAACAATTACACAACATGACACAAGCATCATTTACCCTCCCGGTTCCATGGCGGCTGATCCCGTCCTCTCCTCAGAAGGTAAGGAGATACCGGACTGTCTCCCCAACTGGAAGACATTCTCGGATGATTCACTTCTTTTATTTATTCTGCTAACTGCTGCTGGCTCCTTTTTTTCTTTTTTTTTTAGATCTTACGGTTGTGGGTTGCACACATCTTGTCCTGCCTTTGGTGGCTTGCGTGTTTATACAGTCAGTCCATTGGTGCTGCTACTGCCTCCTCTGCCGGCTCACAGTTGAATGACTCCCCCCCATTATGCCTTCAGCATGTCTACAGAACTGTGAGGCACAATGAAGGTGCTACAGGTCCGAATGTCAGTATTAGACACTTCATTTCCTGCATTCTAAGAAATTATTATTCACTCATTTTATGCTTTTTATGCATCAAAAAATGCTTCTCTCAACATGACTGTAAAGAGCCAACAAGAGTAAAGCATTGCTGCATCAGGATTAAAACGTCAGATCAGTGACATGAGCAGAATGTCGGGTCTGTCAAAAAAACTCTTGTATCCTCCGTATCCTCCTTATCCTCCGTATCCTCTGTATGCTCTGTATCCTCTGTATCCTCTGTATCCTCTGTATGCTCTGTATCCTCTGTATCCTCTGTATCCTCTGTATCCTCTGTATCCTCTGTATCCTCTGTATCCTCTGTATCCTCTGTATCCTCTGTATCCTCTGTATCCTCCTTATCCTCCTTATCCTCTGTATCCTCTGTATCCTCTGTATCCTCTGTATCCTCTGTATCCTCTGTATCCTCTGTATCCTCTGCCCTGGTGCTGCTCAGACGTCCCCTGGTGAATTTTGCTTCAGGGCTGAAGGTCCACCAAGGATGACAGAAATACACTACAGTAAACTGTACTGCCTCTATGTGAATATGTAATGTATGCATTGTCACAAAACACAGGAAGATCACATCTCAGTGATTCAGTGAGGGACAGTGTGTTTCATTTCTCCACATGGATGATCACTTGATTATGCAGGACAGCAATATAGGACAAGATATTTCATAGGTGCCCTCATGAATGCAATGATAGAACTATCTAGCTTTGGATAATCTAATTAGTTTTTCTCTATGTCGAAACAGCAGCTGATTAGTTTTAACCTTCTCAACACACAACATGACATGAGAGTAGTTTTATATTCTCATCCATCTGATAATCTTCTTCTATAGTCTCTTAAGTTTCCTTTTCTCGGCGTAATCAACATTTTAATAGCTCGACCAGCAGTGGTTATGATCTTACAGTATGCCTCTCCTTCTCTTTATGTGGATGCATTACACTGATTGCAGCTCAAGTTGTCCTGTCCTCCAGGCTTTTGCTGGACTGTGGCTCATCAATAACCGGTCCACTGTCAGCCTACACACTATAAAAGCACCAAATGACACTCTGACTGAACACAGCGTTGGTCGTAAATGACTTGTGGTGTCCGTGTTCTGTTGCATATCATGCTGGACGGTCACAGTTTAACAATTTAGTGCTGAAACATCCTAATAATCAAACACAGGGCAACAGATCATTTTCATTAAGAGGGCAGGATGTGTGTCACCGTGGTGCCCAAACATTTGATAGTATGATGATGTCTTGAAATATAAATGATGTGTCCCATGGAGAAGATGGTGGATACAAGATGCAACACAGCAACTTAAAAGTAACACAATGAATTACATTATACATTAACAATAATAAAAATAACATGGTGGACATTCAGGAGGTCAAAGAGGTCAGTGGACATTTAATTTAATTCACATTAGTTTGTGTGTGTGTCTTTGTGTCTGTCCACAGCTGGACCCATCATCATTGCTCCTGGGTCCAGTCCATCGTGTGACAACCTTAACACATTCGCCTGAAGCTATTGGCTCACGTTTTTTTTTGTTGTTGTCATTATTGAATCTTTTATTTCACATTTTAACAGGTTTGTTTGTTTGTCTGCTTCACTGGACTTTTGACCCCCGAGGAGTTGAATATTTTTCAATTGAAATCCGACGTTTAGTTTCCACATTAACTCTTCAGATGCACTATCTATTGTAGCCATATATGAATTTAAAACAACATCAGCATTCATCTGCACTTTTTCAGCAAACCTTCTGTCTATTTTGGTGGAAAGAATTCCACCTTCTGGCAGATTTACAGTCAGGTTATCCCGTCAGCCTGTGGGTGTTTTTGTTGTTTTTTTGTGGTTTTGATGTTGTTGTGTCACTAGTGGCGCACGCTCGTGTGTGTGTGTGTGTGTGTGTGTGTGTGTGTGTGTGTGTGTGTGTGTGTGTCTCCACAGACTATTAAAACTCTCTTGATGCAGCCAACAGAATTAAATCCTATCCTATTAAATCCTGATTCGGACCAGCTTCTCTGCTAAATGTCAATAAGCTTCACTTTGTGCTGGACTATAGATCATTATAAAATCTAAATATGCCTTTTAAAATGCACAAAATTCAGTTACTTGTCTTTGTATGGCAGCCTCATGTCCTATTGTCTAAAATCGAAGGGTTTCTTCAAATAAATGTATTTACTAAGTGGCTCGTTTCACTTTCTAATCATGAACGAAGTGAAACACTGCACCGTCTCTGCTGTCTCAGGCTTCCCACTGACAACAGAAGTCGAACTCCCTCAGAAGAATCTGCTGGAACCAGGCTGTGCCCCATGTGGCTCCAAACAACAACTTCTGTGCACGTCAGCTCAGGATACAACGCACTCGTCAAAGAGATGAACAATAGAGGGTATCACAGCATACAGTGGCTGTGTTAAGTGCTCTACGCCAACATACCTGCTGCCCGAGGCAAGACACACAAGGGTAGAGGGGCAAAAAAAAAGAGTTGGCATTGAAATGATACCAGATGCTCTGACACTGCTGGTGGTGTCAGTGGGCTCTGCATGTGGGCTGCAGGGAGGTAAAGGAGGATATAGATTATAATGCAAAAACAGCCCATTAGTCCACCAGAATATACATTACAGGATACTGTTCACCCTACAACATATTTATAGATACTGAACTCATTACTACAGCAAAAACAAATGGGGCTTCTTTTTTTTCATGCAGCACATTGATTTAATTGATTCTCTTTGTAATCTTCCAAACACAAAAGATGAGTTTTACTCAATAAAACACTTTGGACAACAATTTTCCCATAATAAGAAAAGCTAAATAGTTGCCATAAATAATGTGAATATACTGACATCTGTGCATTATGAAGACAACAAGGTTTCCAGGTGGAAAACTAAAGGGAACAGAGCTTTTGTTATGAGCACCTTGAGGCTCTGAAAGGAAATCATATAAAACACATTTTTATCAGGAAGCATATTTTTATCCGACCTGGTGTTTATTGTATTGCTGAGTTCTTGTTTATTTCTAATGCAGCCCTTCATGTCTTTTTTTTATGTTTTCTTGTTGCTATATTGTTTTATTTTCTCTCTGTGAATAAGGCGTTCTATACTGAACGGAAATGGGTACATCAGACCTGTAGAAATGAGGAACATTATTGTGTTAAATATTTGAAGGCCACCATATGTACGTCCTTGATTTCTATTTCTGCACAGCCAGAGTGTATTAAAAATGCAATATGGGAGGGGGTGGGGTGGGTGGGGGATGGGGGGAACAGGCTTGGCAGGAGACTGAGAAAATACAACTTTTATCTGTGTGTGTGTGTGTGTGTGTGTTTGTGTGTGTGTGTGTTTATATGTTTTTGTGTGCCACTGAATGAAATACCTCAGTCTTTATGTCACAATTGACAAAGCGCCACAAAGTTCTGCTTCTATGCATCTCTTTCAAGTCATGATTGTATTCTGTAACAAAACATAATCTATAATCTGTGTGATTATATGAACAGTGCAATAACGATTTCAGGTGGAGTTCCTCTTTAAAGAATGACACTGGTGATATTCTAGGTTTTTGTTTGTGTCTACAGAACTTTGGCCTCATGGGTGAAATAAATGTATGTTACCCATCACTGAACCCAGACCTCCATCCGTCTTGGGACTTTGTAAAATAAATATGTCATGCTGTGCAGTTCTTGTGATCACCTCCCGTTGAATATGTGTTCCTCTCAGTGGTGACCCAAGACTCTGAGGGGCAAAGAAGCCCATCATCATCCTCCCCCTGAACATAACCCTGCAACATCTGAACGATCTCCAGCAGGTCTATCTGCAGAAACAAGCCCAAAGTCTCTAATAATAAACACACTTGGCAACAATAAACCTTATCCAGCTTCCCATGGTAGCTAGAAGGGGCCGCACTTAGGGGGGTTTCGGAAGTACAATGTAAAGTTCCTCCATAGGAGGTTTAAGGGGGTTAATAGCTGTCATTGTAAAATGTGCCACTATGAGTTGCTCTTTGGGGGCCCCCTCTCCAAACATCTTTTTGAGGCTTCAAACATTTGCCTGGTTTGCCTCTCCTGCAGGTGCTGCCTCTGGTTCTGTTGGAACCACATTAAAGCCTGGTGTTTCTCATCCACATGCACAAGGGCGCCGTCTGTGAGTGCATGAGATGCTGAACAGTGTGCCGTATATGTGACACCCTGATAATGAGACATTGCTCTGACAGCAGCAGGACTGTAGACCTGAGGCTGACTCAGTGTAAACTACAGTGTGTGTTTGTTCATGGTAATGAAGGAAGCAAAAAAAGTCATTTTAAAGAGTGACATCAGTGGCATATCTGGCTTTACATGCAGACATGATACTTATTGTTTCAGGTCTTTTCATGGTATTTCTTGATAACAAGGAAAAATCATCCTTAAACATATTTTTTCAATGTATTTATCGGGTAATTCAACATAAATTCAGATTTCTCATCTGAAGAAGCTGAGGAACAGTCTCATATTTAATCATGTGTGCATTTGGAATCACATTAATTACGACATGCATGTCGGCTCTATGTGGAACCACTAATGAGAGGCGTGGCCTCGCTGAGAATGCCTGCACTGTGTACCATTTAACAGGCGTGCACACTGATAATAAGCACTGTGTTTTTCACTGGAGGTGTGGAGAGGGGCCTGTTTGCTGGACCACGCTAAAACCCTGAATGCTTCATTCACTCAAACTGTGTTGGCCTCAAAAAACTGGACCCACTAAACCGGACCCCTTGGCTTTGGAGAGGAGGAAACAGACAAATCTCCTCTCTTTTGTTTCGTTAGTGGGTCGTTCCACCGGGGACATGCTCGGCTGGTGGATCGCCAAGATTCGTTGAAGCTCTGCTCCACACTCCTGCACATTCGTTTGGACATTAGCAGCTTTTGCTTTTACTTAGCACATTTGTTTTTTTCTTGTCTCTTACGTTCCTCCACTTCTCCCAGCCTTTCTCAGGCTCTTGTCTCTCAGTCTCTCCTTGCAGCTAACAGCCGCTGTGACACCCAGGCCAAAGGATGTGGTCTCAGCACATGAAAAAATGAAGTGTTGATAGAGCAGAAAATTGCCCTTGTTGGTCCCTTAAGTGAAGCTATGAAATTCGATAGCCATGGTGATATACCTCCATAGCTGCCACAGAGCCTCCAGTTAGCAGCTTACCACAGTGGGCAGGTATTGACCATCCCCTCTGGACTCAACTAGCCCCAGTCTCTGCCTTCTATATAATAAAAAAGAAATCTAAATGAATGAGGACTCAGAGCAGAATGGGGGTAAACAATGGGCCAAATCCAGCAGGACTCTGACAGAATGATTGACAGCTGTGATACGTCTTTATTTGGTTTGTTTGTTTGTTTTTCAGCACTTTTTCCACTTTTTGGCCAGCATAGCCACAAGGTGAAAAACCCTCAGCGAGGAAATGTGTTGAAAAAACATCTCTAGAGGCATTCTTCATCCACTCGATTGTCATTTCATTTTCTCAAAAGCTGAGTCTCTGCTGGCCAGTGTGATACTGCTGCAGGCCATTCCCACACACAATTAAAGCTTGGCTTGTGTCTCCAACAGACTGATGAGCTGTCATGGAGTTCTCCCTATCGTGGAGCTCAGACTGGGCTGTGCAGCCAGCAGTGCGGTTATTCTTCATACATTTCTCAAGGTGCTTCTGTTTAGTAAAGAAAATATCCCACGTCCCATTGTGGCATACTAAATAATTGCCACACACACACACACACACACACACACACACACACACACACACACACACACACACACACACACACACACACACACACACACACACACACACACACACACACACACACACACACACACACACACACACACACACACACACACACACACACACACACATGCTCGTTGACCTGAATTAATACGCATCAATAAACATTTCGGCCACTTCATCTCACCTCATAAACTATGTGACAGGTGTGAAATATAATGTGATTTTATTATGCTGATCCTATGGAGCAGGTCTAATAACAAACAGTAAACAGTTCATTGAAAATACAGTTTATGTTTTTTTTATACACTTTTCTCCCAGAAGGACTCTTAATGAGTGCAGATTTGGTTTTGATGAAGTCTTATATAGTGATTCTTCTTAATGAGCCAATCTTGCTGGCATACTGCTGTAACATCTTGCTCATGACACTGTTAATGTGTGCTAATGTGGACCACATTGCCTCCCACCTAATAAGAGACCACACTAAAACAAAAGAGGGGTGATATGATGTGGCTGATGATGCATCTCCTCTGAATCCTGATTTGACTGATTAAGCTGTAATGTATTCTGGAGATATGCGCCTCCTGGACAGTCTGCCAGACACCAGGAAGCAGTGTGTCATCTTTGGCCTGCTGGCTTCATCTCTTAACCAAACTAATCTTTTTAAATAGGACCTCCTTGCTGCACTCTGAAACTTACTGTGCTCAGTCGATCCGTCCATTTTAATCCACTTATCCTTTGCATGGTTCTGTGGGGCTGGAGCCTATCTCAGCTGGGCAAGACCAAGACCTGTCTACACCTGGATAGGTTGCCAGTTGATCACACAGCCAACACATGGAAAGACAAACAACCATTCACTCCCACAAAAGTCTAACAAAAGATCTATCTTTCAGATCTTTCGTTCACTTTATTACTACTCACAGACTGGAGCTCCCTCTGAATGAAGTAAAGATCCCTGATGAAGATAAAGACTGACTGAAAAAGGTCACTTTTGCTGCTGTATGCTGGAAATAATATTACTAACATTAGAACAAGAAAGCTGCAACCAGCAATACCACCAGCCACACAAAGACCCACTCCAAACAGGTATAGAACGTGCACTGTGACTGCACTAGTATTTAAGAAGACGCAAGGCTGACAACAACAATGATATGTTGAGAAATTAAGACTCGGATATATATATATATATATATATATATATATATATATATATATTTGTTTGTTTGTTTGTTTGTCTGTTTTTGTGAAGGAATGCAGTACCTAAAGTCATGCACCTGCTCTCTGGATTGCATCCCAAGCAAACTTTTCAAATATAGAACCTCAGTTTTACCATCGTTTGATCTCACTGCTGCCTGCAGAGAGAAGAATGTCCCCCACAGGGGTCCATCCTCGGGCCACTCCTCTTCATTCTCTACATGCTCCCACTGGGGAATACGATGCAGCAGTGTAACAAATCCTACCATTTAAATGCTGATGACACAAAGTACTTTTTTATTCCTCAGGTGATCTCAGTCCTTTTAACAGCTTGGAAAAATGTATTGAAGTTATTGATTGCTGGATGACCCGACACTTTTTACAGACTGAGATACGGTTGGTTCAAAGTCAGTCACAAAGGAGATTTTTTCACCTTTGTGTCAGAAACACATAATCACATCACCAACATCAGCAGGACAGCTTTTTATCAATTGATAAATATATCAAAAGTATTCATATCTCAAGATAACCACGAGAAACTGATTCATGCATTCATCTCTAGCAGCTTAGACGACTGTAACACTATATTTGCAGGATTATCCAAAGAACCAATAGCATGGCTCCAGCTCATTCAGGATGCAGCAGCCAGACTGATTACAAGCACACAAAAAGAAATTGGAACATGTTATTCCATTACTGAAATCACTTCAGTGGCTCCAGGTATAAAGTCACCTTTAAAATACTTTTAACATGCACACAATGGTTTGGCTCCTCAGTACGTCTCTGAATAGCTCACCAAATATAACACGATGGGTTCTATAATTACTGTGGTCCTCTTCTCTGGAACAAACAGCCTGCTGATCTGAGATTCATCACAACTGTGTCTAACTTCAAAAAGAAACTTACCTATTCATGGAGTTTATTCTTTATCTTCTCATTTTTACTCCTGTGGTCTTATGCTGTCTACTTATGAAAAGTACATTGATTTTATTTGTAATGAATTGTGTTATAGGTCACCATGTGGTCAGAATCCTTAACAGCAAAATTGCAGCATCAGATTTCTTAATGTAGACAAATATCATTATTTAATATTCATACACTATTATTATTATTATAATATTTTATTATGTATTTATCTATTTATTATTATATATTTAATTTTATTTAAATATGTATATATTAAATTATTATATATAATATATTAATTATATTAATAATATTTATTGCACTTTTTTGCAATGTAGGCAAAAATGCTCAAATTTAGCTTTGAGCTAATTTAAATTAGGAAAAGACCAAACGTGGAGCCTGTTGGTAAGAAGTATTTGGGAAAAACTATTTTTCTCTGGGCACAATGTATTGTCATCATAAAATGTCCTTCAATTCTGGGAATCTATCTTGAAAGTATTCATATTTTTCTCTAGACTGGGAGAAAATCAATGCCTAAGCTAAGTAATGGATTCCTTTTGGCCTGCAGCAGCGAGTGCACTGGCACTGCCAGCTGTGCATCATGAGTAGTGAGCATCTCCAAGCAGAGACTCCAAATAGTGTGCAGGAAAACAATTTCATTTTTCACTGATGAGCCATAATTCACCGTTTAAAGACCACTCTCCCTGTGACATCCTTATCAGCACAGCATGCACCCCCTGGCTACCAGTTCCTGTTTTGACTGTGGACAAATTAATTTAACTTGCAGCACAATTCATCATCTCTGTGCAGTTAAAAGGGGAAAAGTTTCCCTCCTGACAAGAGGAAGGCGTCCTTTTCAATTAACAGGGTTGATTGATAAGTTCATGGCCTCAGGAAGAAGGAAGCAATTTTAGAAAATTTAGCACTTTTATTTTTCAACAGTCTGCTTCTACATTAATATACTTAGTGCAGTGGTCGTGGGGCATATCTTTGACTTCTACAAACTGGCCCACATCAGTAATAACATCATCATTGCTGTGGCAGTGGTCTGACGGTTCCATCCTCCCTAGTATATGTCTGAACGATAAGCCCTTGTGTACGAGGTAGCAGATGACTGTACAAAGGCCGACGTCGTCCCCTTTCTCAGACAGTGCAAGTCAGCACTGTCTGAGAAAGTTATTTACTTCAAACTTTCTGCATAATCATTCCAAGAGTGTGCATGGAAGGAATGAGAGCCATTCATCATCTCCTTCAACAGGCCAAAACTTTATAAACACACCTCATTCTCAACGGAAAACTTTTTTTACATTCCCCCTTGAAGAATTTTGTTCATTAGGTTTTGTCAAAGTAAACGTTTTGTGATTAAATTTCATCAGTGAAATTCGTCGTTCTCAACAAGCCATCGGTTTGATCTAACGGTTTGATCAGTTTTGTGCACAACTGTCGACGTGTTCATGTTGAAAGCCTCGCAGCAAGCACCAAAGACTGACTGAACACAGCTGTGCCAGCTCTCTGCAGCCTCACATCTCTGTTGTGTTTCATGGATGGAACTGTGAGCTGAAGGGTTTATTACTCTTTAAGTCTGTTTATTGACAGTATGCACATCACGTACGGTTGACGCTCAATAACAAGGCTCTGAATTCATATATTTAGTTACACCTTGCAGAATCATTAAATGTAGCTATTCAACAGCAGGCCTTCTAAAATGACAAACGACTGCAACAAACAGTGTGGTGTTGTTTATACAACCCTGGTTCTAAAGAATGAAAAAGAATGAATGAAATGGTGTGTTTATGGACACTGGTTTTGCAAAGTTCTGCTGACGCTCTGTAGTAATATCCTGTCAATAATGGTGTTTCATAAAGCTGTGAAGCTCGATCCATCCTTATTTCTTCTGAGGATTACCTTTGACCACTGAAAATACCTATAAAATCATCCACTCAGGTGTTTTTTAGGCTTTCTTTTGTTGCCCCTGTCCCAACTTTGAAAAGTGCTGTTGGATCCAACATATACAGTTTCAGGGTCAGGTCAGCTCACAAGAGCTCCTTCATTTTACCTCCTTCATTTCCTTTTATCACTGAAAGGAAGTATGTGGTACCATGTAACTTTTTGTTGTATTATTACATTTCATGACATCATTCGGTCTTTGTTATTTTGTTTCATTGTTTGTTTGTTTCTTTCTTAGTTTTTTTGTATGTTTCTTCCTGTGTTTGTTTGTTTGTTTCTTTCGGGACACATACATTACAATGAAGCCTGACATTGTTTTACTGTATAATCTGTAGAGAGTCATTTTATGTTTGTTTTCTGTTGTTTTTTTCTGTTTTAAAATCAGTCCCTGTTTTCTACAGCATGGGGGCAAGTACATAAAGTATAAATATACATAATTTAGTTGGTTGAAAAGATAAAGATAATGGTGTGCCCACTAATAAATATCAGGAAGACATAAAGCATGTCATAAAAGATTCAGAATCAACAAATCCGCCATCAGTCCAAGCACAAGAAACACAGCAACAGCTCATCCAAACCAAACGGGAAACAACAGACAGCTTTACTTACACAACAGCACAGACAATGATTGGTTGTGATGTGTTGTGGCTTGGCTCTGATCATATACTTGGGACGGTTGCTGTGATCACTGATGACAGAGGAACTAATCACATGCAATCCTCTCCCACTAGAAGGATAATGGGCCTGAGACAGGAGCGAGTGAATCTTGGCAGCATTTTATCCTGGTGTGTTATTTCTGCACTTCTCTGCAGAGTCACTTTGTTTTTGAGCTAAATGGGATTTGTTGTGTGCTGCATATGTAGCTGTGCTTACTGCAAACCAGTCTTTGGTGTGAGAGGAGAGACATGTCGAGGTGTGAAATTGGGAATCATTTGAAGTGCTATGTACTCATCTCTTTTATCGGCTGACCCATTTTAATGGGATTTCCAATTCCATGTGGTCAGTGCCTCTCTGTGAACACATTCAGTTATCGGCTCTGAGCGAGAGATTTAAGGCTGACAACAGCCTCACATCTACACACAGACACACACACACACACACACACACACACGTTCATTTACATGAAGCGTGTGTACATTTTAATACCAGCAAAACACATGAAGACACAGATATTTAGTCCCCTTATATTTATATACGTAGCTGTACATTGTCATAATCTGCCTCAGATAGATGACACACACATGCATAACTAATGCATAACCACCTCTCTTATGAATGCATTACAAATTTTAATTCACAGGAATACTTGTAGTAATCAGAATTTAAATATCCTGTCAACTTCAATTTGCAAGATTTACATATAATATTAATTCTTCTTTCATATAAACATTTCCCATTATCCCACTGCAACATATTTTGTCATTCTAATTAGCATAGCCACGCAAATAAGATTTACCTTGACAACTGTAGAAAATTCAAATGCACAAAATTGCTTATAGTTGTCTCATTGCCGCTACTTAGAGGCAACAAAAGCAGCTGTAAACACATTACTGACATAATAATGGGTGCTTGCTTGTACTTCATTAGCCAACTTCTGTTGTGTTGCTGCCTGGTTAAATTTTAACTAATGACTCAGCGTTGTTGTTGCTGGAACAAAATATTTTGCAAGAGTGTTGGCACCCAGTCAGCAGGCTTGCGCCATACGAAATGTGATCTCATAATTGGCCTGCCACTTCTGGGGACATTTTGTGTGCCATTATACACAATTGTAGCATTTTGCATGTGTTACAGCTGTATTTGCATTTGCTGCCGCGGCCTCACCGTCCTCAAGCCATTAACCCTTCTAGTGGTGTCTGTTTGGAGTGAAAGTCCTGTCAAAAGTTAGCAAACAAACTAATCATGTTTCACAAATGCACAGTTCACAAACAATGTGATTTGCAAATAAAAAAAATACCAGAAAATAAGTGATTTTGGCCCAATCTTTCTGCCAGGAGACATGCTTGTATTTTCTCACACTAATGAGTAATTCTCTTATTTATGATCAAGTACTGAGGCGCTCCAGTTACATGTAGGCCTGCTTGGGGACTTTTTATCTCCAATAAATAAATAACTTATTTTTATAACGACTTATTTACCAAAACATCTTGTTTTACGCTGCTGGAGTGTAACCGCGTGTCATTTATTCACACCAATATTTTATGACTTTTAGATGTGCAGGAAAGGACAAAGTGAGTGAGTCCATCATGTGACCTTTGTTGTCTTGGTCACATGGCTTGTGGTCACAGTTTTGTTAGGTTTAGGCCTTAAAACTACTTGGTTAGGTTTATGAAAAAAGATCATCTGGGTTAAAATTGGTTTACTTACTTTACGTACACTTGCCTTATGTGAGTCACATAAATATGTTACATGGATTAACTTATCACCTGACATGTTTTATCTTTGACACCTGTGGCTAAAATGACATGAGAGAAGCATGACAGCATTAGCTTATTATACATGTGTATTTGGTCAGACCAAGCTGCCATTCAAATGAAAGAGAAGGCTGTGTTCATTTCATGCACGACTTAAGTCGGTCTGAAAGCAACCAGACCACATGTAATAGATTTCTAACTGCCAATAAAAGCCTTCAGAGCATCATCTTAGAGGAGGATTTGGAGAGGAGAAATGACCTTTCCTTAATTATAAAAACATTATTCCTTTATGCCACAATGAATATTTAATTTGCCGTGTCACTTTAATCTTCTAAATGAATGTTAAAAAGGTCACAATCTGTGTGTTTACTCTCCTTATAGCTTCATCCTATCACTGATTAAGAGTTGTGTTTGCCGCCCGTCCAAATACTCATTACTAAATCTATTTGCTACTTCAGTTAAAGTTACAAATTTAACAATAACACACATGTAAACCTCTCCTCCCTGATGTACTATATAGTGTGTCTTATATCATTGACTTTATGGTTGCCACATTTATTAACCCAGCACTCTTATATTTTAATGCTTCCCGCTGCAAAAATAAACCATGCACGAGTCTGCAGTGCACTCTGGAACACACACACACATACACACACACACACACACACACACACACACACACACACACACACACACACACACATAGTGAATGTGTAGCAGCTACTCACCATTACCAAGATGAAAAGTCATCTTTTGGTGGCCTGTGATTTTTCTGTTCTCTGCATCCTGTTGGTTCCTGAAGCTGGAGAGTGAAACAGTGATAACGCTCCTGAATAATATATCTCAGCATGGATTGGATAACTTTCATTAAACAGGAGACAAGATGCCACAGCCGAACTGGAACGAGCCAGACTTTACGGTTTGTCTGTGTGGGTAGCTATATGTGTATTAACTTCAGTCACTACTGGGGCCCACATGTGACCTTGTTAGTGGGAACAAGCCTTGCAGAAAGACATTCTGTACACTACATTTACTGAGAAAGGCACATACTCAGCAGTGGTAAAATAGCTATGAGTGTGATGCTAGAGACTGCATTAAGCGAACATTGAAGGACTGAGCAGTGCATTGGTTGCTTATAGGTTGTAATAAGGCAACGGACCATGAAGACCTTCAGGGTCAGTGGTTCTCTTTATTCTGGGCAGTATATCACAGAAAAGCTGCAACATGCAGGCATGTGCAAAATTAAAGTTCTTCATTTTATATGTTCACCACAACATTTTGAGCATGTAGCCAGACCTTTGAGATGGATGTTTATGGAAAAAAAAGAAAAAGAAATAGAACCTGATTTACACAACGTGTTCTCCTTGTCATTATGGGGTTTTACGCTGTAACGGGAACCAGGGCTTTGCAGACTGAAGCCACCAGCCTCTGGAAGGTCTTAACCAAGTTCTATTGCCTCAAACAGTGGTCAAGGCCATCATTACCCAGCAGCTATGAATCCTGACATAACTACCACACTACATTACATGACAACCATTTTACCCCAAAACAGTCACCTTTTGTTGTTGTTGTTTACATGTCAACAGTCTTTTTAGAAAAAGGGGTCCAGAGTCGAATCTCTTGAAATCTTCTTCTTCTTCAAATCTTTTCATGATATCACCGCCATGTTCTGTGCATGCCTATTCCTATAGCCTTATTCGCTTACACAGACAGAACCAACGAGCAACAAAACACCATGTTAGACTGTCCGGTTGTGTTTGTGCTGCAGACTCTGTTGAGTTTATTAACGCTCCTCCAACGTTGATTTGCTGAACCATCACTGTGATCTTATTCTGTAATGTTGTTTTTGAAAAGTTACACCACCAACTACTGCCCTGGCATACATACTACAGTATTTTCAATCATTTCTGCGTGTCCGTGTGTGCAGGGATTGTTCGAAAACAAGGCCATGTGAATGAATGCAGAACTTTTTGAAATCTCGAAGGAAAAACGTTTCAGTTTTCAGCAAAAATGTCGAGAGACCGGCTAACTAGCAGGCAACCAGTCACTGTTGACAAGGAATTCAAAATCTATATTGATGAAGGCATCCCACTCCACACACACACACACACGAGTCAGGGTGGTCAGAAAAAAGAGCTGCACACAGGAGACCTGGGCTAGAGTCCAAAAGTCAGTTGTCAGTTGTGCTCTTGGTTTGATGTGATTTTTGTCCGTGGGACCCATTTACTATGTTTAGTAAACGAAGAATGATGTAATCAATTCTTTTTCGACATTACATTTTATTGGGTTTAGCTGGTTTTCTGTGAAGAACAAAGAACACATTTTCATTTAGTGCACACCGTTCACCCACCCACACACACATTTATTTGACGTATGTGGTGTTTGGACCAGAAGGTAATAAAGGTGTGGGAACTGTAGGGGAAGCTCCATCAAAGTCATAACACACACACACACACACCCACACCCACACACACACCAAGAACATTTTTTTCCCTGTTCAAAGCAGCAACACCAATATTGATGTAAACACTGGGAGAAACATGATTTATTCCAACCATGTCTTTAGTATGACTGAACTTTCTCTTATAGGAATCAGACTGAATTCACTTTTAATGGTAATGTCTTGTAGCAGACGTTATCTTTTCCATATTGCATGCAAGTGAGGAAAAGTCCAAGTATTTTTAGATTCTTATGGCTGTACGCTGCAGTCATGTTGTGGGTCCACCAGATCACTGGGTGAATAAAACATGAACATGGGTGAACTCACTTTACGTGAGTTACATAAGTTATGTCACGTAAGGTGTGTACGTGTTAACACGATCTTTGCTGATCTAGTTCAATAAGCAGAAAAATGAATGAGATGTTTGGTTTTGGTTTTCCATTAGGTAAAAGTACCTGGTATCTTTTTTTTTTTTTTTTTTTTTGGTATCACCTCTGTTGAGGTTCCAAAAAAGTTGAGCAGGTACTGAAACACTGCAAACCACTGATTGGTCAAAAGAACCAAGATTGCGGTCAAAGCACTAAATGGTTATGGACCAAAATACATACTTGATTTACTTGTACCTTATGAAGCATCCAGACCAAGAATTAGCTTATTATACATGTGTATTTGGTCAAACCAAGCTCAGAACCAAGCAGGTTGAAACAGCTTTTAGTTTCTACGCTCCTCAACTGTGGAACAAACTACC
Source organism: Chaunax sp. Z400 (assembly GCA_037577475.1). Lineage (NCBI taxonomy): Eukaryota > Metazoa > Chordata > Actinopteri > Lophiiformes > Chaunacidae > Chaunax > Chaunax sp. Z400. The sequence goes on along the minus strand of CM075196.1, from coordinate 22,084,450 downwards.
TGACCTGAGGTCTGCTCAGACTGTCACTTTATTTAAATAAGGTCTTAAAACACATTGTTTACTGCAGCATTCCCATAAATTCAGAATGTCTCCCGTCTGCTTTCATTTTTTTCTCTTAATTGAATCTCTAGTTATTTGCTGTCTGTGCATTTTGCCCCTCAGACAAGAATTATGTCCATCTGTCATAATCATTTTTTGTACAGGGCTTATTACACAAACTACACATACCAGCTCCACTGAATTATATATTTACATACATTAACCATGCTACTGTAAGTAGTTGTGCCTTTTAGTATTAAGACTCTCCTACAAACCGTATTTTGTTAGTTTTCTATGGTGACTCTGGAGGTTGGTCATCTTCTCCATAGCATATATTAAAAACAATATACACCAGGCTCACCAGAGGAATGGTGGAAAAGCCAAACACTGATGGATTTATTCTACAATGTTTTGGGAGACGTCAGGGAGGATATGTCATCTTTGGATGACTCTTGTTATTTGTACTTTTACTGTAATCTAATGTTATGTTTTTAACTCTCATGCTCTTAATGTATTATTTCTATTTAATGGTTCTGAATATGTTGTAATTCATTTTATGCCTCTGTAAAGCACTTTGAATTGCCTTGTTTTTGAATGGCACTATATAAATAACCTTGCCTTGCCTAATATGCAGGTCACATAATGCACTGTCTTTCTTAATGTTAAGGAATAAGAAAATAGTATGTCTCATGGCCAGCTGTATTACAGTGTTCACACTTTTATTTACTGTCTTTACTCTCAACATTACAACACTACAAACCCATTATAGGAGGGGAGTAAATCTGTTTTCCATTCAGTGATATAATCTCTGCTCTAAATGTAATGTATGCATGAGATGGTCTTTGTTTTTCTTATTACATGCAGGTTTTTATTCCCAGGATTATCATGCTGACTAATGGAGAATAGTTCAATTTGTGGAGCCAAGTCTCTGACTGCAAGCCTCTGATAACGACAACAGAAATTGCCAATGTCTTTTTAAACAGAGTCAATTAAAGCTTAAGGGATGAATGTTCTCATCCCTGGTCTTCTGATGTGATTGACGGCCTTTTCTGAATGTGTAACGATGACTCAGTTGTGTAAACCGAATCTGTCATTTCAGGTGCAACAAGATCCTTTCTAAAGAAAGCCGAGACACGTGATCATGGATCCATCTTTTATTTTAAAATGTACTGGATACAATGAGAAATAACACAAGATAAGCATAAACCCATCCACCTATCTGATATCTTCTAAAAAAAAAAAAAAGCCTCACAGCATTGAAGCATTCCCCGAAACAACTGAAGAAGATGGGGAACTTTATTTTAAAATGTGAAAAACCGAAAAACAACAACAAAAGAGATGATCCTAGCTAAAAATGTTAGCACACACTCCATCTGAGGTGGGCCAGAGACAAATGCATCAACAAGAACTCCAAATATTGAATATAAAACCATTGTCAGCAAACTTTTTTCTAATTGAGTATCAATATTTTTGCTTATTGCCAGTTGCATTGGCTAAAAATATTTCCTTGTTATGGTGATAGAAATTTTAATCCAGTCAGCATAACGTTTCCTTCAAAACTGATTTCATTGTTGCAAATTATTTGTACACAGAGTCTGTAGAGGACAGGGCTGGAACAGAACCATTGTTACATGGGCGGGGGGGGGGGGATCGGAGCCTGTCCAAACTGACATTGTCAAGATACCGGGTACACCTTGGACAGGGCACCATTCACGCTCTCACTAATAGGCAATTGATAGTCACCAGCTCATCCACATTGTTTTTAGACTATGGGAGGAAGCCGGAGCACCCAGACGGTGCTCAACACTGCACCTCTGTGCACAAAAACATTATTTTTTTATTTCAGATTAAACTACCCAGCAGTATATTCAATAATTGAAATCCACATTTACCAGCTGCAGAATTAAAGTGATGTACACATGGATTATAATATTATCCAGTAATATAAAACACACGATTCTCAAATTTAAAAATTTGAATAGTAAATACTTTTACTTTTGGTACATTAAGTATTAATTTTCATTTTTGATGTAAATACTTTTTGTTGCTGCTTTTACATTAACAGTAAAATGAGTGTGTTACTGTTAGAAGATGTGAACATTTCTGTCATCACCCTCAGGATCCTCACTTCCACTTTTCTTCACTGTCGTTTCAACATGCACCTCTCTTTGATAGAACTAGCTTCCTCTTAACTGTCTGAAAAACACCACAGTTTCAGTCAGATTCAGTTAAACCATTAGAGACAAGCAGAACTGAAAACAGCTGATAATGACGACTTAACTGCACGCTAACATTGTGTCAGAGCTACAATATCATGCAATGAGACTGACGTTTCAGAAGCCTCCTGGTTCAATGTCCAGGTTTGGATGCTGTTTATTCTGATTACTTACTTTTTTATTTTGCTTGCTGTCACTTAGTTGTAACTCTCCATTCATCAGTGTTTCATGAGGGGTCATTTCTTCACCCACTGAAGCTGTGAGGTTTTCTTGCCACCATTTTTGCCTTGCTGTCTATGAAGAGATTAATTTTACAGGCAGTAATTTGTATAACTGATCAGAGTGAGATCTAAAGCACAGCCTGCTCCATACAGCATGATTCATGTGAATTCCAATCATGCTGAGATTTTATTTTTGCAATAATATCCGTTTATATTTGAGGAATGTTTTTAGCGGTTGCTGTGACTCTTTAGAAATGCATAGGGTGGAACGACCATGATCCTATATTAATGGCTGATTTGCTCTAAGACTCAGTCCTCTGTCTAGATCCTGAACAATCAGTGATGGAGAGAAAGGAACTGATGTGGGAAAGGCATGACAATGCATGCAATCACGGTGAAGATTTTAGCCAGTGACATCACACAAGGCGGGTAACGACTGCTAAAGCACAGTTCAATAATGGCTGCTTTATGTGGCATCAATACACTCATCTTCATGAGATTGGATGCACAGATCGTAACTCCCTACTTCTAACACAACCCTTGGCTCACAGTGCTGCCGCATGGATTCATGGATTTCAAATCCAATTATTGCTGCAGCAGATCACAGGACAGCTGAAATGTCTTGTGTATATAATGTAGAGTTGTCTCTGTGTGCTTTTTGGACCTATTACAGAACAATAATTTGTTTTTTTTGTCCCTTTAAGGATTCCAAAAGGGTTAGTAAGACACATTTCCTTGTTGTGTATACAGTACAAGTGTACAAGACCTGGTATTAAAAGCCCACCCATCACTATATTATAATAAAATAATATTTTAATATTATGATAATATAATGATAAAATTACATACACACTTTGAAGGACTTACGGGGCCCCATTTAAACCATCTACAGCATATGGTCTGAAGTAAATCATGCAAGTGCATTTAGTGCAGATCCCTTTTAGCATTTAAATGGCGCTGTTAAGGTTTCAGCAGTGGTTGGACCCAAATGCAGACAAGAGACCCGTAGCAGTTCAGTAATAAATGGCAAAATCCAAACAAAGGCAAAAAGCAAGAACACAGGGAAAAAAACCAGAATCCAAACGGAAAGCAAACTTAGAGAAGAGCGCGGGGGAAGAAACACTGGGAGCACTGGGATGTGGAACGAGACATGGCATTGAGGCAACATTAGGAACACGGGAGGAAAACATTACCAGAGAACACGGGAGGTTACATTAACGAACTGACACGGAGAACAGAACCAAACAGACTTAAATACACAGAGTAACGAGGGAATGATACACAGGTGGCACAGGGAGGAGGAGACAATCGACACAGGTGGAGACGATCGGACAATCACACACTGGAGGGAAAATGCAGAGGAAAACATGGAGGATAGACTTATCATAAACTAAGAAGACAGAGCAAACAAACACACGGAAAAAGAGCAAACTAGATGTAAAGACACGGAAGACTGAAACATAGACAGAGGAACCAAAGGGGATAAAACAGATCACAAGACAATAGGACAGGAAGTGAGAAGCTTAACACAGAACATGGAACACAGACTATCAAAATAGAAACAGGAAAAAGACAACCAAAATACATGATCATGACAGGCGCACAAAGTAAAGGGTTGTATTTTCTCTCTTATGGGGTGTAACATGAATTCAACCGATCAGAGTGTCATCTCCCATCCCTTTTAACAGCCGGGAGCACCTGCTCCTGGCATATTGCTATTTAAAGAGAGCCCCATGTCTTATTATGGGGCAGGTATGTGGTCCTTGGCTGATGGACTCTCAATCCTCTGTCCTATCAATAACTCCATTTGACTGCATAGGAGCATGTACACAGATCTATCTGAGGAGGAGGATGTATCTGAGGAGGAGGGCTGCTCTGCATCCCTGTGCGTCTGATTGGCCTTGTGATGTGCACCATTGGCGGTGCACAGATCAGGTGGGCTGGGTTGTAAAAATGAACATTTCAGTAAATAGTGGATAGGGTGTAAGTGGGTGAAATAATACTTTATAAATGAGGAAGATATTGATTACATTAGCTCCAGCAATCGCCCAACCGCAGAAATGATGAGTGCATATCTGCCATCTGTGCCATTTAAGCACCAGGCACAGCACCTTAACATCAATAATTGTTTAAATCTACCAACATGCTAACAGGTTGTAATGTTAACTAGTGTTATGTGTGCAGTACTTTTTAAAAAAAACTTTTATTCTGACTGTTCAATAGTGCGCTTTACTTTTACACAGTAGACAAGTTGCTCTTGCTCTTTATTTTTCTATGTCTTGCTCTTTGCTGCTGTAACACTGTAAATGTCCCTGCTGTGGGATCAGTAGAGGTGCAGTGAAATGTCTCTAAATGTGTCTCTCAATGAGAAAAAAATCATTTGTTCAGGCTGGTGGTGGGTTGATGTAAACGTTCATGCAGATTTGGTTGGTATTTGAGCTGATCGGTGCATCAATAGTGTTTAACATGCAGAGTCTTGTGAGTGTAGGTCCATCTTAATATTTATATAGTGTCCCCTTTAAATAGCAGTAAACAAAAAAAACCTTTTCCATTCCTTTTCCTTAAAACTTTTTTTCATATTTCATATATAAAACTGTCATAAAATGTCTAAAATTCTAGGAGGGGAGGTATTCAGTTTTATCTGGGGCAGAATAAATGAACGGGTCTATTTTTGTTCTGTTTTTCCAGTATTTCAGCATGTTTCTAATACTTTTGAGTATCGTTATGAAATGATTTGGTCCTACTGACCATTGAGCATGAGCCTTCATCTGGTGAAGACATGAACTCTAGGTGAAAATCCCAAACAAGCACATCACATCCTGGGTTCAAATCCACCTGAGGACCTGGGACTTTTCTGTGTGGAGTTTGCATGTTCTCCCCATGTCTGCATGGGTTCCCTCCGGGTTCTCCAGCTTCCTCCCACCACCAGAAACATGTAATATAGGTGAGCTGGTGACTCTAAATTGACCGTAGGCATGAATGTGACTGAGAATGGTTGTTTGTCTTTCTATATGTTCCTGTGATGAACTGGTGACTTGTCCAGGGTGAACCCCGCCTTCCAACCAAGGTCAGCTGGGATAGGCTCCAGTCCCCCCGTGACCCTACACAGGAGAAGCGTTACAGAAAATGAATGAATGATTAAAAGGCATTTATGACAGCTAATGTGCACTGAACTTAATCTATTCAAATTAATAAAACTCAACAGTTTATATTATATTCTAGTTTGATTATTTCTTTTGCTGCTGTGATGGTATTATTTTCTCTTTTTATAGACATTAAAAAATGTCTTAAAAGTTTTGGATCTGCATTTGTACTTAAAATATGTGCAGATTCCCGAATTGACTTAAGTCCAGGTTTTTCTGTCGCTTTCTGCTGCCTATAGGTAACGATGCGTCTGATCACTCCTCATTTTAATGGGTGCACAAAAACACATAAGAATTCAAAGATCTAAAATAATATAGAAACACATTAAACAAAGCATGAGACAGAAACGTGAGACAAAAATAGAACCTGCATATAGATAATGCCATTAAATATAAACTGTTGCCACTGAAGTTGTATACTGTAGTTGATAGTATGGATTCTTGCATCTATGGCTCTCTTTTATCAAATAAACTGTAGAAGAACTCAATGAAAACTTAGCAATTCTCTGCTTGTGTAACTTTTGACATGAATCATGTCATCGTTGATCTCCCCTGATGGCCGTGCTGATAAGCTGTAAAGATGACGGATACGTCGTTGTGTCTATAGCTCCACTCTTAATGTGCGGCCTCCTCCCACCAGATGGAAATGGATGGCTTTGAGGTATGATGATGAGCATCTCCTGAAAGGAGACCTCTGTGAGGGATTGACAATGGAAATTCAAATAGAGCTAGTTCAAACAAGCTGGCTGCTGCATAAAGCAAGATCCTCACAGCAAACCCATTTTCAAAATCCATATAAGAATAAATAATGTGCAGTGTGGAGATGGTGTGAGACTTTAACTGTTGGCTGTAAATAGCTGCGGTGCTTACTATTCACCAAAGCATTAAAAAATAACGTCAACCAATAGGGTTAAGCTTGCAGTTAAAAGCTTTGACATCAGACAAAGGAGAAAGAATCACTAATGCAGGGAGTCCTTTTGAAAAAGTTTATTTTCTGTTCCATGCACTTTGAAACAGGGACACTAGCTGACAAAAGCGACAGTAAATTGGGAGAAAGTGGATGCTGTTTATAGCTTTGCCTTTTAAATCAGTAGCAGAGGTTTTTCTACATCTCCAACAATATTACCACCAGTGCCACCAGCCTTTTTTTATCACTTATAAATAAGCTGGATCTATAATTAACACGCATTACGTAATATTCCATATGAGGGTATTTGCCTGCCTAAGCCATTTTTTCTCCAGGAATGTTGGAGACAAAAGAAGGTTTGAATTTTTCAGCAGCAGGGTGGCCTCGATCACAGATCTCTCAATCAGACTAAGATTCTTTTTCCATGCTGATAAGGAGTCAGAAATGATCTTGTTGTTACCTCCGCCAAGGAGGTTATGTTTTGGTTTGTTTGTCTGTCAGAAGGATTACTCAAAAAGTCAAGAACTGATTCCGATCAAATGTCTTGGAGAGGTACGGTACAGCTCAAGGAACAATCCATTAGATTTAGCTGGTGATCCGGATCATCATCTGGATGCAGAATGTTTTTTGAAGGATTCTTTACCATTGCAGATATAGGTGAAATTACAAGATTTGCAGTGCTTGGACAAAACTGACACGATGACATCCCCATACGATCCACCACATATTAAAGTCTGATCTGGATACAAGTGATATTCCAGATCTGGTGATCCAGAATGTTTATATTTATGTGAGATGACAAATAATAATGATACAGACTTGAACTGAGATCAGATTATAGCTGAAACTGTTCTGAATCAGTTTGGTGTCAATGTGATGAATCTTCATAAGTTACTCAGCTACATTCTGAAGAAAACCACCATCCGTGAAATATAGCTTTACTTCAAAAATCAAACTAAAAATGATACCAATGTGATTCCAGATTCTAGGGGCAGGTTTTCATGGTCAAGTAGTCCCATTATGATGGTCAGACTACCATGGGACTGATGGAGAGATAATGGAGACACTGAGCGGAGGTTTGCACTGAGTCCTGTCTGGTTTGTTGTTTTCATGTTATCGTTTGATCTCCATAGAGAAATGTATCTGTATCCCGATCAAAGGCACAAAGACGACTAAAGCTTGTTATCTGAGGCCGACTCCCAGACATTCCCCTCATAGACGACAAATGAGCAAAAAGATGAAAGTAATGCATCTCACTTACATTTTTTAATTGTAACATGGCATGAATTAATTAAAGGAAATACATTAATGAACACAGCTGCCAAGTTGCTAAGTTTTCATGCTGATTGTTTCAGCAAAATGTTTACTGAACATAAATGAGGCAGCAGGAAAATATCCTTATGATAGGTTAGTGTCAACACTGTGCAGCTGAAGGGAGGTCTATAGATTTAACAGGACATTTTACACAAGGTGAGAATGCTAATAAAAGGAACGCTATCTATAATTCAAATATATAAATATTCACATTATTTATCATCCTGTATGGTTTAATCTATCATTGTGGGAATACAACAGTCGTAAGGTGAAATCTGGGAATGCATATCTGCAGTGTCATGAAGAGAGGAAGCTGGTCAGAGTGTAAATACAGTCACAGATTCTGGGGCGACTCTGCTGTGATGTTGGTGCATTTTTAGCAAACTGGAGATGATGGAAAGTCGTGGATCTGACGTTCTGCCAGCTCCTCTGAGATCAGGCTGTATAATCCGCTGTGAAATGCATAAGCTGCCATGAAATAGATCTAATTTTCTTTTAAATGCTTTAAATGAGAGCCTGCATTTTAGCGCAAAGCCCGTCTCTCTGTCCTCATACAGCGACTGACCTATTTGGATTTTCATTTGAGAATTATTCTCTTTTGAATCCTTCAGAAATGAATTTATATTTTTAACACAATGCACACTGTTCTTGCTTCCCTGAAGGCCTGGGGGTTTCATTATACGCCACTTATTATTTTAACATAATGAAGTAATACAATAAATATTCCTTTAAGAAATAATTAAAAGCAAAAGAAAAACTATTAAATTAAGTGGGATTTTATTCTTTTCTTTTATTGTAAATATTACTGTTTGTTTTGCACAAAGGCCTGAGTATTTAATGAGATATTATTTATGTGCAACTGCAGTAAATAATAGTTTGTGTATGGTACAAAAGAGAAGCAAATATCATATATATCATATCACATCATACATGAAGTTCGAGAATATTTTCATCTTTTACAGAACTTTCTGATCTATTTGGTTTGCTAAATATTTCCTCTCTCTTATCCTTCAACATTAAACAAATCAATTCACCTCCCTTTGAACATTTTCAGGAGCTTAGCCTATAAAAAACAAGTCATACTAATTATAGACAATTTTTCTAATCTATTGATTTGGGAACTTTAATTCAAATTTTGTGTGGAAAAAAAATAAAATGGGAACATATGGTCTACAAACTCTTCTATCAGCATGCAGTAGCTCACTTTAATTCAAAATGTATTACACCAATGCCAAATAGGCAAAAATACCTTCAAATGATGATGAAGCTTGTATCAGAAAAGTCACCTCAAGTACTTGACACTTGGACCATAAATATTTGTAATATTGCAAACTGATATGAATATATTGTAACCCAACAATTCCTCACAACTCATTTAGTGTGACTGCAGTATTCCTCTCACATTGCAGTGGGCCTCTGATTGTCACTACTGGCTGGAAATCGTATCATTTTGGAAAAGAAACATGTTTGAATTTTAAAGTTGGATTGTCTGTAGCCCACTGAAGTATAAGCTCTCAATAAAAAGAGGATACTTTCATAGAAAAATGTCCCAGAATGTTGTAAAATCTTCCCATGTCCCAAAAAAACTCTGCAAAGTTTCCCTCTTAGATGTTTTATCTTCTCAGATAAAACATAGAGACCTCCAGGGTGCCCTTGTAGAGAACATGTGATATAGAGCCCACTAGGATAGTTGTTTCATCACACTATCTGGTGGGCTGTGGTTGAATATTTAAATTAAAATTAAAAAGAAACTTTTGTTCATTTATAAAGATAGATTTTTTATACGTATAAATGTGCTCAAGAATAAACATATCAGTTTAAAATGAATAATTTTAAAGGCGTTTACGCTTGAATATCTCCACCCTGATCACAACTCATCATCAGGTAGAGACAAACGTGTTGAACCACTGTTTACTAGATGCAGTGACACATAATGGATGGTTTTTGAAATGAATAGGAGATGTGGGAGAAGCCCCCAAGCGTGACGTGAGGAAATACAGTATGACCCTGACTTTAATTTGTACTCTTAATGGCAGCCAATGATGCTGAGTCAACAGTACAGTCTAGCATGTGACTGTGTGGTCAGTCAAAGGTGATTAATGTATGTAAACTTGCAACCCTTGCATCTTAATTGTGCGGGTGCATGCCTACATCCATGCCAAAGGTGTGCCCTCATGCTCTGGTTTTCATTATTTAAATCCTCTTTAAATCATGTATGGAAATTGATTGAATAGCTTTGCTAAGGTACAAAGAAAAAGTACCTTAGCAAAAGTAAAAGAAAATGTGGCTCTATTTACAAATTAAAATATATATATATATATAGTGGAGAACAAATATAAAAGCGATGTGTGATCGTTACTTTGCCGAGGAGGTTAAGTGATCAGACCGGTTTGTTTGTTTGCCTGTTAGCAGGATTACGGATTTTAATGAAATTTAGACAGAATATTTAGCACATTTTTGAACATTGTAAGGTTTGGCTTTTTTGTCAATCACGGTTAAGCTACTTGACAGATGACCATGAAACTAGGTATGAACCATATAATTTGGGAGTAGATCTGGATAAAGGGGTGGAGTCATGACCCTGAGGACAGCCATTTATTGTTTTCTGAATTGATCATGTGACGCACGTTCTGCAAAGGTTGGAAATTTCCAAAGTGGAATTACCGAGTTTTCCATCGTCTCGAACGCAGCATGAATTCCTGCACAAGTTTCTGTGCAAAGAATTCAATCCAACCATGAGTTCAAATCATTTTGTCCAAGTCGGAGCTCGTATTTTCCCAATTTCCGATGTTTCATGAATGCAGCATTAGTAAGTTACATTGAGGATGGGTATGATTAGGTAGTACCTGTGATTTCTGTCTCTACATACCAGCTACACCAAACTATACACATATATTAACCATGTATGTAATCGTGCATCTTGATATTTGGAATTTAAAAAAAAACAAATTTGATTTATTTTTTGCTGTGTCTATGGAAACATTTTAAGTTGAGTCTGAAGCATCACCATCTTGTCTGCAGCATATCTGACAAACTATACATTCTAACGTCACCAAACTCTACACACATATTGACCATATTATGTACTTTATTTGTGCCTTTTGGTATTGATATATTTAATTTTGTTTGAATTTAAACATGTTGTTTTTGGTCACTCTGAAAGGTGGTTATTTTGTCTGTGTTGCTTTGTCAAAGCTTTACACTTGTATTAACCATGAGAAATAGTTGTGCCTTTTAATGATTTTATTTTTCTATAAATTTAATTTTTGGAGTTTTCCAATGTAAGCTGATTTTAAGGTGACTCTGAAGGTCCTCCATAGCATATCCAAAACCATAGGTTGCACTACACTATGGTCACCAAAGGAGGCTATGTCATATACTGATGCATAGAATTTTTGGGGGGTGAGGGGAGGATACATTCGCCCCTGGCCCCCAGACAGCTTGGGTCCACCACTGATCAAAAATGACTTCAGATTAGCAGGATAACACTGGTGTCTGTTTTCTCTCTCTGGTGACCATGGTGTCCAAATGCTGGTGCAGAAACATGACTTTCCCCTCAACAGGCGCAGAGCCTGCTAACTTTTTTTTATTTTTTATAATGAACGTATAATCGTGATGGGGGGGTGGTGGTGGCCGCCTGCCTCCCTGATTCTTTCCGGTGCGTCTTTCTCCTCCTTTTCCATGTATTATTCACCCAAAGAGCTCCGCCGGCAGAGACCGAGTGCTTGTTGACGTCAGCAAACTTCTCCAGCAGCTATAGAGAAGGCGAGCCGAGGAGGAGGAGGAGGAGGAGGAGAGGGTTTGAGGAGTGCTGGATGTGGAGCTGTGGAGCGCTGAGGACCGTGTTTTCTTCGTACGGGACTGCTCGGACTTCTTCTTCTTCCATATCCCAGAGTAAGTGAATGTGTCTTTGTGTGTCTTCTGTCCGCCTCTGAGGAGAACTGCTGTCTCCTCCTGTCTGGAGTTAGCTCTTGTTGGCCGTCTGCTGCTCCGGCACCAGTCTCTCATGTGTCGGTGCTCCCCTTGTTTGCCTGAGCGATACGGCCGAAGTTGACATTGCTGCTCTGGAGCACTTCACCTAATGTTTCCATGCTTTATTCAGCCCAGCTCCATGCCGTGCTACATGCTACATCCGCACCAGATACACTCCAGACATAACGGGAAACTTTGTTGCGCAAGTCCGCGCAAGGTGGACTCTGAGCTGTCGAGTCTCTTTCTGGGTCGAAAACCTTCGTCTTGTTTTGACTTTTCAGGAGCAAAGACGGTGAATATCTGCGTCATCTCCTCATGTAGACTGTTACTGTCACCCGACTGTCAGCTGGAGGCAAAAGACACAGAAAACTAATCAAAGCTGACGCCTCATTTTCATTTGCGGTGAGGTTTTCATTGTAGTTAATAATGGAGTTAGACTACAACTACAAATGCAACCTTTATCTACATGTAAACGGGAAAATAACACATATTCTTATAGGCTCTGTCTCTATTTCAGTTTATATTGATGTGTGTGTGTGTGTGTGTGTGTGTGTGTAGCGCTACAAACACGCACGGTTCATTGTCTCAGATATGAGAGGAGATGAGTGACACACAACCTTCACACTGACAGAGGAGAAATAAAGTGACATTTGCCTTTTCATGCTAACCTGTCAGGTGCTCTACACACATCAGGCTTCTGTTTACCATTGTTGTCCTATGAGATATTGTGCTGCGTTCACGACGGCAGTAAACGCGGTAATCCCAATGTGGGAATTTACGATCCCTGCAAAACGGGCGTCACATGATCAACAATCTGGGTGCTTAATGATTGGCCACATCAATAGCCAATCATGTTCATATCAATCAAAGCAGGAGTAGACTAGTGACAAAAGCAGCTTCACTAATATATGAAGTTATACTGGCATTTCAATTTGTTAAAATTATTTCATTATTGTTATTATAAATATCATCAATTATTATCAGTTGAATGGTTTGTAATGTTACTGTCACCTGTCTGAACTGAGGAAGACATGATTATGATGTCAAGTCAGGAAGGTCAAGGCCATGAACCAGGGCACTGATGTGTTCAAGACAGATCAGAAATTGGGAAATTAAAAGCTCCGTCTTGGATAAAATCATTTGAACACATTGTCGGGTTGGATTTTCTGTTTGGAAACAAGGGCAGAAATTCAGTTTGTGATTGATCCCTCTTGATGTCATAATCATGCCGTCCTTTGTGTTAGTAATGTTTCAAACGTCCTTTAATCGATTAGAAGTCATTTACTATTGCATGTGATACGTTTGGTTTCAAAACATGTCAGTGAAGCTGCCAGCATTCCAGTTTTTCTAAAGACATCTATGGTAATTGATCTTAGCCCACTAGTCTGCTCAAGCTTTATTGATTTGAGCTTGATTGGCTATTGATACAGATAATTATCAGGGCCTCGGTATTGTTTTTAATCACCTGACACATTTGCAGAGTTTTTAAATTACCAAAGTGGGATTACAGAGTTTATCATTGTCTTGAAGGCAGAATGATTTTCTGCACGAGTTTCTGAGCAAAAAAAAAAATCCGACCCAACTGTGCATTCAAATCGTTTGTCCGAGTCAGCTTGCATTTTCCCAATTTTTTCCGATGTGTCATGAGCGCAGCATTAGTAATGGGTACAGCCCTTTACACCCAGGATGGGTAAACATCTGACTATGTAGTGCTTGTGATTTCTGTCTCCCACTTCTCATTTCAAGCCTGAGGAGTCACCGTTTTTCTCTGGTTGTGAAACAGGAGGTGTTGCAGACTAGTTGAAATCAGTTGCTTCACAAATGTTCAGTCTCCAGTCTTTTTAACAGTATTAACAGGTTGATCCTGTAACATCCAATGAACACGCTCTGCATGTTTCTCCGCCACTGCTAGCAGTAATGGAATTGCTGCTCTCCAAATGGCTCATAAAGATTGTGAAAATCAGCATGAATTTGCCCTGAGGCCTCTTTACAAATTACAATTCAGGGCTGCAATTTTTTTTTTTTCATATTGCTTCTCTTCTGCCAGGACTGTAACAAGGTGAATTCAGTGAGAGTCAAATCCAGGTCGTATATGGATTAAATGTCTCCTTCAGCTGAAACACTGTTGGACACTGAGTCCTCTTCTCACCACGAAGCAGTGTGTGGTTGAGCTGTATCAGCAGTGTAAACAGTCTGCATCAATCCAGGTCCATTTGAAATGTAATGCACTACCTGATTCAGTCAGAGCTGCATACATCCTAAAATAGGAACTTGCTGACTGCAAAATGTTATGAACTGTTGGTTGAGAATATAATCAACACAAACAAGACAGATTTAGGTTTGTTGGGACTCTTTGAAGCTCCATCTGTGTGCACCCAACTGGAGCTTCAAAGAGACATGGTGGGAAATGATTGTTAACCATCTGATCTCTCAGCCCTCTCCAGTTCTCACCCCTTTATATGTAGGCGATGGCGTTATGGCTGCATGTCTTAGAGTCACATGTCATATATTATCATCAGCCATCGTTGGGCTTGTTAGTGTCTGGGGTTAGTTTGGATTTTAATGATTCTGATTCCAATTCCAATTCTGTTTTTTTTTTTTTTTTTTCTGGTTCCGGTTCTGAACAATTCTCAATTCCGGTTCTTTGAGGGTCAGGGTCAAAACAGCCCACATGCTTATTTCACAGAAGAGAAATGCAGTTTAAAAAACCCTTATAGAAGCTGTTCTGTATAAAGAATCTATCATTCATTATGAATGACTCATTCATATCATATGTTCATGTCACATCATGGCATCGCTGCCTCTGGTAAATTGTGATGAGCATTTCTCACGTTTTTTATTTATTCTTATTTTTTTATATGTTAGGCACAAGTCAATTAATTGTGGGACAAATGCAGATAAATCAATACTAATCATTCAATCAATAATAAATAATTATTATTATAAGCCTGAATATAATATTATAAACAAACACACAAAGACACAAAACAGTATCAGAAGTACCAAAGCTATGAAAATACTGATCTCCAGTCAGGTTTTCAACCCAAGGCTGCACAGATTTTAATCAATAATTACAAATGTATGGGTTTGTGTTACTTTTTTTCTGCACCAGCACTCTGTTCAACGAAAAACAAAACAAGAAAACATCTGATTTTGTGTGGCTTGGACTTGCTGTTGTTTTTAAAAAAGTATCACTCTCTATACTTGTATCGTAGGGAGTGAGTTGTGAGTCCAATGATTTCTTTGTGTGTGTTTAGATTGACTGAATTGTGACCTGGAGGTGACTGGATGTCCGTTGTGTGAGTGCTTTTAACAGACAGACGCTGGCTTTAAGTCACATGTGGTATGGATCCTGCCTTGGAGTCATTTATTGGAGGTGTTGAACACAATCAATCACCTGCTGAGCTCAATCACAAACATGCTGAACGGCCTCGTTATCATTGTGTAGGTGCTAGATGAGGTTTTAAAAGTAGCCTGGCTCATTAAATATGTGGCCTTTTGCTGTGTGATGCAGCACCTTTTGCTCTTTGTTAGTTAATCTTTTAATGATGAGTTTTAATCATTTTCCAAATAGTGGGAAAAAGTCAATCATCTTCTGGTTCCATCTTCTGTCAAATTAAAGGATTTACTGTTTTTCTTTTAATATAATTCCACCCCTGTATGTTTGTTAGTGTGTGACTGGGTGAATGCTGGTTTGTGTTTGACTAGAAAAACGCCATATAAATACAGTCCAATTGATATTTACCACAAATATCTTCAAATCAAGACGTTTTCACTTTTCACTTATTTTGGACATTTTGTTTATGATACATTATTTGCTTAATTCCCTATAATATAAAGAAAAAACTCTCCATCGTCAAGTCTCGATGCACCTCATGACCTCACATCGAGTACATCCTTACCTCTGCTTGTAATGCTTTGTATTTACTAGGTCCATCATCACAACCTCCTCCGACCGTCGACGTGTTTGTTGTTGTTGACACGTTTGAAACGTCACTGCTCCACTGCGGTTGCATCGATGTCGAGGTGGAGGATGTATGGAAGTATGCACGGGTCCAGGATAGACTGTTTATGCACGGCTGTATCCATGTACGTACATACAGGGAGCATAAATGGGCCTTAAGATGTCTTGATCCTGCACAACATAGTGACTCTGTTTACACTAATGAAGCTCACAAACTGACGACATCTGAGAAGTGACTACATTTCAGCACACTTAAAAAAAAAAAGTCAGCTTGGCCTCTGTAGTGTGGACAGCACTCATGTTCACCGCTGACATGCCTGCCTGCAGAAGGTTCAGCAGACACTCCATCTATCAGTGTGAGATCACACAGTGACTGATAGCATCATGGCGATCAGTCTTATTGGCCCCAGGTCCTCACTGTCACAAAAAACAAACTCCGAGAACAAGTTCATCTCTCCTCCCAGAGCTGTTTGTTGTTAGATTACAGGGACGCTGAAGGGACGTCAGCCTCCGACTCAGCTGGAAACATCAAACGGCTTTTCATCCGCTGTGACTGTTGCAGCTGTTACCTCTTGAAACAGATTTAAGGAGGGAGATTTACACGCCTCTTATCACAGGCTCCGTTGTCTTATCGCCATCATGTCTGTGTGAACCAGATCCCCATCAGAGGCTAATACCACACCAGTGACCTGACTTACCAGTGACCTGACTTAAGTCACGATAATTGATCTTTTTTTTTTTGTGTCGTCTCGCCCAAACGTAATCCTCTCAGCATTTATTACACATCTCAGTCAGGCATGGGCTTCTGCAGACGAGTCAGCGGAGGGAGCCTCAGGTCTGTGCATGCTTCCAAACACGTGCCTCATTTCTTCTTGTCTCGCTCCTCTTTTTCCAGACCTAACGGATCCTCTTTGTTGTTCATATGACGTGTCGTCGGCGAAGCATGTCCAAAGTGTGCGGGGAAATAAATAAATGAATAAATAAACGAGTGTAGCGTCAGTCCCTGCCACTTAAGAGATGTTCTACAGTCAGTGCTTTGAAATGTGAGCTGAAAAATGTCACTTCAGAGATGCCTTTCTGCAGCAATAAAAAACAAAAAAAAAAAAACCCACACAGCAAACACAAAGGTGGTGTAATCACATATGGCTCTCTGACAGTGAAACGCACAACACAACGTACAGTTATAGCTCTGTTAATACTCATGGTTATGACCTCACTTTAAACTCCTGACCCACGAGACGAACCTGAAACATGGTGTGTTAAGGTTGGCTCATACTGTGCATAGACTGTAGAGATGTGTCCACTGGTAGAGATTTGGTAATGCCGTTTCCATCACAGCAGCTATCCCTCATAATATCTATATATCTGTATCTGTATATTTGGGGCAGAGGCAGCAAATCAGGCCTGGATTTTTGCCTGTTCTTGTGAGTCTATGGCCTCACAAAGTAGCCGAATGTGGACAGCTTTGTTTCTTATGTCCAGTGAGAGAGCGGCAGAGAAATACTGGCCTTCACCTGGTATAGATATAGATATATTGCAGTGAAACACAACACATACAAACACAGTGTACATACCCATACCCAGCCCAAGGGTTGGTATGTGTTCATGATTGAGTTCATTTCCTCACGGTGCTTTTGGAAAGGTCAGCTGCAAATATGGTCAAAGGTGAAATATGCTGCTGGGTGGCAAACTGAATTGTGACGGTTTGTGCTGACACCAGGGTAGGCAGCAGAGGTGCACCATGGGAAACAGAAGGTGTGTCAGTTCAGATCTGTGGAGGCATTGATCAGATGTCCAACCTCTACACGGATGCTTGTTAAAGACTTCTTCAGTGTTTGCTGTAGGACTCGTTGGTCTCCAGAGCTTATAGAGAGCTGGTTTTGTCAGAGCCGTGTTCTAATCTGACTGATACACAGTTTGATTATTCTTTGAAAAGTAATCTATGAATGACTGCTTAACAAAAATATACACAAAAAAGATGTTTCTCTTATAAGATGTTTGGTCTTTATTGAAGCGTCGCTTGTTGCTAAACCTGTGGTTTTATCGACATCCTATTTATGAACGATGTTCTGTGACATAGAAACTTTCCATTTCTCTTCCATTTTGTTGTTGTATGGAAAACCAATGAGCAGCTTCGATTGTCGACCTCCATTAATATGTTTGGCCTGTTGTTGGCTGCTTATTCGACTATCAGCGTTTTCCTGCTCCAAGCTCTTGTTATCATATCGGCCTATGAGAATCCACCATTGTTCAGCCTCTATAGCTGCAATGTACACACTCAAGTTGAAACATGCATTCAGTTCAGTTCAGTGTGCTTTTTCCTGCTGTTTTCATGACAGGTTTTTTTTATAGCACTCCTGCATAGTGTTAGTTTCACTGTGTCTTCTGTTGCATTGTTTTAACAGTTTGGACATTTTAGAGACTAAATGATTAATCAGTTAATTGTGAAAACAATGGGCAGATTAAATTATATTAACATTAATAATAATAAATAATAATCATCATCATTATTGTCAACAAACAAAGAATACTTATACTTCTTGCTTGAAATATGGACTCAAAGGATTATTATATAAATGTTGCAGAGAGTTTTTTCTGCCCATCACTCATCCTCACTGTGTCAGCTCTGAACATATAAGTATGAGTATGATATTCTCATTGATTATACACAGCTGTGTGGAGTCAAAGTACAACATGACTCAGCATGTACTGTCTAATTTCTTAACATCACCCTCTAAGCATGGGTTGTTAACATAGAGAAAAAGTTAGGTGAATACACCAAGGAGCTTTGGTACAGTTTTCATCACCATCTGCTGTCCACTGACATTTGGAGGAAATGTCTTTGTCTGACTCGGGGATAGGTCAGATTATAAGTAAATCACAGCTGAGACAGGGGAAAAGAACAAGGCGAGCTAATGAGCAGCCCAGCAGCCTCCGTATTATATTACTGCTTTCACACTGTTACTTTAAGGGGCTAAAAAACCCAACAACATCTGATTTGATTTAATGTGTCTCCATGTTTGTGCGACGCTGCATGTTGTGTGTTTCTATTTTTCTATTTTAGACTTTCTTGTCTGAATTTTTTTGGGTGTTTTTTTGGTGGCATTTAAAAGCCTAAAATCTGCCGTGTATCTGCAGATGTTTATTCATCTGCTGAAGTGTTAGTGTTCACTGTTGAACCCGTGACCACGTTCTTGTGTCGTTGAAGGGCGCTTCACGGCTGAATATCAATGAGGATTGCTTGTCATATTTTGATAAATGAAAATATAATTCCCTGATGAATGTGCTTCTTATGCCTTCGGGCTAATGAGATAAGAAACACAGCGTCTCCCAGTTAGGGGGTCACAGGTTTCAAATTGTGACAGTGGCTGGTAACAATAGCTAATAGACACAGCAGGCGTGTGCCCTGAATGCTAAATAGGTCTTCAGCGTGGCTCACACCTTTGTCGTTATCTTGACAGTGTGCTCCCACACATGTTCGCCAGACATCACCCTTAATTTGTGGTGGAAATAAAATAATTAAACTCACCACAGGGCGGTGCATGTTGCTCAAACAGGAGCACATTTGCATTCCTGCAGCATTCTGTGCATGGGTCGAGAACCCATGGCAGCGTACTCAACCCATGACTTACCCATTCTGTCTAGTGCAGACAAGAACGGCCAACTTCACTCTTTGCTCATGCATTAAATGAAAACAGTGGCCATCGACAAGGAAATGCACTCAAGTCGTTGAAACCAATTAAAATGAGAGGGCTGCACGAAACCTTAGACGGACAACGATGAACAGCCAATGAGAGGCAACGACAGATTATTGTCTTTAATCACCTTCCTCACTGGACAACCTACTCCATCGGGAGGCTAAAGCTTACACTACAGCAGTAGTAAATGGAAAGTGCACCAGTCTCCCATCCATTCGACTTAACAAGGCTTCACCATCAGTGTCGACAGCAGGCGTAGAGAGAGGACTAGGATCTGTTATATCACTTACATATTATGTCACATATTTAATCACGTTAAATCCTAAATATATTCAAGTTAAGAATACAAAAAAAAAACTATCTATACTGTGACAGAGCAGCAACAACTGCAGTTCCTCAAGTGGCCACCTGAGGCTGGTTCCAAAACGGAGTAAATCTCCATATTAAAATGCCTTTACAGCAGAAATGTACATGTTTGCAGCCTGACACATCAAAAGGTTTTGGTTTCTTTTGCTAATTTTTCCATTCCCATCCCATATTTTCTTCTTCTTTCTTTCAGCTGCTCCCTATTAGGAGTCGCAACAGCAGATTCTTCCATCTGCATTGTTGATCTGGCACAGGTTTTACACCGGATGCCCTTCCAGACACAACCCTCCCTGCTAGGTAACAGCACAAAGAGTACACTGGCCTGGACATCCCCAGTAACTGGGTTCCATATCTGTCCTATATTTTTTTAAAAATTATATTAGGGCTTACGGTTGGGCATAATTAAGGACCTGGCGGCTGCTGTTACCTCAGCTAAGTCACTGAACCTGAACTATCAGGCATGTTTGCATTTTTCATGGTAATATCCTAGATAATATGTCTTGCTGTGTGGTTAATTGTACTAACAGACCTCTTTGCCCATCTTTTAAATAGGTAGGTGGGTACAGGGTGATGTCAGAGACTACATTCACAACCAGGTTGTGTCTTCACTCTGATTGACTCGGCGTGTGATAATCAGGAAACTGGAATAAAAAGCATACGTCTGCTGACGATGTTCAGCTTTCAGAAGTTTAAAGTTTTGTTTCGCTGCTGCGTGTCTGTGTGTGTGTGTCTGTGTGTGTGTGTCAGTTTTCCTTCGCTGTGCTGTTTTTAAACCGCATCAGAGTCTGTCTGCCGTTGTGTTTAAGCTGTAAAACGAACCAAACAATCTCTGCTGCTTGTCATGGGAAAAGTGTGTAACAAGCATGTAGGCACACTGATACTGACAGCCAATTCTACCTTCCTGTATGTATGTAGGTATTTCTGCCCGTGTCAGCTGAGCTTTACATACAAACGTCAGGTTGTGTTGGGATACCTGCACCAGCGTCAGCCCCTCATCAGACCTGTCAGAGAACCGCAGAGACTGAGAGCTGCAGATTTCACACACAGCAGAGGATACCACTCATCACATAATGAACTTTATTATTACTGATTCATCACAAACGATCGATGGGAAAGCTGATCATTGATAAACTCATATAGAGCTTATATTGAAACAGTCTTCACAAGTCAGGATGACGTGAAAAGATCATCAAATGTGAGTAAAAAGAATCACAAAATATACATAAAATATACAAGTTTATATATGTGCCTCTGAATAACATGTTGCAAAATGATGTGCAGACTGCAAGAGTAACACAACTAGTGTTGTTGTAAACAACATACTTGTCTTGCTGCAAGGTTATGTGTCACGTGTCGTTTTTCATGCCCATCTTCTTATTTCACACACAGCTACATCTAGAAAACTGTGTTTGTTTAGTCTGAAACATTCATGGGTGTTCATCTTCTCCATAAATACCAGTGTTTGTTGTGGGAAATGTGTGCATATACACTAGTTTAGACACGATGCAGCCTGGTTGCATTAAGGGAAATACATTATTTAAATGGCTGTACCTTTTCTGCCGCCAGAAATGCATTGTATTTCAGTCTTGCTACGTAAATATTGTAAGATGCAAATGGAGGAGTTTGCACGGTGACAGATGCATGATGCATTTTATCCAAACGTGGACATTTGTGTTCTGTTCTGGGCATCCTGATCATTTAGACGTTTGGTCCCTCTGTGTGCTGAAAATGTCTGCATTTCATCCTTGCATTACAGACTGTGTTCAGCATACGGAGCAGACAAACAGCATCACACGTACAGACACTGCTGCTGTTGGTGTTCCAGTTGGATTCTGGCTGTAGGTTGCAGGTCTAGTTGATGCAACACTTCCAAAGAAATCACGGACAGACGGGTTTTTATGGTGCTTATATTTCAGCTCTGCAGCCGGCATTTTTTTGTTTTTTATCCGCTTAAGACAACATGTCTGCATTATCCTTCTAATGAACTGGCAGGAGTCTTATGTGTTTAATTGGTATTGTTTAGCTCTTTAGTTTCTCTGCCCATTCGGAGTTTACTACATATCTCAGTCTTGCAGGCCTGAATGGCTATTTATGTGTGGTAGATGTTTTGCCAAATGCTGCAGTCTGAAGTAAACACTTATCCTTCCCAAGCACATCATTTATTTTCTTCTACACTATCAGGCTGGAAGCTTCCTCCATAAAGATCATTCACATTAAAACTAATTGGATTTATTTGGTCTCTTTGCAATGTGTGCCTCCCCGCGTAAACACAGGATCTCAGTGTTGTTCTTCTGCTGTTGTTTGTGCTCTCAGCTGACTGCTTCATAAACCTTTTTTACTCACGTTGTCTCAGTTTAGTGGCTTTTCAACAATATTAGGACTTGTTCACAGAAACAACAAGGCGAAGAATGATTTTACAATAGCAGACCTTTAGGTTTCTTTGGCATATAGTGGAAACAAAACAGATCTTCTTTCTGTTGTCCAAATCTGAAAATCTATGAACCATTAGTCGTCCTTCTACCTGGGATAAGATAATATACTTTATTGTCCCCATGGGGAAATTCTTTCTCTACATTGACCCATCCCTGAGCAGCAGAGGGGCAGCCATTATGGTGCCCAGGGAGCCAATTGGGGTTCAGTATCTTGCTCAAGGATACTTTGACATGTAGACTGCAGGGGCTGGGGATCGAACCACCGACCTTCCGATAAGTTGACGACTGCTCTCCCCCCACTGAGCGACAGAAATCCATCCTCCTCTCTGGTCTAAACTCCTTTTCTCACATGCAGAGCTGCAACAATTAGTCGACCAAAAGGAAAATATTTTGATAAAAAAAACCCATCATATTGTGTTTTATCGTGGTGAACTCAGGTTTACAATATGCTGCATTAATACAACACATAAGCAGTATGAAATTCTCATGTCCTCTATAATTTTAATTTAATCACAAATGAAAATTAAAACACTACCCAATTTTAATGCTCTTGAAATGTTTCATTGTAAATATTGTCATCAAGTACGATGTAAAAATCATCAGTTTCAGCTATAGAGCACATCTAATATGGCATTCAGAATAACACAATATGACCAAATGTTCTCATTGTATCAGTAGGATAATGGACAACGCATCTCATACCTAATGGCATGTGTCATTCTTCCTGTTTGAATTCCCCATGGATTCATAAAGACACCAACATGATTTAAAAAGACGGTTTGTCATCTCTTCTCTCTCTGCATGCAAGCTCACCCACTTGGTTGGGGTTTGCTCGGAAAGCTTTTCTGGCAGTATGTCCCAAAAATGAAGCCAGTGAGGAAATCCAGTGTGTAATTGCTGCACTAACTGCAGACCGGGTAGGAGCTGGGATGCAGACCTGGAGGGTTGACTCCCCAGAGACAGTGGATGGATGCAGGCTTGGCTGGATGCAAACTGTGTGGCCCAAAAACGCCACAGCTAGCCGAGCCCGTTCTCCACAAAATTATAAAGTGAAATTCTAGGCTGAACTATGTGCTGTCCCTGTCTCAAACTCATGACTCAAGATATATTTACTTCTTCTGTAATCCAGGCTGCTTCGCCTCCATCTTAGCCAGTTGCTCACCAAATTCCAGCAAGTTGTTTTTTTTTCTATGACAGAGGTGATTGTGCTGCAAACTGTTCCTCAACCATAAATCTCTTCCATGGGACCATGTCAGATTTAAGAAGACTGGCTTTTGCACAGCTGTGTGTGACAGAGGTCCACTGTAAGTAATGTACGTGTCCCATTCTGCACATCATTACCTTCTTCTAATCAGAAGGCAGCAATTTTTATGATAAGATTTATTGATCCTTCGGTGCTAGAATTTTTAAAAAATTTTTTTTATGAGTATAATTAATTTTCGTCTCTGCAAACTTCAAAATCCTCAAGGGATCATGGTAATTTATTTGTCCTTGTACAACACCGGGTTGCACAATTAAATAAGAGATTGTAAGTTATGCTCAGGTAATTACATTTTGACTACAACAGGACAAAGGAGAGCAATATGTGCAGTTATTTATCTACACACACACTGTATTCACAGGAAATAATCATTCTGGTTCATCATCTGGGAAACATTGTCTGATCAACTCTGACTGTTAGCACCAACCCTGACTGATGTAAACACAGTGAGTCCACCTCCCCTCAGTGGTCTGCTGGCTCAGAACAGGGTTCCACCCATCAAGTGCAACAACTTGATCCAGGATGTTGTGGCCGATGGGTCTCGGTAAAGATTTGGACAGAACGGTCTCTGATTTTCTGTTGCTTGGCCAGCTGTGACCGGCATACACCAGGAGCTGTCCAAGCTGGGCTAGCAAGGCTTCCATCCTGGATCTCTTTGCTCTTTGTCCAATACAATGGTCATAAGATCCTGTGGTCATTCAGCTGCTCTTAATCCCTGCACCTCCTTACTTAATGCAGATGGGTGCATTTTATTACGATAAAAGAAAATAAGCTGCTACATTTGCATGCGCCACCTTTGTGCCTCTGTTGTACGAGTACCACTTACATTTTTAGTAGGTTTCAACAGGTGACACCATAGAATAGTTTTGAAGAATTATCAGGGACTTGTTATAAGAACATTTACCTTCAGAGTTTGGACCACATGCATGAACTCGGGCCCTGCTTTGACTGATTGAGGTTAGACAGATGTAATATATCTCTATATTTACATATATAATATATAGTAAATACACCATATGGCAGATGGTGGAGAACAAACATCGTCAGCAGACAGGAAGACAGACGACAGAACTTTTTTTCTCATTTTTAAAAAGGAATCAAAATGTGTTCTTGGGATTTTAGGATTTTATCGCCACGTTTACACTTCGTGGTACCGGATGTACTGGACTCGACTCAGCTTTGGTATCAGGTTTGTAGTTTTCAGAAATCCTCACTTCCTCACAACATACAAGGACAATAATTATACAGATGTGTCCTTGTTTTGTTCCATTTGTCAGGCCACTGTTACAAGCTGTTGTTCACAGTTTTAAAAAAAAAGAAGAAAATTGACGATGCTGCATTTGCTCACGTAACCAACCAATCTACATACCGGTACATACATACTGAAGGTACTTAAGGGTCCTCTTGTGCTGGGAGAGGACCTCGTCTAAAGCACAGGCTAAAAACTGACTCCTCAGAACTGCAGTCGTCCAGTTCTTCGCTTTAAGGATACAATAAAATGGTTCCTTTAGTCTGAAAGTCAAACTTAGGTGATTGATTAGCAGCGGATTTAACATCATGACACCAAAAATATTTTATTCAAAGCAACATACAATAAGATTTTTACACCCCCTGCATAAAAACGACGGGGTTAAAGCCGTCAGAATGTCCGTCTGTCTGGGTTGGTGGTCATTTTCTCCAGAGAATACTTGGCAAACTATACATTCCAGCTTCACCAAACTTCACACACGTTTTACGTTGTTGTGCCTTTTGACATTTTCAGTTTTATACTCATTTTATTTTGTGTGGTTTCGGCCTATAGCTCTCACCACTTTGTTGTATTAAGATGTGGGAATACCCTCCAGACTGATGTTTGTCTTCATCGATCATTATTATAATTCTAGCTGTAGCGCCCTCTTTATCTATCCCACCAATAAACAATGGGAACTCAGACTAGTGTCATCTTCACAAAGCACACAATTTTCCATCCTCATCTTGGCCTTTAAAAGCTGATGTCTCAACTTTGTCATTCCTTTCAGGGCATCGGTCTCATATCGTTTTCTCTCCCAGGCTTCTTTTTTTTTTTCCTGCCATGCTTTTCTGTTTCAACCCTTTATTGTCTCCTTCATCTGTCACAGCGCTGTCTCTGTCTGAGAGAACCTGACAGTGATGGATGCTAATCACTTTGCCTGTGTGCCCATCCACCGGCCCAGAAACCATGAGCTGCTCTCCTCTTTTCTAACACACTGTCAGTATTAGTACCTCTACTTTATGATTTTTTTTAGCTCAGACAGATACAGTACTCATTCTGCATGACGTACAGATTAATATGTGCGAAAAAAACAAGAAATGTGTCATTTTTCTAAATCAGAAAGTCAAAAAACATCTCAAACACCTCATGCCCTTTTGGATGTGAAATATAGGTGACCTTTCATTGGCTTCTAATCTAAAAAGGGCAGGAAAAAAACATCTCCTACACAGAAAACATTTATTTATTTCCTACCTAAAAGATGAAGTGCTGCCTGGGGTTTGGTCTCTTGATAAAACTACCTCAAAAAGAGCCCCTGTGATTGTGTCAGGTTGCATGACGTGTTTGTGTACAAAGATGACTTTGTTGTGTGTTTATTGCTGCTCATTAAATGTATTAATTCATGTTGGACAAGCTGTTAAAATTGGATCTACTTTACCCCAGGGGTGTGCGATATGTATCGTCCACGATGTTCTCTTAAAGGTTGTGTAAACAATGTGTGAGTTGACATTGATAAATTCGCTTACACTGCGAAAACTAATCACAGACACACAACTGGATTCCATGCATTGAGAGGTGCACACAGTGTGTGCTAGTGGTGTGTTCAAAGGTGACGATAAACTCAGTAATCATATTTTGGGAATTTCCGACCTCTGGAAAAGGTGTATTCGCATGATCAGCTGGGAAAACATTATGGATGACCTGATGATGGGCCATAGCAATAGCCAGTCATGTTAATATCAGTAAAGATTGAATAGACTGGGCCAATGATAAAATGACGTCTGAGTTTACAAGCAAAAAATCCAACCGGACCATGAGTTCAAATCAATTTGTCCAAGTTCAAGCTCGTATTTTTCTGCTTTCCAATGTGTCATGAACGCAGCATAGGTAGGCGCACATTAGCACCGCACCACAAAGTTAAGTTAGTGTGACTGAAAAAGTGTCAATAAACAAAAAAATAGAGACACAACCAACCTAACCAAACCACGTCATTAGACTTGGTTGCAAGACGTGGGTCATCGTCGCTTACATGGCAGAGGTTTGGGTTCCATAAGGCGGATGTTGTTGAAAAGAGCAGTTGTTGTTTAAGACAGCTCCACCTTCAACTTTATCACCATTTCCAAACAAACCGCCGCTCACAATGTGGAGAATATGAAAAGCTTCAGGAGTCAGCTGTCCACAACACAAACAGGCCAAAAACAAGCCGAAGCAGCCACACAAAAACACACTCAGCAATCTTTGGCAAAAAAAGTGCCTTTTGACAAGAAAAGCAACAGATGGAAGGACGTAAACGTCTGTAGCAGGATGATTCATTCTAAGATGTGATCTTAGATTTGACGCATTTAGTCCTATTAAGGGCTTTCCCCCAACAATGAGCCATACTCCCTCATCCAGGTTTGCAGGCTGCCCCTTGTTGTCGGGCTAAAGTGAAAATGTGCTCAGATTGGTGATGTAACATTTGTGTTACTGACGAGGTTCATGGCCATCGCTGAATCACATAATGTCAATCGATTTATGTCAATTGTAAGGGCAATACCACGTGTTCTCTGTAAGTATGGCAATAAAATCTAACACCTGTATTTTATGCATCTTTCTACGTCTGTGTATTGTCTGCTTAAATAATGAATTGAATGTTATCTGCATTTTATCTAACGTGTCTCCTGTGAGCTTCCCAACTGTTACCTATGTTTCCAACAAAGCTGCCTCACTATGTTTTATACTGGTGGAAAGCAGAAGCAGAGGGACATGCGAATGAAAAGTTGTTGGAAAATATTGTTTATTTTTTCCCCCCCGTCCTTTTGTTTTGCTTTGTTTTAAGAAACTGAGCTCTAGCTTTGAAAAGTACCGTTTCCAGGACATCATCTGAACCGTTGACCTGTCCACAATAGATTATGGGATATTCAGAGGTGTGAGGTATGCAGTCTTCCACACTGGGATAAATGAGGGCCGATTGTTGGGGTTTGTGGTCAGTCATGATGTATTTAGCGTAGAACTGTGCAGGATGCAGTCAATGAAGTGTGCCTCGTGTCGCGTCTCTTTTCAGAGGCCGTCGGTTGGCAAATCTGGAGCTCATTGAAACTGATTGGAACCAGGTTTACAGTGAAGACTGAAGTGTGCTGATCTGCGTCTTCTTCTGCACTATAGAGCTTCATACTTATTCAGAAGACACTCTCCTGGTGAAACATTCGTCACCTCTTACTCCTGAAGGCTGATTCATCTTGGCCTCCACATGATGAGTGCGGTGCTGTCAGAGAGCACCACGTTGCTCATTTATTCATATACAGGCTGCTCTAGAAAATGTAAGGAGTCTTTAAAGTCGCCTTTTTTTTTATCATTTACAGCTAATAAACATACATTTCAATGCTGGAAATCGAATGCATCATACAGACGTATAGCGAAGAGCTTATTTCTATTCTTAGTCTCCGGGCGGGTGGAAAAAAAAAAAATACAGACATTTATACAACAAGCATTATGATGCTGCTCACTATTTATATAGTATATACAGAAGAGTGATTTACAGAGACTTGGGGTTGTTTGATTGCATTGATGATTCTCCTTCAACTCCCTATTTATGATCATAGATAAGGAAGAAAATCTACATGTTAGACATATATACTATTAAAGAAAGGATAGCTTAAAGTCACATTCCTAATAAAATATCCACACAGCCGACATTAGAAGAACAATGCATGCTGACATTAAGTGTTTCACCTAATAAAACAGAATTGTGACACCACTTTTATGAGAAAAGAGAGGGCAATCATCTTTCCATCAAGAGGTATACGTTTGTGCTGCTTTTGGCAAATGTGTGTGACATTGATTGAGAGGAACATTTAAAATAGCTGCTCACATGTAGGACCCAGCAGGAAGGCTGCACTTAGTGCAAGGGCACACAGTTTTCGTCCATTTATCAGAAGGTCGGTGGTTCGATCCCCAGCCCCTGCAGTCTACATGTCGAAGTGTCCTTGGGCAAGATACTGAACCCCAAATGGCTCCCAGTGGTTGTTCCATTGGTGTATGAGTGATTGTGTGAATGGTTACTGCTCCTAATGAGCAGATGGAGCCTTGCATGGTATGAATGTCACCACTGTATGAATGTTGGTGTGAATGGGTGAATGCTGGCTGCTGTTGTAAAGCTCTTTGAGTGGTCAGTCAGACTAGAAAGGTTCTATATAAGTACAGTCCATTTACCATTTACTAAGAGCAGACACAAGAGACTCTTTGAAACCAGACTAGAGACACATGTATAGAACATTTTGAAGTCACATCAAAATGTGGTTTGGATCACGTTTACGTAAATCACATCTTTTTTCTTTTCTGTCCAGACTTTAAATTGGAATCGTAATAAGGCTTTGGTTCATAACGTGTTTACAAATGCTGAAAAATGTGTTTTGTTTTGTCCACATTTTGCAGATATTCAGACAAAAGAAACCAGAGAACCTGAAATCAGAGAATTGTGAATTTAAAGGAAAAACAGGCTCACAATGATTATTCAACTACCAAAATAGTCGGTGATTAATTTAATAATGAATCAATTAATAGACTATTTGCTAATGGTCTAGACTGTGGTATGGTTTTCTGGAGTGTGATGGATGATAATTATGTATTCAGCCCACCTATGTGTTTAATGCTTGCATGCAGAAGATACAGTATATGTGCTAGACATAATTCTATTCTTAGTGGGAGTTTAAAAAGTGGAAGAATAATTTCCCCTTGGTTTCGATGCTCTCATTCGGCCCCACAGGGAGTTCTGGTTCCGTGTAAGAACTGAGGAATCCTAACCTCCGCTGAACTGCTAAATCAAGATGAGCTGGATGAGGTCTGAAGATGTGTTTCGCTTGCTTAGTTACCCTCAAGACTATTTCCTGTCACAGCTACTCTGTACACTGACAGAGAAAGATTGCCCCTTGGCAGATTGGTTTGGCTACTGGCCTGTAAATGCACTGAACTTTAAGGTTGGCACGAGGTTCGTCTTCGTGTGTGAGTGGAATCCACTCTAGTGACTTTAAGCTCTTCCATGTAGGGCAGAAATATACCCAAATTAATTACATGAGTATCTGAACCACATATTTGAAATGACGACGGACTAATTGTAGCTCACCTCTGTTATGGGCTACAATGTACAGCAAGCAGTCACATCTAATCGTCAGTGTAAATTCATAATGTGATTTGCCTGTTAGTGCTCAGTCTAACTGGAACAGAGATAATAACTTACATTTGGAGACACTGCAGGTGAGATTGAGTGTGTAGATGTGTGAAATCTGACAGGACAAAGGTGCCGTGAAACATGATTCCCAAGAGAAGGAAGATAAAGGTGGGGTAGGTGACCCTGGAGAAAGATTCCCAGGAATGTTAGCATACAAATAAGCGTTCACAGACTTTAAATCAGACTTTAAAAGAAACTATATAATATAATTACTTGATCGAATAATCGATTACACCCTGTCCCCATAACAACTAGTCCTGGATGTATGGAGACATATATGTCTGCACTCATCTCAGTTCTCTCACAGTGTGATATGGAGAAGGAGCCGACCAATAGTGGATCCTCAAAGGCCAATATAATAATGATGCTTGGAGCGGTGAAAAAGCTGATGGAGAATTAATTTTGCCAATATCACCCCACCCTCTTCCCCACACAAAAAAGCAGGACCAAGATGAGTTGCAATAATCAAGATGAGAGATTATGAATGCATGAATGACATGTAAGTAACGAGGCTCTTGAAGGGGGGTTAGATCCGTGTGTCATCTTCGAACATAAAATGTAAAAGGATGTGTCTTCGAATAACGTGGCCTTGTGGTAGTAGAAGTAAATAAAAGGGGACGAGTCTTGTCCCTTGGGGGACACCATGGAAGACATGGGTCCTGAGGGAGGAAAAAAAGAGTTGCTAATAGAGAGACGGAAGGATCTGTTGGAGAAATATGAAGAAAACCAGTTAAAGCCAACACCATTATGTAATCTGTGAATGAGAGTAGAATGAGGAAGTGTGTCAAAAGTGGCAATTCGATCTTGGAGCAATAGGAAGTAGCAGTTACCTGAGTCAGCAGCTGTTTGGAGGTTATTACTTTTTCTCGGTATTCTTAGTGCACTAAATGATTTCACAGTCAAGGGAGAATTTTTTCTGTATTGTGTTCATTTATTATTTTTTTTGTAACCTGTCCTGTCCGGTAACCTCAGCCTGCAGTATGAAGACCTGGGTGCCTTACAGTGGCAGACAGACTTTACTCTGCAAAGGAGGATCTATGAAACTCCTCCTGTTGTGTAATCTGCATTTTATTTATTATTGAATTAGACGAGGCGACCGGACCTGGAGGGGGGGGGGGCAGTGGAAAGAAAGGGAGAAACAGAAACAGCAAGGGGATGGGGAGGTAAGGGAGACAACCACAATAACAGCAAAACAAACAACAAGAAAAACAACAGCAATAACAGCAGTGATCAATAGCAGCAACATTATGTTGATTCTTCCTTCACTAATTTTTACATTAACACATCAGACAGAATGTGTTGATGCGATTTTTGGTATTAAATGGGAAGTTTCTAATGTTTATTTGATGTATTTCCATGGCAACATGTTTGACTGTGCCAAGGGTGTCTTATAAACAATGTATTTGGTTCGCTTGTGCTTGGTAACAGGCCACATGCCATTTCCTGATGGCTCTTGATAGATTTTTAGCTGTATGAGGCTGTCCTTATTTTGGTCCCTGTTTTACAGTGTCAGAGTTACTCAGCATAGATTCCCAATGGTCCTCTGTCACACTTTACTGTCCTGCTCTCTTGTACAGTGTCAACAGGAAAAATAATGAAAACAGACGATTCCCCATCACAGTGACTTAGATTTATTGTCTGAAATCTTCCTGTCAAAAATGGACTCTGAAGCCAGCTGTAAACACATCACAGCCATGCTTAAAGGTCAATAGACTGAAAAGGTCACTTTTCCCAGAATAGATTTAGACCATTCTGAGTAAAAGG
Source organism: Chaunax sp. Z400 (assembly GCA_037577475.1). Taxonomy (NCBI): domain Eukaryota; kingdom Metazoa; phylum Chordata; class Actinopteri; order Lophiiformes; family Chaunacidae; genus Chaunax; species Chaunax sp. Z400. The sequence continues at coordinate 22,052,719 of CM075196.1, read as the reverse complement.
CAGTTAAACCTCAAGGGGAACCGGGATGTGTAAAAGGGAAAGTCTTCTGAGTGAATAATGTGAGGGTGTTAAAAATGTAGCTTAGCCTCTCTGTGACACTATGATGATTCCACTCAGTCAAGTGCACTTCTCAATTTTTTGACAAGTTAATAGCACTGAAATGAATGGAAGACTTCATGTTTGGTTTTATGTATCTCTCCCTCACACTATATATATATGTGTGTGTGTGTGTGTGTGTGTGTAGTAAAGCTGGGAGTTTATTGTCGAGGAGTTCTACAAAGGAATGTTTGAGCTGTGATGAGAGGATTTTCAGGAAGCAGGCATGTTGAACCCCTGTGGTGCTGGATTGGCAACTGGGCCCAGGAGACGTGTGGAGAAATAGATTTTGACTTAAAGGCAGCCTAAGTGTTGGTTTTCAGTTCACTCAGTTAGAGAATGATAATGTGTTAACTTAGAAACTGCAGTTTGTATGTGAGCACAACTACAAGGAGGCAAAACTTTATGTGTACAGTACATTTTGTTTCATTGACAACACAGCTTCACAGGAAAGAAAAGTACAGACTGTTATTATGTTTTTTAGTGTCAATTCAAACATCCATCCATCCATCCATTTTCTTCCCCTATTCCGGGTCTGGGTCATGGGGGCAGCAGTCTCAGCAGAGAAGCCCAAACCTCCCTCTCCCCAGCCACCTCCTCCAGCTCGTTCCCAAGCCAGCCAAGAGATATAATCCCTCCAAGACTACCCTGGGGTCTCCTCCCAGTGGGGAGGTCACACGGTCGTATGCCACATGTAGACTGGTTGGGCAAATTCCCATGCACCCTCCAGCACTCTAGCGAGAGTGAAGATCTGATCCAGCGTTCCATGACCAGGACGAAAACCACATTGTTCCTCCTGAATCCGAGATTCGACCAACGGACGGACTCTCCTCTCTTGTAGGCATAGACCTTCCCCAGGGAGGCTGAGAAGTGTGATCCCCTGATAGTTGGAACACACCCTCCGATCCCCCTTTCTTAAAAAGAGGAACCACCGCCCCAGTCAGCCAATCCCGAGGCGCCGTCCCCCGACTTCCACGCGATGTCGCAGAGGCGTGTCAACCAAGACCGTCCTACAACATCCAGAACCATAAAAGAAAAGACAGAAGAGCCTTGTCAATTCAAACAACCCACCACAAAACGAAGTGAATCAAATGTGCAGTAGAAAAAAAAAAGAGTCTGAGGTTAAGTTTTGCTTTTAGTTTGTTTTTAAACAGCGTCAGAGCAAGTCTAATATACATTTAACGAACATGATGCACATTTAATCTAGCAGAGTATACAAGCAGCTAGGATCATTCAAACTAAAAGCAGCTGCACTGACCTTTCACAAAACCCTCTGAACACATAACAAATCCTGCAGTTCTAACTCATCTCTGAGATGCTTCTCTGAGTTACTTTGGTGAAATGTCATGCAGGGCTTTTTGGACCTTAAGTCCAACTCTAAGATTACCAGGCAGCCAATGAGGTGAGGTCAGGTTTGATGTCCTCAGATCATATTTTTCCTTTTGTGAAACCTCTGGATATGGTATTGAACACACACGTGGTGAATTAGCTGGATAAATAAAATGTGTGTGGGATGCTTTCATGCAGCCACGTTTCTGTGAAAATATACATGCAACAATCCCTTGTTTCAGACTACAAGGTCCAGTTTGCTGTCCAGAGAACGGACGCTGGCTTATAAAACAGACGGTAGTGCCCGTTGGCTAGTGTTAGCCTTTAACCTTGACAGACATCAAGCCCCGTTTCCTCCTTCTCTCCCACCGCCTCCTCTCCTGTGCAGCTGTGGCAGGCAGCATCGTAGTGGCAGTAATGGCTCTCCCATCAGTGCTGTCTATGAATTATTCCACCAGCCTGCCTGTAAAGGGTTCCACTGCCGAAGGACGGTAACATCAGCAAACATGTTGTTTGCAATTTATGCCACAGTGTTCTCCCAATAATCATGACTGTTGTTGTTTTTTAGTTTTTTTTGTTAGTTTGTTTGTTTGTGTTGTTTCCTTAGTAGACTCATCAAACTTGGCTGCTCTTATACAACTCCCAGCTCAATCTATGGGGCTGTCGGACTTCCAGGGTAGAGAGTACGATGAGACAGGACTGGCCAGGCCTAGCTGATTAGCATGCTAACTAGTAGATATCTCTGCAAAATAATAGATAGATGTGTTTAACATTGCATCAACAATGTTGTTTTTCTGTTGGTATTTGATGTTCTAAACTAAATATCTGTCCTTATCTTCACACATTAAACCTTTAAGGACCCCATTTTTTGAGAAATCAATACCACTATAAGGTTATTCCAGCAGCTTTTCGTTTCGCTTCCAGTCCTGTTACATTACCCTGATCAGCAGATGAAGATCATTCAACATAGATCACTTTAAGGACATTTAATTTATGAAGCTCTGAAATAGACCTTGTAGTTGTTCCAGAGGAAGTTTGATAAAATCATTTAATGGATAAACATTTGAGGTGTTTTTACTTTTCTTCTCGTACTGGTTAAAGTGAATCTACTGGAGTAACTGCATCCCAAAAAGCCAGTGAATAAAATGAATGAAGCTCTAGAGGAAGTTCAGGTAGGAAGTCTTCCTGACCCTTGAACACTTAGACTTGTGCAGTTGTTCAGTTCTTATACCATCCTGTCATTCACACCCCTCACACACGTTCAGTATTAATTTCCTGATGTCATTGTCTGGGGCTGTCAAATGAGATATCAGCTGTTCTCATCTATCCTATAGCAGAGACACACCTTCACTGTCAGCCTATCATCTCACTGTTGTCTTTTTAAAAATACGATTCTCTCTGCAACTCGATTTCTTTCTTGCTGCTGTTATGCACACCCTCCACCTCCCCATCACCGCCCAGTCCTTGGCAGATTCACCAACTTCATCATCTCATCAGTCTCATCAGGCTCAGCAGAGTCATTAGCCACCACCACCAGTGTCTGGACTCCATGGGGGATTTGTCTTGCTGCTCCTCAGGGTAGATCTTCTTTCATCACAATCTACCATGAGGAGTCTAAACACTAGACTTTCTGGCAGACTAATTATGATGTAATAAACATTTATCTGTACTTCATTCAATTGTCTCTCCTGATTGACATAAATGAATGCAAAACAAAACAAGGTGACTTTTCCATTAGCAGGATTATCATTGATCTAGTTCTAAAATTGGATTTATTAGGTTTTTATCTGTAGAACAAGATTCCTCTTGCGATGTAGTTCCAATACTGTACAGTTCACAGCGGTGCTATTTTAAACACATACATAATCTTTTCCCAGTGTCATTTAAAAGTGTTAGAGAAGTAATGCAACATGAAGGATGAGCTTTTTGGAACATCAAGGAGTCACAAAGTCTCTGTTTTTATTTTCAGTAACTTATTCTCTCAACAGAGCTGCAGCATTTGAACGGCCTGTTGTTTGTCCATGTAGGTCAGGACACTGCAGCATTTAAGATGCCAGCTTGTACCTTCTGTACACTAAACCTGACATCTGCCCGATACAGGCAGAATCCTCCCCCCTCAGGAGGGAGGATGTACTGGAGCCCGTGTGGTACTATCTTTGCATCCTCTGACTCTTATCTACCACCTACAGCATGCTGTGTGTTGGATCTGAGCAACTGCCCACAAGAAGAGGATTGGAGGGGGGGTTTGTTATCAGGAAACTCCTGCTTTAGAGCCTGGAGGGATTTGAATTTTCAAGATTTTTGAAAAACTTTACTTTTAATGAGGATGATGGTGTCGGGGTCTGATGGAAGGTGCTGCCCAACATGACCTCATCCATTAAAATACATCAATTCTCCCCAATTTCTCCAATTTATCTTAGATGTCTTATATTGAACTGAATACATAGGCCCTTCATAATCAGATTTTCTGCAACAACCATCTTTTCTGAGTGGTAATACTATAACTTCTGCCCAGCTGTCAGAGGAGTCTGTTCTCTGGGTACTTCTGGGAGCTTTGTGTTGTGTTGGAGATCTTCAGCTGGGTCATATTGTGGACCTGTAAATCCCTTCGAGTCATATTTCATATCCAACCTTAAATAAACCTGACCGGACCTGGAAAACGATACCAAGGCCTGTTTCTTTGAGTTTCCCTTTGGAGTGGACTTTGTGCTGAGCTGTCAGAACTCATCTAAGAAGATTAATCCAATAGAACCTCCCTCTTTCATAGCAGACTAACCCACCCCTGTCCTCAGGGCGTCAAACTCCTCACTAACATCACATCTTAATTTTGATTTTTTTTGGGGGGGGTGATTGGCTTCCACTAATGAGGAGAAACAGGGTGAATTAATCTCAACGGATTGCTGCTGTGATCTTCTGTAGTTTTCTTTCACACGTTTTTCCAACGTGCAGCTCCTAGTTATTCCTAAACTAAAGCCTTTTAATCTGTGGTTGGTTGCCTGCCCACAAGGTACAGAACAAAATTATTTACTTCAATAGCGTTTACATTGCCACTGATTTACATAATGGAATTGTGAACAACTTAAACAAGTAATAACTGTATGTGCATAGCATTCCAAACACCAATTTATTTATTTTTTGTTTGCTTGAGGGGAGATTTAAATGACATTGTTTATCTATTCTTCTACAGTATTCTGTATAATATACCGTGTGATGTTGAAAGAAACCCTCTTGAACACGTCTAAAAATCCTCTGGATGTTATTCCGCAGCCGGAGATAGATGGCGGGAATTCTATCATGTCAGCTTTGTTTTGGCAAGATGGAAATGACATAACGGGGATGGGAATGATTTCATGGATATTCTATTCTCAAGAAAGAAAAAATGTGGGTTCAGTCTTTTGGATTTGATTTAAACAGTTGCTCAACACACTATCATTTGTTAATGAATTCCTTTCTCCTGTTCTGAGCAGCTGCTGGACAAATGTAACTTTCCACTCCTGGTAGTGATTTTTTTGTTTTTGTTTTTGTGAATGTCAGCATCTGATTTTTGTTGGTGCAAAAAAATTCCGGTGCATTTTAGTGCAGCTATTGCAGCGCTGATGTTCTACACCTGCAGGGAAAAGCAACAAATGTTATGAGATCAAACCTCTCTGTACACTGACTTAATTTTTTTGAGCAGTTATCTGTGAATGCCCTTTTTCCCTCTCCTTCCTCAGGCGCTCTCATGATAACTATATTACAGCCTAACATTTAAGAGAAAATGTTAGCCCTTTCAGATCAAGAAAAAACACAGTCATCTGGACAGAAAAGTGTCCTTTTTTTAAAGGATGAACTTGAACCTCTGGTTCACAGTGAAATGTCAACCCAGGACTCATACTGAGCTATTTCAGCTACTGAAGGTCTAATAAAGACAAAACAGACAAAGGGTTCTTTTGAATGGGACTGAAAGCTTTTTTGATTTCACATTTGCAAGAGAAGCTTTTCATTGATATGTTTCTGAGAGTGATTGATCAACGGGTTTGTTTGGCTTTTTTTTTTTTGAGCTGCTAATTGGAGACTGACAGCTCACAAATCAACAAATTCAGCATACATGAATGAAATGTTTTATTGTGCTGGACAGAAGGCTCAGTGTATTATGCTTGAGAAACACTGTTTTTCCTGCGTCATCAGTAACCCTAACCCCTTCCTGCCTGTCCCCGTTTGTACTTAACAGGATTGACAGGGGATGTTGCATCGCCTTGACTGTTTTTCACTTTTTCCACTCATCACTCTGAGGTTGACATAGTTCAGCAAAGAAATGTCTTCGTTACTCTGATGATGTGAACATAGAAACACAAACATCACCTTTTCATAATGCATCTGGAGCAGCCTTAAGGACAACACTTTAAAACCTCCTGAGACCTTGTTGTCCTCATGTGGTGACATCAGACTGTGGCTCAGCTGAGGCTAAACCAAAGGATTTTTTTGAGAGTGAATGAAGTGAATAAAAAGCTTTTCAGACAGATGTAGTGTGTGTGTGTATATATATATATATATATATATATATACGGTGTAGATTATACGCAGCCATTTCAGCGCTCCACTCTAAAAGTTTGATTCCTAAATGTCTTTTCTCTTCCTGCCCACAGAAGATGCAGCACTAATGAGCTCCCAGCAGCCCTTAGATGACTGAGGCTCAACCAAGAAACCTGAACATCAACAATCCAGTAGGCCTCCATATCTCCCACCCTACACACTGCAGAGCTGTCTGTGAAATTATCATTATGTGTCATTGTATATAGTTACACCGTGTGCTTCAAGTGAAGAACCTCCGGGTTCTTATTGTCCTGTGTTCTATTGTTCACTGTTCGTGGGAGCAGCGAGTTGTTCTTGTCGTGCTCTCCTTGCTTTGTGATATAACACAGACAGCAGTGAGATGACATTTTGATGTTTGTTTGTTTAGAACAGTTTATTGCTCGGCAATGACATTTCTTCTGAAATTCATGCCACAGTCGTAAATATCACTGCATCGGATAAAAATAATGTCATTTATGTTGAAATAGACACTTTAATGCTGTGCAAACGGCCTCAGTCAATGATTCCTCAATGTTTGTTCACACTGACTTCAATTAAAGTGAATTAAGTGAGTTTAAATTCAATTTATCAAGTGAAATTATACAGGCTTATTCTGATTCTCAAAAGAAGGATGCTTAACAATGCATAAACAATAAATATTAAGTTTGTTGATTGATAAAATATTGATTTTCTTTTAGCAGAATCACACAAAACCTTGGAAGAACCCTTTAATTTTTGGAGTGGATCTGGATAAAGGGCCACATCTAGGATTTTTTTTTATTCCTCTCAAACATTACAGAGTTGGTGGAGTGAAAGTTTACATTAGTCTAAAATGGAAATACTCAAGTAAAGTGCAAGTACCTCAAAATTGCACTTAGGTACACTTCTTTACCAAATTGTAATCAGTTACATTCCATCACTGGTTATTCTAAATGTTGACACTTAGATTTTCATTTTTACTGCTTTCAAATATCTCTTCAATGTCTCCTTGATTATTAAAGAAGGGTAGCAGCCCTGAAAATAAACACATTGCGTAATCCCCTGTTTTCATATTCATACGTTTGGAAATGTCACACAAAAATACTCTCAATGAAAATGTCACCTTGTTTTTTTTATATGGTGAGACATTCAATGTGTTGTATAAAAATAGGTTTTTCTTTTTGTCTTTCCTAATCTGCTGAATCTGAATGTGTTGGTGTCGTGACCTTGGGAACCACTGCTCCAGCTTTTATCCCACAGGCATAGAAAAACTGAAGAGATATTAAATTTGATGCTCTTGGACAACAGTAGGGTTATAACCTACAAAATGTATGCAGCATGCTAATGCTTGTGTCAAAGCAAAGCCAGCAGTGTACTGCGAGGATATGAACATATGTTAATTATGCATTTTTATGTCATCATCATATTTTGTCTTCACTTAAGATCAACTATTAAATGAGACGTCACATGTCACAGTCCAGACTTCCTTAGTCTATGTGGCCTAGCTCATGTATAGAGTTATGCTTTTTTTTTTACAGGTAAAACGGTCCAAATGACAGAATAATAAGTCTTTTTCAGTTCCACTCATTATTTCAGAGACAGAGGTTGATCAAACGGCAGACAAAAGCAGAGCTAGATGCTATAAAGACACATCTTCCATGTCTCTCTTGCAGTGAGAATGAGAGCGTAGTAGAAAAGGTGGCCAGATTTCTCTCAGTGCTCTGCCTCTGTAGCAGCGCCTTGCTTACCATCTGAAAGGGGACAGTTTGATTGGTTACTGGAGGTCTTTCATCATTCAGGTCCCATCTGAGCTTCTTTGGACCTTTGGGGCTTTTATTGAGTGCCTTGTCTGTTTCTCATGACGTGGAATATCTTTCTTACATACATACAGTATGTGTGAACATGGAGCTCTCCACCGGTGTCACTACTGTACATGCAAAACAGTCGCTGACAGTAAAATATGGCCTGGTGTAAATGACTTTGGCCGGACTCTGTGCTGAAGGTGGGGGATGTCTTATCATGCAGAAACAGGGGTGTAGAAGTAAATTATTGAGGTAGATTTGGGGCCAGAAATGGACTGTTGAAATCTTTCTTTAAGATTTATGAGCGTGTCACTCCAGTTATAGCTGCATTTTCATTCCCCAAGAAATATGTCTGCACTCTTGAGGCAATTTCAGCTGCAATGTGCGCTCGCTATCACGTCTCCTATCACACAGTTCCTATTCTGTTTACAGCATGAGACCTCGTTTTATTCTTTAAAAAAAAGTCTATTCTACAAATGTGCTGTGGGCATTATTGTTTCTGTCTGGGATGCAGCATTGACATCCTTTCTTCAGATGACTGACACATCTGTACGATCTTTATCCAAACACTTTTGGAGCGGCTGCTATATGACTCTCCAGCTGTGCTCTGCTTGGTCAGCTGTTTCCTCTCGTCAGGAAGTCTACAACCAGACTTCTCCATCAGAGCTCCATTTAGAAAAGCACCTCTGACACCGATGATGAGTCGTGAGAGAATCTGTGTGTGCAGACAGAGTCAGGGTGTTGTTAGCGTAGCATAGCATAAAGACTGGGAGAAAAAGATGATCCTGCTAACTAGGATACCATGCAGAGATTTTTTTCTCAGAGGTTAATAAACTGTGTAATGGATGACCCGTCAGTACTTACCTTCATTATTCTGTGGTGTGCTTGAAGGTGCAAAATAGGTGTTGCCTTTAGATTCTGTCACTACTGATGGCCTCAGTAATGTTATTAGTTTCCCTTTAAGCATTGGATTATTACCAAATATGCACTTTCTGCTTTGTATTTTTTTTTTTTTATAGTTTTATAACAGTTATGTCCATCGTTCTTCTTCTATGTATGTATTTATAGCACACTTTATTTTGTTTTATTAATCCAGCATCTTTTATTTGAAAGTGGAAACCACACCACTGAAAAGACCTTTAATGCAGTGATTGTGATGGGATTTCTCTTTCTGAAGCCCTCTTCAAGTATTGTTTTCTGTCTCAATAGTTTTTTGTCTTCCTTTTCTTGATTAAGGTACTTATCTTAATTGGGTTTTGGTTGCAGATCCTCTGGAGACCCTAAGCTGGGGAAATGTTTTTTTTTTTTCCACAATTCAATCATTGCAAGGCTATTTTAGCTTGTGAATATTATTAGGAGGACGATAAATAAATGTATAACTTATAATATAATGAGCGGTTTCCATTCAAAACACTCAAAGGCTGTTGTTCCTTTCCTAATTGTGCAGTTTTGATTGGATCCTCAATGGTCACCATGATCGCTACATAAAAGACATCATGATTTCAGACACACACTCCAAAAAGGAGAAGTTACAATAACTGTACCCTCTGGTCTAGACTGACTATATTTAGCCTCAGTGCACAACTTTTAGCACAGTTCCTTTGGGTTATTATGATTCTCACACGAACAGATATTTAACATGATTATTTGTTAAGTACTGTGAAAGGGAGTTCAGTACTACACACAGAGAAACTGTTCAACACAGACTCACAAACTACAGTAAAAATGAGTGACTTCAAATAATAATCACAATTATTTCAAACTTTTACCTCAAATACAATTAATGAATGATTATTTACTTTTTGCTTTGTTTTACACTGCATGCAAAGTTCTCTGACGAGGTCCTGTGAATATGCTGAACTATGAGAAGCTGGTATATTTTAGCTGTAAAGGGTTCATGTTTGTGCGAATGAATAATAATTCCTGGAAGCACATTCAGATGAACTATTTATGGCTCTTGATTTGAACATTTCGAACAGCTGAAATGAAAAGTCTTGTGAAAAAAAGTATCATTTTAGTTTGAAAGTAAAAAAAAAGTTCCTAAAAAAAGTAGAAAGTAATTCCTAGCATAGCGGCGAGGACCTGTGTGATGGCTGCCTTGTGCTCCAGGACTCTGGCTGTCATCATATGCAGTGATCCCCATCGGATGCTTGCAGTTTCAGGTTCAGCTCTTCACAAGCGCCTTCTTCTGTTTTCAAATATAGGGAAAAGTACTGATAATGTTTTTGCACAGCCTCAAAGCCTGTTCCACACGTTGATCTACGATTTCATTCTCTGAAATACACAACCATGAAAATATGAGTTACTGCTGAGGGTTTTAGAAACTATATAGCTTATGCAAAATTAATATCATTTAACTCACTTCTAGATGATTTTTTGTCTCAGTGTATCGTTTTGTGCTCCATGGGTTTATTGTTGATGTCACAGTCTTTATCTACAGTGTAATGAAAGATAGCTTTAGCTCTAATGTAGCATTGTGTCTGTTTAGCCGATGTGCTGCTTACTGATAGCCAGGTGCAATCTGTGTCCTAAACATTGCACCCGTGTCAATCCAGCTTTGATGACATTAATAATAATAATGATAATAAACTTTATTTATATAGCACTTTTCAAAACAAAGTTACAAAGTGCTTCACAAAGTTCAAACAATGGGTTGAAACAATTCATCATACACATGAAGTTAAAATGCAGAGATAACATATAGACCCTCAAAGCAGCAAACCCCAATATTAAAATGCAGATGGAAAGATATTGGAATGAATAAACAAGGATTACATACATGTAAGTAAATTAATAATTAATTAAAAACACTGAAATCAATAATAACAAAAAATAGATTAATAAAGTAATGTTAATAAAAGGCTTTTTTAAAAAGATATGTGTTAAGAGGTGATTTAAAAGTGCCATTAGTGTTTGTCGTAATGGCCACAAGGTTCTCTTCCATGAGGTCCCATGCAGAAAACATATTTCTCTGGGCCTCTGCAATCATTTCTGACATGCGATCATCTAGAAAATACGCCGTCTCAAGGCATATTTTGCGCTGGTTCCAATCATTGTCAATGCGGTGCACTGTGAGGCTCAAATACACTCCATTATCCTATTTGACCATTTGATCTGACTTTGCAAAGAACCTAACAGATGTTATTCCTGCAGCTACTTTCTCACGGCATGGTTTGCACATGATGGGCACCACAGTTTGGGAAAAATGTTGTCACGATGGCACAGCTCATCTTTTGTGGAGAGTTTTTTTAAGTGAATGTAAATGTATCTTTTGGCAACAGATGCACTGCTGAAGCTCTTGGGCGCTTGTTGGTCTCTCTTTGTTTGAGTCATGCACCCTTCATACCCAGCAGTGTGATTATATTGTGGAGTTGGTGGTGTTTTACCTTTGGGCTCAGAGCTTGTGCTCATGTCATCCGTGTCACTCTGCATGCACCCGAGCGACTAACAGCGCTTGAACAGAGCGGAGTCACGTGACTGAACATGGTGTGTTCAGGGACAGTTCATGAGTGTACACATAAGGCGTCCCTCCATGAGAAGAACCGTCTGAGCGATACTACACTAAAGTGCTGCCGTCTTTGAAATGTTCAGACTTTCATCACATTTTCTGAGGAGATGTCATCATTTTCCAGCTGGGATCAGGAAGCTACAGACACAATGGTTTGAGACATAGATCTGTGTTTAAACTGTTTCACTGACTGCATCTGAAAGCAGCATCCATATAGGTCATAAATCATTGTTTCCATGTGGAATACCACACGCCTGTCCAAGCAAGATGTTTGGCCTTATGATATCTGAATCTCAGTGGAACCAAGTTGTATCAGATGTGTTTTCATGGCAGCATGACTGAGGTGAACCTCTGCTAACTGCCAATTTTATTTCCACCAAAAATTCTCCTCTGCTGTTTCCACCCTCTGTAACTTTCCACCCTTTAGAAGAAGATCATCTTTTCATCCTAATGTGAAAGAATGCTCTCCCCTACCAAGCATCTGACTTTGTCCATGACTGTTTTTAGTGTTTTATAATTAAGTGTGTGTCGACTTTTATGTCCTTAACTTGCATACATAGAATGCATAAAAAGAAGAACAAGTGAAGAATCAGTAGTAGTAGTAGTATTGTTGTAGTACCATATATATACTAATTGATATTTTAATGTTGAGATCAGACTACAGGAGTTTCGCCCCAATTTAATCCTAAATCGCCCATCCTGACAATGTGACAGAAAGTCAGTCTGGGACGTAGATGGTACCGGTACCAATCTTCAGCCCAGATTAACTGGTAATGTGAGGTGTTTGCAGATTGGTAAACTGCTTACAGAGTTTCTTGGCCTGATGTCAACCATGTAAAAAGGCAAAAACTCCAACAACACTTGCAGTATTAGGAACAACTTTATTGCTTGACCAACGTGTTTTGGCTTGTGGCCTTCATCAGGGTCATCTTAAAACACATTGTTTTATTGTTGCACCATGTCAGTCTATGTTTTGTTGTTGCACCATGTCAGTCTTTGTTTTGTTGTTGCACCATGTCAGTCTTTGTTTTGTTGTTGCACCATGTCAGTCTTTGTTTTGTTGTTGCACCATGTCAGTCTTTGTTTTGTTGTTGCACCATGTCAGTCTTCATTTGGTTTACCTTTGCTTTCTCGTGAGATCATGTGAGATGGTGCAAAGCTCCATCTGAGACCATAAAAAATATTTTTATTTTTATTTTATATATATATATATATATATATATTATTCTTTAGTGTGTGATTCACCATTATTTTCAAATCTTGAGGTATTTGCATGTTTGAGTTAATGAAACCTGCCTTTAAAATCGGTTCTGATTTTAAATCCATTTTAAAGTAGTCTGAGCCCAAAAGCCTCAAAGACAGCAGAGAAGGCAATGATCCACTAAAGAGATAGAGACGACATTGGAGTATGGTCACATTATACTGCTTCATATCATATGATGGTCAGATAGTTTTCCATGACTTTTGCTGCTTCCCTGTGGGAGTGTGTGACACTATTATTCCTTCAATCTGTAAGCGCTGTGCAAACACAACAGAACCACAGATGACCCTCCTCCTCCCTGGTGTACTGTACCATATGTGCTATAACAGGACTCATTACGTTTCATATACAGCTTTAAAGTGTAGGATTCTCCTCCTGTTCAGTTTTGATTTAAAGGGATTTTAAAACTTAGGATTGATTAAGCATGTGTCCAGTCACAAGTGTCTATATCTGAATATAGTCTATATACTGAGTATATATACTCATAGTGTGAGACAATCTATGGACCAGGCCTGTCGATGCCCATCCATCTATTGTCTCTGAACCATATTTGAAAATAAGCTAATCTGCTTTAAAAGGGTACCGAACTACTAACCCTAACCTAATTTTAATATGATTTGGCCCTTAGAATATTTCACTATTCGTCCTTAAGGGTTTGAATCTACAGAATACAACTGTATATAAGTCTGATCAGGATGAAAAGTATATTTTGATCCACTGATGACTATTAAGCTTCTAAATAATGACGTGTTTTGTCAGCTGCATTGTGCAGTACTCTGTAAAGATATAGTGACCATGTTAGAATAGTGACAAACTGTACTGAGAACAACATCATGGAGACACTTAGCACTTAGAGATAAACAGTCCAAACTGCAGGTTTGCTTTTCACATCATGGCAGTGATTCTGATCCGTGAAGATCTGAAGTCTGTTATATTAAGGCCTTGTAGTGACATCACACTCCTACCCAAGTTGAAAACTATGTGTAGAACGATGTGTGGCCAGGAATCAGGTTTCCTGCTCTGCCCCACAAAAGCAAAGCATAGTACCTGCAATATTACAGACACTAGCATCTAAGGCAGAAGCATCGTCAGAAATACATTCAGCTGCAACATGTACTCAGCAATGACTGCAGAGCTACACCTGTAGGTGGCAGCACATTATATGAATCATTAGAAATAAATCAAATCTTCTTAATGTGTAAACCTATTCAGCTAACTTTTTAAACCTTGTTTTAATCTTACGCTTATTTTTGAAGGCAGCACATGGCCAGACTACAAAACTAACCCCTTTGCTAAATGCATACCATAGTGTGCGCATTGTGTGTAGACATACTGAGCTAAAGAGGATTAGGGAAGGAAACAACACACCGCATTGATAGTTGAAAAGTTACAGGATACGTTCTGAGAAGATTTGTTAGCCTGTAAGCTCATTGTGATGTTTGACTCGTGCTGTCAGCTGCTGTCATATGTCTGCCTTATAGGGCTGTGGCCTTTTCCAGATAGAGAGACTAAAGGTGAATAAAGAAAACAGGTGACGGAAAACAACACAAAGTTCATTTAGTCATATCAATCACACAGCATGACAGCAGAAACGAGCTCAGACTACTGCAGGTGTGTTGTTTTGCTCTGCAGTGACAAGAGGACCGTTAGCCGTTCACATATCCCTGCTTTATCACTGACCTCATGATATTGAATGGCTTGTCTCTTTTAATTTGCCTCCATATGTAGATTCAGCAGAAAGCGGTCGGTTCATGACCCTATTGGGTTTTCCTCTTATACACTTTGCAGCCAAATTGATCTCTGTGTGATGTGTTCCATTTTATTTAAATTAATGTCAATAAAGTATAAAAATAATAATAATTACACCATTGTATAGTATATGAACAGTGTGGTTTTTACATTGATGTCGTGTTTTGTTCTGTTTTATGTTTATTGGTTTTATATTTGTGAAGGAAAAAAAAGCATCACTCTGAAAAACCGTTCCATTGAGATGAGCTGTAATAAACCTGGTTAAGGGGTAGTTCTTATTTGTAGAGGGTTTAATTCAATAGGGAGCATGTTCATGTGGCCATAAAGTGGTATCAGGTGCGGTTGTATCAGATAAGTACACCAGCCCAATGTTTTACCTGATATTGGTATCAGTGCATCCCTCCAACTAATTGTTAGTTGTCCTAAATTAAACCAATAATCCAAAGTTTACCGCATTTGATTCTTTCTACATTTATTAAACAGAAAATAATTTGAGAAAAATTACTTCATCTAAATACAGAAATTAATGTCGGCAGTCTTTTAGCTGTCACCAGCCTCTACTGACATTATGTGACTTTAATATTAAATAATGAATGTAATTTACTGCCACATTTAGTACATTTAAATCTTTTCATAAAGCCAGAGGGTTATTATTGTAGTTGATTTCTCTTCCAGTATTTTGAACCATTACTTTTGCCCAGAGGAACAGATATGTCTGTAATGTGAACACAGAAGTGTTTGGTGTGAAAAAGAGCCTGATACACCGACATGATAGAAGAAAGAATCTTTATTTGTCACATACAATCATGCAGTAAAACTTGTTCAGCGGTGCTCAGAGACCAGCTCCAGGTCTAAATCAATACCTTTGGTCAAGGAAACCATAAGGAGAACATGCAAACTCCATATGGGTGGTGGCTGCACACACATAAGGCCCTCTGTAGTAGGGCATTGAACTTAGGACCTCCTGTGAGGCAATATCAGAGCAGAGACAAACCGATTACCTCTGTACACATGTGCTGCTATCCTTGGGCATTTATAGGCTATATATAATGTCTAAAGGCATTCATGGTTCCCAGGGGATGAATCTGACTTAGTGAGTTTTCCACCAGCACCATCAGCACTTTAAAACTTCAGGTGTCTGTCTGTCGTCTGATCTACTTCAGACTTGTGAGTGGATTGGGGGCTGGAGCCCAGCATGGCCTCACCTACATCTGCAGACGGTTTCTCAAGAAACCTGCAATCAGCAATACCACAGGTCAAAACAAACAGCCCATTCCAAACAGGCATGTTTACAAAAGGAGCTGCAAGAGGCTGGTGACATTCCCATCAGCAGGGGTTTTGCTTTAAAACCTGAGTGTGAGGTCGCGATGAAAATCTGAGGTGAAAATGCATCATTCTTATAGGCTGCCTGAGGAGGGAGGTTATTGTTTCTCCAGGTAGTCTTGTTCGACTGATCCTCCGGTGATCCAGATCTCCCCTTCGGGACCATCTTCAACAGCTATGTGACGGCAGAAACTCTAAAATCCTCTTCTGCCCCAGACAGTCTTTGGTTTTCTTCCGATTTGTGCCGAAGGTAAAAGGTCACAACGGGAGAATCTGGTTTTGAATACAGTTCAGCCTGTGCTTCCTGAAACCTCACAAGAGCATGTGACATGTAAACAACATGGTACCTCAGAGCGATGAATGACGATCAAAGCTGTTTAAGACTGTCTGATGTTTCATTTGTAATTATTTTAATTTTGGAGTAAGAATTTACAGAAAAAAATATGTTGTTGCTGAGGACTACATGTTGTGTAATGAAATAATGTCTGGCATTTTAAGGCTAAGTCGTCATTTTGGTATAACCCAGACAGCGCAGACTACAGCTTTATGTGGGCTGTTACTACAAATCTTGTTTTTGGTATTTGAATGTAAAAATCTCAGGTCGACAGGGATTTGAGGAGGAGTGTTGTGACGCCTCCTTTCCAGAGATTACACTGCTTGTTGTTGGAAGCTGATATATTATAATAATATACAGCCTGCATTGACACTGATTCATGTAAGAGGCTCAAGTATACTTTCACAAACTCCAGGTCCAAATAAATGGAATTAAATTCAAACTATATATGTATAATCTTTTTTAATTGTACAGTCTAGACAAAAATCACATTTCCTGCCTGTTATATTAAATCAGGGACAGTGGGGGGGGAATACAAATCATCATGCCCTAGTGTTAATGTCATTAAGACTGAGCATTGTGCAGTAGTGAATGGAAACGCTTGACTCATCATAACTGTTGGTACAGTGACATTCAGCAGCCATGTCTACTGATTGTATAAATACACCAGTGCTGTCTCACATTTCTCCTTTGCATTACAGCTCAGATGGAACACAAATCAAGTGGAGGCTGCAAATCTCAATGAAAGTCCTCTGCGATGTTTCTCATTGAGATGCACATTCCTGCTTCTCCTCCCACCCCCCCAAAAAAAAACGCGCACATTCCCAGTAAGGAGGGAAATAATTGGACTCTGAACTTACATAAGTCTCCAAACCATCCGGACTTTCGACACGAGTGCTTAACTGTGGCAGCATGGGGATGATGCTTTAAATCTTTCATTTAGTTGTCATGTTGTTCACCATGACTCATTACTAACAGGAAATGTTTCCTAGTGAACATGAAATATGAAAAAGGTGAGGCGCTGTAGCCTAGTTACTGAAGAACTGAAATGATGACTCATTGATATCGTTTTCATCTGCTGACCTAGATGCATCTGAGTTGTTGTTTCTGTTGTGCTTCTTTGCTGCCGTGTTGAACTTCATTTTACATTCATACGCCGCATTTAGAAAGATGTATAAAGTAAGACATAAAGTCAGTTACGTCTTCAACTTTTCCACTGTGGCTGTAGAATGGAGCTTTTTTTTTTTTCCCTTTACCCAGTTTTATTCATGTCTGTGCAGCATAAAGGGCCCCACTTTCCAGGAAAGCGTCTCGGCCAGCCACTTCCCTTACCCTGCCACAGCTGTTCATACAAGACGCAAACATGAAATGATACAGGCCAGAGCAAAGAAAACCCCTAGAAAAATAAAGTGTGAACCGAACAGGCCAACTCCTGAGACCCTCCCTGTTTCAAATGATATCTCAGCCTCAAAGCAAAGGTCTGCTGGCCAGCAAAAACACCACCACCCAGTCTCTGATGGAGCTCCATCTCTAAAGGTTAAAACTGTTGTTGAACTACCATTAACTAATAAATGGTTACAACTATCATGTAACTACCACTAACTACCATTAACAAGAACAATGATTGTTCCTGTTCTTGTGAAAGTGGCATCATTTAAAAAAATCCATTTTAGCTCCTGACCACAGACATCTGTGCTTCCCTATCATTTTTTAATATGAAGACATGATCCTTTTATATTAAAGAGTTTATATTAACTTCTTTTTAAAAAAATCTTTGCTTAGTGAAATTCCTTTGTCTTTATTAGTTTGTTTTTTTTCTTCAAAAAGCCAACGCCCTTTTTTTAAATGATAAATTTCAACTCTAATCCATTTTCCAACAAGATATGTGCCCCGTCAAAATGGACGCCTCAGGAATGTGTCAAAGGAAGTGAAAAAGCAAACAAGAACTCATGGATCCACCTCTGTGTGAATGTAAATATCTTATCTCTCAACACTAAAGAATGTGGGGAAAAAAAAAAAGTCCTGGATCCAGCCCTTTATCAGAGTCCACTCCAAAACTGAACGGGTTGGTCCGTAACATTCGCCCAACCCTTCTACCAAGTTTCATGAAATCAGACAAGTAGTGTTTGTGTAACAACAAACAAACCAATGCTGGTGAAAACGTATTACTTATTTTAAACTTATAAAAAAGAATGACATTACAATATCTTTGTGATGTTATGTTCTTGGCTCTTTGAAAACCCACAAACATACCCTTTTCATTAGAGTAAATGTCAGCAAAGATTATCACATTATCACATTCTGTTTCATGTGCTCAGCGTCTGGGGTCAGGGTTGTGGTACTTTATTGAGACACTTTATTGGACCCCATCATTCGACAAAGTTCCTTATTATCTCTTTAGTTGTAGAGATAGAATACATTTTAAAAATTCACAGCTCTTTGCTGTGACCTCAACTTAAAGGTCAGTTTCATCATTCCGCTGTCTGAGATCCTCTCTGCCCACACATTTTAAGTCTATGTGATAAAAACAAAACAGTCGACTGTTGGGTTTGAAACACACTTGTAGCTGCCGGGATTCACACCTTTAAGCCTGAAATGTTCCTGGAGTGCCGCAGAAAGGGAAAGTGTATATTTAAGGTGACATAATCTCATTAGGAGGCTTTAAGGGCTTTGTGTTGGAAGGATATTGTGACTTTTGCTTCATAATATTCTGGCCGTACTGCCGTTTCCATCAGTGCAAAGATGTCGACCCGAGGCTGTTTGCTAGGGCAGGTAGTATGATGATGAATCACTTGCTGCAGTAAAAGGGTCAGACCCTCCTGCTTGTTGGCTTTTATAGGTCATCTCTGGTATGCCACGGTGAATCTCAGTGAAACAGTTCCCGTTGAAAGGGGGCAGTTTTTTTTGTTTTTTTTTCTTGCTCCAACAAAACTCCAACAAACTGTGGGCGGAGGAAGTTTGGTATGAATGTCAAGTATCGTGTGTCAAGGCAAAACCTTCTTGATGAGTTTGCAAACCCCATCATCTCCCCTTACTGCAGTCCTTAGCGTAGCACCATCTGGCCCACAGCTGAAAACCATTAAGATCGCTGGAACTCCCTCGTCTCTATTCCTCCCCAGTTTGAAGACAAGTAAGTAGCTTTTATCTCAGCTCTGTTGTTGTTTGCATGTTTGTCTCTATAGATAGTTGGAAGTGGTGCTTTTCCTTCATGACGTACGTCGCGGTGCTACATTTGAACCAGAGTCCTTATATACGTACCAGGCTGTGAGAGAGCAGGTCTGGCTTTTAGATCAGACCCCACGGTTGATTCAACTGTGGAATTCTGGGACTGGATTCATAAACAGATTGTAGCGCCGATGTCTTACGTGTTGTGCTTAGCCAGCGAGATTCCAGAGCTGGGTGAGAGCAAAGTGAGGAAAACAAAGGGTCTTTGTTGATTTTCTTTTCTGAGGCATTATGTTGGGACCACATTGCATGCTCTGCTTCCATTCAGTGTTAAATGCCTGCTGCCTTTTCAGTGCATATGGGTCAGATTAGTGACTGGCTGAGGGGCATTTAGAAATGGAACATTGCTTTTTCCTTCTTTTTTTTTGGTTTAAATAAGCTTTTGGTAAATGTTAACTTCAACCTGGGGTACTTGAATTAATTTTTTAGACTGTTGTTCTGGGCTCTAGAGGACTCCGCGGGGTCAGACGAGTCTTTCCCAAACAAAATTCCAAATGTTTGAGTCACTGAAGGTGAACGGATGGAGTCTGGACATGATGTTTGCCGTGTGTTTTGGAGGATGATGTTTTCAGTAAGTGAAATGTTGGCTGACATTTTTCTGCTATTTCTTACAAAAAGCTCTGCAGCACATTTCATACTGGATCATTTCCACATGACTAGATGTTTCATGTTTGTGTGTTTTTGTCGTGATCATTTTTGGGTTGTGGATTTAGTCTCATTTCAGTCTTAGACCTTCAGAGTCTGTTGTTTTAATCAGCCTTTAATGTGGGTTGTGTGCTCACTGTCTTTATTTAGCTGATGCTGGAGCATCCATATTAATGGAGCATTAGTGTGACGGTCAGCTGATGGAGTAAACTCTAACACAGGATGCTTTTCTCGCCTGCTTCCACTGCAGCTGGTAAACATGGAATGGAGACGGAGGAAGTTTGCAGCTCAGTGTTAACTCTGTGTGTGTCTCAGGTCGACAGCTCTCCCAAGGGGCTGCCGT
>CM075196.1:21625074-22027574 GCA_037577475.1 Chaunax sp. Z400 | reverse complement strand
CAGGAAGGGAAGAAGGAAGGAAAGAAAAATAATGGATCCAGGAAGGAAGGAAAGAAGGGAAAAAAAGGATGCAGGAAGGAAGGAAGGAAAGAAAAAGAACGGATCCAGGAAGGAAAGAAGGAAAGAAAAAGAAAGGATCCAGGAAGGAAGGAAGGAAAGAAACAGAAAGGATCAAGGAGGGAAGGAAGGAAAGAAAGAGAAAGGATCCAGGAAGGTAGGAAGGAAAGAAAGAGAAAGGATCCAGGAAGGAAGGAAGGAAAGAAAATGAAAGGATCCAGGAAGGAAGGAAGGTTCACTCTGTGCTGCTTTTCTCATATTTTCATCAAGATTAATTTTGTTTACTTGTAAACCTTGTCAGATGTTTAAAATCCACTCAGTGAATCTTCTGCTGAAAATGTTTTATGAATCTACCATCTATGAATTAGAGGACCTGAGTGGTCATACAGTAGCTCCACACAAATCATGTGGCAGGACTGCTAAGGTATGATGGAGTATTAGGGCCACATTGAGAAAAACAAGTTGAACATTTTGAGAATAAAGTGGAAATATTGTGATAATAATGTTGTAGTTATGAAAAAAAACAATATTACAAGAATGAAGCTGTAATTTTACAAGAAAAAAGTCATAGTTAAGAAAAAGTCACATTATTCCAGTAAAAGTCATCATATTATGTGATAGAGTCGTAATTTCACAAGACAAAAGTCATAATATTATGAGAATACAGTAATAATAACATGCTGATGGAACCAGTGATAGACCTGCAGCTCAGAACTACCAGCCAGTCCGTCTGGTTCTTTATTCGAAACAGAACCAGTTCCTTCAACAATCTTTTTAAGTCCTGCTTCCTATAATAATGTGGTGTTGATGAGCCAAAAGATTCAACATGTCTTCATTTCTGAAATCTGCTACATGATAAAGTATAGCTTCACAAGATGCTCCTCATTTATCTCACATGTTTTTCTTCATGAGGACGCTGGCGACACTCTTCTCCTGATGTCTCCCATCTATTATGTAGCGTAAAACTACAACTTTACCAGTGTCCTCGTAATAATATGACCTTTTCCTTATAATTATGACTTCATTCTCATAGTATCATGACTTTAGTTTCAACTTTATTCTCGAATGGTGGTTTCCCATCACTACATAGTCTTGAGGTGATCCTGCTCACATGCAGAGAAAGTAGTTTGCAGTTTGTGAGACAGCTTGATGTGTTTACCACCATCTGTCCCAGCTCCTCTGGTATGAACCAACAGACTGGAGAAGCCTTAGACGGCGTTGGGAAAGTGTCCAGGGACCAGGTGGCGCGTTCCACTTTAATGATATTTGCCTCCTATAATTCACTTTTTCCCATTAGGTCGTCCATTTTAAGAGCTAAAGATGGTAATCAGAGAGGGCAGCACCTCACATTACATGTCCCTGTGATTGCTCCATTCCTGTGTGTTTAAATGGGATTTCATTTCTGTGACTCTAAGTCTGTCTGTCTGTCTGTCTGTCTCTCTGTCTGTCCTCTGAATATCTCCAGAGCCATATATTCAACCTTCTTCACATTTGGTTCACGTATTGCTGGGGACCCAAGGGTGTGCATTGTTGTATTTGGTGCTATTTGGACCCGTGATGCCTTCAATATTAATAAACTTATAATGATATAATAATAACCAAGCAAACAGCTCTCTGTGGAGCAGCATATAGCGACATATCGCTCTCTACAGAGCTCTTTTCTCAATATTTGTCCATTGTCCCAGGTTAAAAGTAATTTCTGCACCGCTGTTATTATGGTAATGTAACATTACCTCATCCATCATCTAACATTGTTATATAGCCGCTTCATGTGTTCTGTTTACTTTAGCAGACATGTATGCAAGTTAAAATGGCTTAAACTGACTAAATGAAACAAAATCTCTTCAGTTATTTTCCTCTCCTGATACAAATGCAAATATTAGCAGGAGCCAGTGATTATATGAAGTATATTAATTACAGCAGTGACGAAATGATCGTGTCATAAATATTTTTATGTTTAAGTCACATCAAAAATATTAAAATAGTGATTTTTTTTATATTCAAGGGAAAGGATTGCTTAGTTGACTAATGGACAAAACATTCATTGCATTAATTGTCAGGTGCAGGCCTACAAACATTATACCTATACCCAGAGGAGGGTTGGATCAAGCCTCTCTCAACAGCTTTGTTTAAAATTTGAGTTTTAATGTTAAAGTTTACAATTTTGATAACTTTATGCACCCTTTATTGAGTTTGAAGTCATTTTGGATCAGTAATAACAGAGGTTAAGAATCACCATTTTCCCAACAGAGCACGTAGTGAGGAACTGAACTAGTGTTGGAAAAGCAACGTGTAGCTGAAACAAGGCTCATTCTCAAAGTTGTCTTTGGCGGCAGAAAGATAAGAAGGTCTCCTGCTAAAAGAACCTTTAAAAAGACAACAGTCTCAACATGCTCTTATGGGATAGCAACAACTGGTGCACCCACTCACCCATCTGCCATAAAGCCTTTAGGAGAAGGACAACAGTTCCCTGAAGTCCCCCATGCACTATTGCATCTAAACCCCAATAGATGACTCAGCCTTCTTTCTACATTTAATTCCTGTAACACTTGTTACAGCCAATCTGTGACAAATGAAGTTAAAAGGTCCACCACAGATAGAACAATAAAAGCCTTTCCCTCTCAGACATATAAAATATTTTTATTGGTGAGCTTTAACCATAATATACAAAAAAATATCTGTGGCCATGATGCAGAGCTTTGTTTTGCTATACTTGCATGAGCCCTCAGCAGACCTCTGCACAAGTTTCCTGCTGCAAAACAGAAATGAGCAGATTAAACGTCCCTCTAAAGTTTATGGCCTTCATATGAGGTTTGAATTAACCGCATATTACACTGTTAATGAAAATGCTGTGATGAGGAAGATAACGAGATGCACGGTGTCATTTCTCCTCTGGGTACGATCACGACCAAGTCTCTGTTTTTGTCTCAGTATGTTATAATTGTATTCCTTTGGGGGAAAAAAAGAAAAAGACATTTTCATTTATCAAATATGACCTCAGCTGCAGATGAAATTCCCATCAATTTGAAATATCATTTCATTTGCAGGTGGGTTGCACAAAGGTTTTCTTGGTAGTGATTTTATATCAGAGTGAATGATTCAGTCTCTGCTGGACTCTAAATGTGTCTGAAAGAACGTTGTTTTTAAAAAAAATTCTGTTAAAACCAATCCTTTCTATAGGGCCACACCTCATTTATTCACACATGCTGGTCGTCTTGGCAACGTTTACATGATGGTTACATAGTTAAAAAAAATGAAATGTAAATGTGAACTAAATAGTGAACATACACTGCAATGTGTGTAGTTGTAATGTCTTTCTATGTTCATACTTGTCCTGACTGCTGCCTCTTCTGGGTGTGAGACTGAACGCTGGCCCTGACAACCGGCCGACCCCACTCATTTATCTCCCCCTTTGTCTCCGGGTCTGGCTGTGTTTTGTGGACTTGATCACGTCTCTCCGGTGATGCCAGCAGGAATCTTTATCTTTATTCCTTTATTGCTCCTTTCGTTTCACCAACACTGAACAGTTTGACTCCGCTGAATTCATGTGCATCTTTTAAGTCGAGACATAGGGCAGCCTTTCAGAAAACCTAACTCATTTTAACATGACAATTTCAAGAGGTGTTGATTCAACTTTATGGTCATTTTGAGGCTGTAATTTGCAGAGCTGTTGACTTGCATTGAGTTACAATAATCTAGCCTCATTGATAAACATGATGACATTATAACATAATAAAAGAAATAAAATCAAAAATATTAGGCTGCATTTGTGTTAGTAGGTCCAAATAAACTGGCAGTAAGATGCATAAGGAGGAACAGAAACAAGACCCTGGTTCATGGATGTCATTCGGACCATGTTGGTACAGAATGCACAAGGATCCATGTCTTTTTATCTGGGTGATCAGTCAAAGGTGCATCAGCACGTTCAGTGTTTCCATTCACATCCCCTACAACTGTCCAACGCTGACACACTGTCCTTGTCTCACCCACAACTCCCCCTGTGTTTGCTGCTGTTGCCAGATGTTAAAGATCAGTAATAGACAGAGAAAGCCGCCACCTGCCTACAGTGTTATACTTATTATTATATCTGTAATTCTACAACCTCTCCCCCCAATTATCTAATAAAAAAAATACACCTACTTCATCTACCACATTGAACAATCCAGAATCTATGAACATGAAAATAATCATCTCAAATGTTAGACTACAAGATATCTTTAAATATTTATATATATGTATATATATTTTCTGCACACTTAGATCTATTCAAGTATCTTTAATAAATAAAATGTTTCTACAAGATATCCTCAGTTACTGAAAGGTCCATTATCAGTGTACTTGCAGTCAATATCATTAGTTTTAAGATGCATATTGATCCATGATTGGCTTGCAAACTAGTTGTGATGTGGGAAAGTCTAATATTTAAAGCCCCATCTGATTGGAACAACTTGCCCAGTTCATTGGGATCCATTACCTTCTTTCGTTTATTTAAATCATCTCTTTTGTCATCTTCAAACATCTTGTTTTGCTTCTAATAATTCTAATCATGAAAATGTAAAAGTACAACTTCAACACCTCTGTATGGGTATGTGTACACTTATTTCATGTATTTTCATTACATTAGGGGAATCTGTAGCTAGACTATAGGCGAGATCTCGTCTGTGTATGGATGAATGTATTTGCTTCTTTGTTTTGGGTGTTGTGTTTTTGTACACTGGTGCTTGAGGAACCCTTTTGAAAACGAGATGGTTCATCTCAAGGGGTTTATCCCTCTATTAAAATTTCTCATTAAAGTCATTCCTGTGAAACTGTGATTCAAGGTGATGAGTGCAGAGGAATGAGAGACCTGCCTCTTATTGGTCAACCTCTGCAGACACATCACTCTGCAGGTCAAACATGCAAGTGGAGAAACACTCAGCAAAGTGGGTGAAGGTGGGCTTTTAAAGCATATATATCCATAATACAGTATATAATGATGTCCTTTATACAGTAGCACAACATGTACTGGTTGCAGCATGTAAAGGTTACAGAGTAGCTGCAGACTGTTACATTTGGAAAATGAATGAATGAACCATTGTTACTAACTGCATTGTATGACTGCAGGAATCTGGGTTAATTTCATGGTCAGGTCACTTTAATTTGTCGCCTCATATCTGAACTGACTGACTGCAGAAATAAATATTTTACAACTCTGCACTAGCAGCAGATGGTAGCTGAAGATTAGTCATGTTAATGCAGAACAATAGCCTAAAAATGAGGCTCTATTGTACTGTGATTATATGATAACCAAGGACAGTTCATCGTTTGCCCCAGATCTTCTTACAGCACTGGGATCCAAAGCTACTCAGTGTTGGTATTTAGGTAACTCTCTCAGGTTCACTGATTGTTATACAGTTGAGGTGAATCTGTCTTTACCCTGGGTTTCAACTACTGCAACACAAGAAAGGACAACTTCTCCATGTTGACTTTTTGTGATTGGAATGAGTATTCCAGTATCATCACCGGCACTTATCCATCAGAACTGTGATATTCACACCATTTATGGTGTTTATTTCTTTTTACAAGGAACAGGAAATAAAAAATAAAAATTAAATTTCAGTCATTATCTATTCACTCCCATGGCGAAGGAAAGTCGAGTGAAGTTTCTTAGTCCACAAACATGTCCAGAGTTTCACAGAAAAGTGTTCCAACGTTCCAAACAACTAAAGAAGATGGAGACAGTGTTTAAAAAAAACAACCAAAGGCAGACATAAAATGACTCCATACAGCTTGTAGGACAGAATCCAAGTCTCCAGAAGACCTAAGATCGCAAATCCATTTATAAAGATGTTATTTACAACCTTTTTTTAATCTGAAATGTTTATTGTAGCCTCTACGCTACGAGCAGTAGCATGCACCCCATCTGTGGAAGACAGGCTCAATGAGACCTTGAGATCTCTGCATACCTCAGTGTTTACCTGCTACCTAGAAGTGGTGTCACACACAACAGGAGAGCCCTGCTGCTGAAGCTGCAACAAGAAGTGTTTCTGTCAGATCTAAGGCAGCTGAGGAGGGACACTGGTCTTATCAGAAGGCTCCATCCCCAGCCCCTGCAGTCTACATGTCAGACGTGTCTGCAGATACTAAACCAAGTTTCTCCCAGTGGCTGTTCTGTTGGTGTGTGAATGATTGTGTGAGTGGTTGTGTGAATGATTGTGTGAGTGGTTGTAGCTCCAAATGAGCAGGTGGCGCCTTGCATGCTAACCTCTGCCACCAGTCTATGAATGATTGTGTGAATGGATGAATGGTGGCTTGTGTTGTAAAGTGCTTTGAGTGGTCAGTCAGACTAGAAATGCACTACATAAGTACAGTACATCTACATTCTAGTTTTGGGGTTTTACAAGACAAGGTGCTCGTGCACCTTCCTGAGATGGAGTGCATGCTAACGCTTTTAGCTTGGGGACTACAGTGAAGATTTCATCTTAAAAAAAGGTTGTAAATAATGTCTGGCTCGTCTGGAGACTTGGGTTATGCTGTAGGAGCTGTATGGAGTAATTTCATGTTTATTTTTGGTTTATTTTAAAACAAAGTCTCCTTCCTCTTCAGCATTCAGTAGAATTCTGCAATGCCGTTTGTCTGTGAATCTCCTGAAATGTTTCGTGGACTAAGAAACGGCTCCTTTAAGGTCAGATGTCCATCCATCATTATGAATGAATGAAGTAAAAAAAAAAAAGGAAAAAAAGGCGCTTGGATGAGGATAAAAGAGTGGATGAGGATACGTTTGATCCTGTTAACTGAATTGCTGGTCCGTATAAATACTAGACAACAAGACATTATTAATGCTTTGTAATATGATCAGCGGACAAATAAATGTGTTTGATGCATATCTGATAACCATGTGTGATAACCACTAAAGGAGAGTCCAGTACTCATCGTCCTCTTCATGGTTTATATAGCCGTATGATCCTGACTCCATGTAATCCGTATTATCCCTGACTTGAATCCTGAATTTCTTTCTACCAGCAATATTGTTGAATTAAATGAATTTGGGCCAATCCTTTCAAGAGTAGCTTAACGTTAAAGAACAGTGGCATTGCATGAAGTTACAGGGGCTTGACACGAATGCATGAAGTCTTGCACTATATAATAATAATCCAATATGTAACCAAGTAGCTGTCAGGGAGGTTCAGTTTGTCTGGCTGCACGCATACATTACTGTGTTGCCATATTGAGTTGCATTTCATTGCAGTGTGTGTGTGTGTGTGTGTGTGTGTGTATGTGTGTGTTAATTGTTTAGTTTAGTGAGATTCTTTCAGAGGAAACAGCTCCTGCATCATTTTGCAAAGCCTTTATTTTTTTCTTTTGCATGTGTGATCATCCTTCATATGGAACAGTGCAACAGTATGAAAAACATTATCATGCCCAGGGTCTCAGTGGGAGAGCAGTTTAGGTCCTTTCTGCTCGGAGCACATTTGAAGTTGCCTTTTGAATGATGGAGAACTGTGCATATCCAGCAAATTCATTGTGTGTCATTGATTGAGCACTGCAGTGAATTAGACTGTTGCCTGCCTGCCTGCCTGCTTGTGGCCCTGTAGAAATATGGTGCACTTGCAGCACAGCACTCCAGCTCTAAAAGGTGAGAGATGGGAGAATGTTAGGGAGGGATGACTGCAACACCTAACAATATATTAGAAAAGATAATGACCGTTACTGGTGGTGTTATTTTATTCTACCTGTGCTATACATAGTGAGGTTCTACAAATAAAGTAACCACATAAATGAAAGCATGTAAAAGAGTAGAAAGAAATAAGTAAAGGTGCAACGGATCACAAAACTCATGGTTCGGATTGGATCACAGTTTTTGATCTTATCAATTTTTGGATCAGCACCAAAAAAAAAGACTACATTTATTACTTAAAGAACACATAAAACAAGGAACTTCTAAAGAAAACAACATTAAGAGGCCTAAAATTTAAATAAAATCTTAAAATAAAAGATTCAACACTCAAATGTTCAATTAAAATGCAATATGGGGCACGATGATGACATCTTTCTTTGAATAACAGTGAATGAAAAAGGAACATTTGTGCACATCATTAAAAATAGCTAAATAAATAAAATTAGATTTACAAAAAATAAAGCAAAAGAGCCCAGATCTTATAATTTGGTGTGGAGGACTTTAGAAAACAGGTTCTTGTTTTTTTCACTAGATGCATCCTTCATTTACATCAGACTGTGGAAACCATTAATCATCATATTATCTGCTTCACAGCAGAAGTAGAAAATGGCTAGATAAAGGGAGTTACAGGTGTAAGCTACTAAGGAGATATGCTGTGTGATAATGCTCTAATAGATAAAACCACCAATAAACCCACAAATGACCCCAGTTTGCTGGAGGCGGTGGTCTCATTCCTCTAGTGCACCACAATGTAAGTGATTGTTAGTGCAATGCAGGCTTCCGATAAATTACAAAGAGACTTGTATTCAAGGCAGCATTAACTTAACTTAATTTCATTTAGTCATTTTCTGCTCTTGTGAAGCCATCATTACTCCACAGACCGTTTTTTATCTACATTGCCAAAGAATTAGTCAGTATTGTAAACTAAAGTTGCACATTGTTTCTTCTGAGGTTTTTTTTTTTCCCCCTTTCATGCCAAACGATTAACCATTTATATCTGTCCACTCTGTTTAATTAGAGCAGGTATCTGTGGCCAGGGGTTCGGTCTGTAGTCCATCCATTTGCCAATAAATCAGGTTGAATTTTAAACAGGGAGAATCTAAGAATCAAGTTTAAGAAAATAAGAGCATCAGGATTAGTAACTGATTATGTTTGGCTTAAGGTCATTTAATTCATTACTTATTGTACATATATTTGTACACCATTTGTTTTTGACTTCATAAAGGTATGGATATAGTCTACTGCAGGTGAAAGTACAGTGCATTCCTGGTGACAGGGGATAAATGAAGGCTGCTATTGCTGGTGACAGTGAAGTTGCTGGAGTGTAACACGTATGAAGGACTGGTGACCTTTATTCTTTCACATGTGCTAACTGGTTCTGCGGGAGCCCTGAAAGCAGTGAGAAGCAATGCACCCCCACTCTCCAGAGACCTGTTGCAGTAAACTACACAGTGACAGAGATCCATTGACACCTCAGGCCGTCCCTTACATCTTCATCCAACACCTGACAACTTAACCACACAGAGTGACCTTCAGATGCTACAACACATCTTTAAACCCCAACAGATCAGAGAGCACGTTTGGTGCCCTCACATAGTCGCCATTTCAAACAGCAGAGAGAGAGAAAGGAGTATGCCCCCCCCATCCCCTCCTTAATCAGAACAGTGTGTGCTGATGCCTTGAACAAGTGTCAGCTACCTGCCATGCCGCTCTATCAGCCCTCACCACTCTCCTCCCTCCTCTCCCTTGTAATTTACAGGAGGTACATTGTCCTATTAACTTTCATTGATTGCTCTTTGGAGGACATTTTTACAAGGTGCAAGCATTGGATAATCTCATCGTTGCTAAGTAAACTTAAAAAGAGGGCAATCTAAAAAGACGGAAAGTCTCTCAGTTTACCAGGAAGTGTCTGAAAAGTGACAAACAGAGCCCGTATTAACATCCGCCCTGAAGGATCCGATCACTAGTATGATGTTGTACTTCGTCACCACATGCTTATCTAATGACCACTTGTGATCAGATCTCACTTCCCCGCTCTATATGCAACTAAATATGTGTCATTAGTGGGACAAAAGGCAAAAGGACATAATGGCCTATAACATTGGCTGAATTAACAGGAAGGGCTAAATAAATGTTTATTACAATAGGTACAGTAATATGTGATCTGTCAGAAAGTCTTTGGTGTCAGAAAGTCTTCGGTGTTTAGTTTCTTCAGGGAGATTGAGATTGAAGGGCGTCTCTCCTGAGCAGCAGCGAGATATTTATCCCCCCCCCTGGAGTCCAGACACTGGTGGTGGTGGTGGCTGATGACTCTGGTGAAGATGATGAATGATGAAGTTGGTGTATCTTTGAAGGCTGGGTGGTGATGGGGAGGTGGAGGGTGCACAACAGCAGCATGGCAGAACTACAGGAACGGAGAGAGACATTTAAAAAGACAGCAGGAAGATGATAGGCTGACAATGAAGGTGTGTCGCTGTGCTATTGGACAGATGTGACCAGCTGATGAGAACAGCTGATGACTCAATTGACACCCCGGACTGTGATGCAGGAAAATAAGACTGAGCATGGTGAGAGGTGATAATAGAATGACAGGAGAAATAAAGTATAGCCTAAATGTGCTAAGGTTTAGCCTTCCTGACTGAACTTACGCCACAGCTTCATTAGTAGAATATGACTTTACTGTCTATAAAATATTGTCTTTCATGAAGTGTGTATAGTGAAATCAGTTTCAACCGTGTGTTTAAACACCTGCTTGTTGGCATGTAAGACACTTTTTTCAAGGAGAGAAAAAACTGTCAAAATTCCCAAATTTGCAAGAAGACATTCATGATTCAGACTTTATTTATTTTAGCCATTTTATAAGTTTATCCTGACTCAACTCTCAAATCTGCGTGAGTCTGGTAATATTGTTGTTACTAGTCCAGTCATGAAATCACTTAACATTCACTAACACAGCCAATAAACCTGATCTGCATTACAGTGAATCCAATAGAAATCAGACAGTGTGTTGTCTGTTATGTCTGTTGTAATGTCTTTTGTAGATGTGAGTTTAGTAGACGGTCCTTCAATGTGACCCAGGACACAAACGTGTTCACACTGCTGACAGAATGTGGTCGCATGTTGTCCAGACCACACCTGAATGTGGTCTGTCCAGGGATCAGATCTGAGATCCATCCTCAGTGTGTGCTGGGTACGTTCACACCTGTATTTAGACCTACTTTAGATCAGAATCATTCAGGGTTGATGTTGATACCAGGTCTAAACAGGCCTTTGTGTTTTAGTGGCTGTTTCCATTTATTGCTGAAGAATAAAACACGACTTCCTTTTCTTTGTAATCTACGGTAGAACAAACAAGCAATACCAATTAAGCACCAAATTAAAACTCATTAGAAAAGACTTTAAATCCATCAAGCTGCTTAGCCAACATCGATGTAAACAAAGTCGTTAGTGCAGAGGACATGGTCAAGTTGATTCCCATCGTTTGCACCTTTCAAATCCTGATTAATGTAATCAACCTACAGAAGCTAAGCGCCCCAAGGTCACCGTCATGTATCGTTTTTCACAAGATGCATTAACAGGGTGGAAAGCCATTTGTGAAAGGGAATGAAGACAGAAAAGGATCCTTAATTTGTAGACGATTAATAAAACGTCTTCAATGACCCGTTCTGATCTCTGATCCTTCGCTCATTTTGTCTTAGTTTAATCTTCAAAGACTCTGTTTTAATAAGTCATTACTGCACATCCAATTATGTGTGACATTAAAAATGAGACACAAAAGGAAGTGATGTCTGTTTCTATTTCTACTGTTGAAATCGTATGAAATATTTTTGAAAGAACAAAATATTGTCTGTTGATTCGTGTTATCAGTTTTATACAAGTAACCAAAGTCAAATCAATTATTGATGGTTTACTAGGAGTGTCTTCCAATCACATTGAGAGTCCAGCTGTTGGTCTGATGGGCCACCAATCATATGTTTGATGGATGAATAGATCTGATAATGAAGCCTTTACCACACAAACTTAATGGACCACATTTTAATTCTCTGCAATAAAAAGATCTGTGACATTTGCTTAAAAACAGGTAAAGAATTCAAAAGGCTCCAGTTCTCCTATTACTTAGACTTCCTGCCACGGGATTAATTGTGTAAATGTGCATCAATTAAAATGGCTCACTGCTGTTTGTTTCATCAACGGTTTGCACACTTTGTGCCTCAGCAGTAGTTGACAGTAATTAATTGCAGTACAAAGGGGCATTTTGACAACTGTCATACCTCATAAGGATCAGTGTTGGAAGATTTCTTCAGATTGTGTGTAAAATGAAGTTTAGCCTTCATTCAGTAGCAGAAATGTGACTGTTTGACCCTTTTTGCATTAATCCTTGATGTCAACAAACATCTCTGAATAGAGGTTGTTCAGGGTTAGAGCTAATTAACTAGCAACATTCTCGCTCCACAACAGGAAAATGCACCGACAGTTTTTCAACAAGTTTTTCATTAAATCTGTCTTCCAGCACCAGACTTTCTATCTATCCATCTATCTATCTATCTATCATCCATCTATCTATCTATCATCTATCTATCTATTTATCATCCATCTATCTATCTATCATCTATCTATTTATCCATCTATCTATCTATCTATATATCTATCTATCTATATATCTATCTATATATCTATCTATCTATCTATCTACCTATATATCATCTATCTATCTATCCATATCATTTATTTATCTATCTATCATCTATCTACCTATCTATCTATCTATCTATCATCTATCTACCTATCTATCTATCTATCATCTATCATCTATCTATCATCTCTCTATCTATCTATCATCTGTCATCTATCTATCTATCTATCATCTATCATCTATCTATCATCTCTCTATCTATCTATCTATCATCTATCTATTTATCTATCTCTCTATCTATCTATCTATCTATCATCTTCCTATCTATCTTTCATCTATCTATCCATCTATCTGTCATCTATCTATCTATCATCTATCTATTTATCCATCTATCTATCTCTATATCTACCTATCTATCTATCTACCTATCTATCATCTATCTATCTATCATCTATCTATTTATCCATCTATCTACCTATCTATCAATCTATCATCTATTGTCTATCATCTATCTATCTATCATCTATCTACCTATCTATCATCTATCTATCTATCTATCATCTATCGTCTATCTATCATCTATCTATATATCATCTATCTACCTATCTATCAATCTACCATCTATCGTCTATCTATCATCTATCTATCTATCATCTATCTATCATCTATCTATCTACCGTCTATCTATCATCTATCTATCTATCTACCTATCTATCATCTATCTATCTATCCATATCATTTATGTATCTATCTATCATCTATCTATCTATCGTCTATCTATCATCTATCTATCTATCATCTATCTATCTATCATCTATCTATCTATCATCTATTTATTTATCGTCTATCTATCTATCGTCTATCTATCATCTATTTATCTATCATCTATCTATCTATCATCTATCTATCTATCCATATCATTTATGTATCTATCTATCATCTATCTATCTATCGTCTATCTATCATCTATCTATCTATCATCTATCTATCTATCTACCTATCTATCATCTATCTATCTATCCATATCATTTATGTATCTATCTATCATCTATCATCTATCGTCTATCTATCATCTATCTATCTATCATCTATCTATTTATCTATCATCTATCTATCTATCATCTATCTATTTATCTATCATCTATCTATCTATCTGTCATCTATCTATCTATGCATGGACGGATAATTTCACTATTAAGCCATTTTATCTGAATGTCAGTGTTCTTATATGTTAGCTGCTCTTTTTGCAGTGCACTATTCTAGGCTCACCAAATGTAACACATAAAACAAATATATTGGTTGGTTGTGGCTGTTGTTATACATACTGGAGATAATCTGGATACCTTTGATAATCTACAGTGACTAAAGGTTATTTAAAATGATATAAACTCATATGATGGAATCTCTTCAAACATGATCACACATGTCACTGATTTATTCTCTTACTATTGATATGTCATCCTTTGGGGTATATGTCATAGACTAATGAACTTCTTTGCATGCACTGTTTGTATCATTTCAGATAAAACATGGATGCATACTCCAGAGGCGCTGGCCAAGCATTACATACCCTACAATGCCAAGGTATGTTTCACCATCACACTGTTAAATAACTCAACCAAACAGACCAGAGAGGCGTTTTGGCGGTTGCACAATACTGGGAAGCTATTAGAATTCAAATACAAAAATTTTGCTTTGTCCCTTCTTTTGTGGGTTCCACCTTCCCGTTCATTAGCTCGCTCTCTGTCAGACCTGTGGAACCAGGCCACGTGTTCTCAATCAATTTCTCCTAAGACCTCCAGGCCTTTCATAGAGGCCAGCAGCTCACAGCAGCTCTGCTGATTTCTGTTGTTTTCCCCCTGTTTGCACCTGATGTACAGTAGCATCAGCCTCACCCCACATTTCCATGTCAGCTCATTGAAGAATCAAATGACAGGGATCATTTAGATCGTTAATAGTGCTTGATTTTACTTGAGCTTCCAACTACAGCTTACCTGTCTCTACACTATGCATACAGTAGTAGGCTATAACATTCATTTTGTGCTGTGGTGCTGGAAAAGTCATTGTAATCTGAAAGTTTCAGTGTGTTTAATGAGTCTTAGTTCCTGGTCCTGACATGAGAATATTGTAATGGTGCAGTCGATCTTTAAAATGAACTTACAGTTGACTTCTCTGGTTTTCTGCTTCATTTCAACAAAGTGCTTCTATCCTATGTGGAGTCTTTCAGCCGACATCCTGTCCTTCAAAAATCTTGTAATGATGTGGAAATCCCAAAAAATTGCCACATCCCCCAAACCACTGCAGCTCCTTCACTGTATGTAGCAGAGAAGCAGGGGGAAGTGCAGAGGAAACATCTCTTCAGTCTAATCATGTCATCGGCTCTCACTGACGAGTCGCTTGTCTGGTTGAATTTGCTGAGATCCGAGCACACTGCTCCTCGCTGAGGGTGAGGAATGAGACCGCCAAAGTGCTGAGATTGTTCTTGGTCTATTCTCGTCAGTTTCAAGCACTGTGAATCATACAGAATAATCTCAGTTAGCAATTCACAGAACATCTCCTAGACAGCCAGCGGTCCTCTCAAGTAAAACAAGTTTTTATCTTTCTGATCCTTTGATTCAACAGAATCTTTAAGATCTTTAACGTGCTGAATGGACTGATTTGATTCAGAACTAAACCTCCTTCTGTAATACCTCAGATGTTTTCCTCTGAGGTCTAACTTACTAAAACCAAACCTAAGATGAAGTACTGTGACGTGGAACAGAACTCCACAGTAAGACGCAGGCTTGTAGCTATGAGAACCACTAAGATCACATTCTTAATGTTTATTTGGTCATTAAGGTTTACAATCTACAACTTTTTATAATGTTTAGACCATTTCACTCGTGTAAATTTCATTAAGATTCTCATGTTTATTGAAGATGATGATGATTGATTATGATTATTTCACTATAGATGATTATGTTTCTAATTTTACCAACTAAATATTTAGTTTATAAATGTCATAGTGAATAACACCCATTTTAATTTCCCAGTTTCTGCCAAGGCCAATCAATCCTCACATCTGTTTATCTCGTATGATCCAGGTCCAGCCCCTCCACAAAGTTTCATACGAATCCCTTCTGTAGTGTTTTGTATAATTACGGAAAATGTTGAAATAAGCTGTTTCTAGCAGTGTTAAAGGAAGTGGGAAATAATTCCTGGATCTATTTCAACATTTAATGGGTTCTTCATGCCACAAGCCCAACTCTTCTACCAAGTTTCATCCAAATCCATCAGGTCATTTCTGCATAGTAGACAGAAATTATGGAAAAAGCCCAATCTCACAATCTCATAAGAATTCCTGGATCTTTAACTGGATTTACTTCAAAATTTAATGGGTTCTTCCTTGCCACATACTCAACCCTCCCACCAGCATGAAAATCCATCATGTGGTCTCTGTGTAACCCAAACATACAGAAACTAAGAGAAATTACCGTTGAAACGGCTCAATTTTAAAATACAATGTGTGTATAAATGTAATTGAATAACTGAATTAAGGAAATATTAACATCCAAAAAAGGAGGTTGGATATGGGGAACATTATCCTCAGTACTTGTGAAATCCTTCCTTGCTTGATTGTGTCTCTTCTGTAGAGAATATATTGTCCCCTGCTGTGTTTCAGAGATGCTACAGTGATGCAACAGCTGCAAACATCATTCAATTCAACTATTACTCATGACTGAATAAACATTTGGAAACAAGAAAGTGTTACAGATAATGTTCTTTTTAAGGGTAGAATCATCCAAGTACAATGTGTCAGTTTACCTGTTTGAAGGAGAATCCTCACTGAGTCGCTGACTAAGGCTTTATTCATTCAGCTTATAAAACTGGACAGTCAGCACAAGTTAAATATGGAACACCAGCCAGCATTCACCCATTCACACCAACATTCATACAGTGGTGGCATTTGTACCATGCAAGGCTCCACCTGCTCATTAGGAGCAGTAACCAGTCACACAAACACTCACACACCAATGGAACATGTAGACTGTAGGGGCTGGGGATCGAACCACCGACCTTCTGATAAGTGGACGACAGCTCTACCACTGAGCCACATTTAGGAAAAAATTTGTTTTCCTAATGTTGCGTAGACCTGACCGCAGAGACTGTCCTTCTGTGGCCTGTCTGTTTCAATTTTCAGCCACTTTCCTCAAAGACTATTTGACTGTTTGCAGCCTCAATTATGGCCGTTTACACGACAACAGTTTTACCCTAAAACAGTCAAATAAGATAAGATAAGATAAGATATCCCTTTATTAGTCCCACAGTGGGGAAATTTACATTATTGCAGCAGCACAGTGTACGAAAAACACAGCAGGAGGAGGGGAAATAATATTTAAGAAAATACAATACAATAAAGGACGGGGGTAAAGTGTCTCAAGAATATTTCACAATAACAATACTATTGCAAAGTGTCTCAGTATTTCACACAAGTACTACAAATAGTTAGGTCTACTGGGAGCAGTGCTGATTGTACAGTCTAACAGCTGCAGGAAGGAAAGACTTGCGAAAGCGCTCCTTCACGCACTTTGGGTGAAGCAACCTGTCGCTGAAGGAGCTCTCCAGTGCTGTTACTTGGTCCCGCATCGGGTGGGAGTGATTGTCCATTATGGATGACAGCTTGGTTGTCATCCTCCTTCCTCCCACCACCTCCACTGGGTCCAGGGGGCATCCCAGGACAGAGCTGGCCTTCCTTATCAGTTTATCGAGTCTTTTCCTATCCAACACTGAGATGCCGCTGCCCCAGCAGACCACACCATAAAAAATGGCTGATGCCACCACGGTGTCGTAGAATGTCTTGAGGAGTGCTCCCTGCACTCCAAAGGATCTCAGTCTCCTGAGCAGATAGAGTCTGCTCTGGCCTTTCCTATAAAGTGCTGTGGTATTGTCTGTCCAGTCCAGTTTATTGTTCAGGTGAACACCCAGGTACTTGTAAGATGTCACCATCTCAATGTCTTTTCCCTGAATGTTCACTGGGTCCGGGGGGGAGTGTGTGTGCCTGCGGAAATCAACCACCAGTTCCTTGGTTTTCACCGTGTTGATCTGGAGTTGGTTCCGCTGGCACCAGTCCACAAAGTCCTGCGTCAGTCCTCTGTATTCCCTGTCGTCCCCATCTGTGATGAGACCGACGATGGCAGAGTCATCAGAGAACTTCTGCAGGTGACAGGTGGGTGAGTTGTAGTGAAAGTCTGCAGTGTAGAGAGTGAAGAGGAACGGAGCCAGGACCGTTCCCTGTGGGGCCCCCGTACTGCAGACAACCATGTCGGACACACAGTCCCGTGACCTCACATACTGTGGACGGTTGGTGAGGTAGTCCAGTATCCAGCATGTGAGGTGGTGGTCCACACTGGTGTGCTCCAGCTTGTCCTTCAGAAGCACAGGCTGTATTGTGTTGAAAGCACTGGAGAAATCAAAGAACATGATTCTCACAGTGCTTCCCGGCTTCTCCAGGTGAGAGAGGGCTCGGTGTTGGAGGAAGATGACGGCGTCGTCCACCCCGATGCCAGGTTGGTAGGCGAACTGAAGCGGGTCCATCGCTGGGCTCACTAGGGGGCGGAGATGAACAAGGACCAGCCGCTCTAGGGTCTTCATCAGGTGGGATGTTAGAGCCACCGGCCTGTAGCTGTTGAGGTCCTTGGGGTGCGGAGTCTTGGGGACAGGTACCACGCAGGATGTTTTCCACATCTGTGGCACTCTCCCCAGCTTCAGGCTCAGGTTGAACATGTGTTCAACTATCCCACACAGCTGGTCTGCGCAGGACTTCAGGAGCCTGGAGCTGATGCCGTCCGGACCCGCAGCCTTCCTCGCCTTCATCCTCCTGAGCTGATCTCTCACCTGGAGAGTTGTGAGGGACAGGGTGGAGCAGGGGGGCTGTGTGCTGAATTTTGTGGATGGGGGGGATGGTGGTGTTGAGCTGATGAAATGAGCAGTGGGGGGTGGCAGTGAGCTGAGTGTTGCAGGAAGGGAGGTGGAGGAGGGGGTGGGGCAGTGTCCTGGAGGTGCCAATGAAGGGGGTTGCAGCAGGCTTGGCTGGGCTGGGGGAGGGGCAGATGACCGATCAAACCTATTGAAAAATAAGTTCAGATCATTCACCCACTGTTGGTCCCCCACAGCCTGGGAGTTTGGTTCCTTGTGGCCAGAGATGTTTTTCAGGCCTTTCCAAACTCCACTGACGTTATTCTGCTGCAGCTGATCCTCCATCTTCCTCCTGAACCTGTTCTTTCCCTCCCTGATCTTCCTCCTTAGCTCCTTCTGTACAATCTTCAGCTCCTCCTTATTTCCTGACTTAAAGGCCCTCTTCTTCTCCTTGAGGAGGGCCTTTATGTCAGGATTAATCCACGGTTTATTGTTGGAAAAACACCGTACAGTCCTGGTGGGTACGGTGTTTTCCACACAAAAGTTTATATAGTTTGTGATACAGTCAGTGAGACTGTTGATGTCCTCCCCATGAGAATCACAGAGTACCTGCCACACAGTTGTATCAAAACAGTCCTTCAAAGCCTCGTCAGCCTCGTCGGACCATCTCTTCACTGTGCGGGACACAGCTGGTTGCCTGTGTACGAGAGGTTTGTACACAGGAAGGAGATGAACCAGGTTGTGGTCTGATCTTCCCAGGGGAGGTAGGGTTGATGAGGTGTATGCCTCCTTGGTGTTGGCATACAGTAAGTCCAGTGTTTTATTGTCTCTGGTGCAGCATGTGACGTACTGGGTGAAGGTGGGCAGAGTGGAAGATGGAGCGGCGTGATTAAAGTCCCCTGATATAAGAAGGAGGGCCTGTGGATGCTGAGTCTGCAGCCTGCCTGTGACAGAGTGGAGGACATCACAGGCTGCTTCAGCGTTAGCAGAGGGGGGGATATACGCAGCTACCGCGATAACATGCGTGAATTCCCGCGGCAGGTAATAGGGTCTCATGCTAACGGCTAACAGTTCAATGTCCTTACAGCAGAGTTGTTCTTTAATAGTGATGTGCCCAGAGTTACACCATCTATCATTCACAAACACCACCAAAATGTGGTGCATTTTGGCTGTTTGTTTACACGACAACAGCATTTTTGGGGGGCATGAAAACACAAACTTTTGAAGACAGGCTCCAGTGTAATCTTTGGAAAACACAACTCCTCTTCTTACATGCCTGTTATGGTTCCAGCCTAATTCGAGCACACAGGCAGAACATTATGGGCAGAGCGAGAAAACAATGTCGGAACTGTCCAGTTGTGTTTGTGCTGCAGACTGTATTGAGTTTATTAAAGCTCCTCCAATGTAGATTTGCTGAACCACCACTGTGATCTCATTCTGCGGTGTTGATTTTGAAAAGTCACACCACCGACTACTGACCCGATATGCATACTGCAGTGTTTTCAATCGTTTTTTGCGGATCCATGTGGACGAGGATCGTTTCCAAAATGTGTCTTAATGTCAACAATCATCACAAACCTGAGGTCACTTAAATCGCACATGACCCAAAAGTGGCAGGCTTCCTATCAGGAGGAAAGAGCTGCTCATCAATATATATATATATATATATATATATATATATATATATATATTTACAAGATATTTTTATTTTCTCCGGCTCTCATCTGCCTCTCTCAGTGAAGTCTCTCTCTCTCTCTCTCACCCCCCCCCTGTTTTCTCTGCTTCTCAGTAAATCTGTATGTTTTATGCAGACAGGGACTGTTGTCAAAATTAATGAGTTAGTAGAGTTTGTTCTTTTTTTCTTCTGGTTCTTTCTTATTACTGTTCATTGAAGTGTTTCTTTAATGGCAGCATGAACTCACCGCTTCACAAAACGTCAGAATCAGAGGAACTAACCACCAAGTTCCTCAGATCTTCTAGACGATAATGTGCAGGACGCTAATAGCATATAGCATCATTCCAAATCGCATATATAGGAGGACAGTGGACATTAGCAGAGCCGCGTCATACGAAGCTTCGCACAGATATTGTGTCCCTGTCTTGTCTGAGCTGTTCGCTTTGTTCCAGATGAGACATGTTGTTTTTTTCCAACCATGAAGGAGCTGACACCGGCGTTAATGAGGTCTGATACTGGAACAGGTTGCACACATTCAGCTCAGGAGGCGCTGAAGCAGTCAGTGTGTTTTGTGTGAGACTGGAACAATAACTGCTGCTGCTGTCAGATGGAAAACACGATGTTCAGGCTCAAAGGTTAATGGCTCCATCTGTTGGAGGATGACAGAAGTGTTTGTGTGTCTGTGCGTCGTCGTCCGTGCATACACTCCTC
Source organism: Chaunax sp. Z400 (assembly GCA_037577475.1). NCBI lineage: Eukaryota > Metazoa > Chordata > Actinopteri > Lophiiformes > Chaunacidae > Chaunax > Chaunax sp. Z400. The sequence goes on along the minus strand of CM075196.1, from coordinate 22,006,946 downwards.
ACATGGATGAGGCGTAAGCTCTGGTGCATCTTATGAGATGGTGCATTTATGTCTCTGTGAGCATAAAAACAGACACACATCTTCATTCATTTGGACTTAATAATAAAAATCTTAGAATATCTATGTATATAATAAATCTTAGAATAATAAATACATGCTAATGTAAAGGAGCTCTGCTGTTTTAGCTATAATCACTTTATTATTTAAGTTTACGTCTTCTGGCCTGATTTATGATGATCATGTCTATTGAAAACCGTAGTTATGAACAGTCAGTTCTGTTTTCTCTCTGTTACCTGTGCTGGATAAAAGAACCCATCAGCCAGAACTGATAGCTCCTTCATCTCTACACATTACACACTCACACATACACAACAGCATTGCAGCATAACACATAACAAACCAAACACAAATGACAGCTCATTCTGTGTAATCTAAGTCTCCAGGAGCTCTGAGATCCCAATTATTTACACCCTTTTAAAAGATGTTTTCTTCACTGAAGCCGTTGAGCTAAAAGCGTTGGGGTGCATTAGTACAGTATGAGCTGGGTTCACAAGCTTTTTTGCATGTGCATGTGCAGCTTGACAATACCTGTGATTTCTCGTAGCACATACAGGCTAAAATGAAGAGGATAAACACTTATGTTGTGGTGTTCGTTGTGTCTTTCTTGTGTTGTTGCCATCGATGCATGTATGATTTCTTGTTCTCTCTCCAGTTCCTTGGAAACACAGAGGTCGAAGCCCCGAAAGGCACTGAAGTTGTGAAGGATGCCGTCAGAAAGCTGAAGGTAAAGCCGGTCGTCAGAGTAAGCTGTAGCCTGAAGGACAGAAGGGTGTTCTTGAGTGACCACATTAGATTTGAGACTCCGAGCAGGGGAGGTGGGAGTCTCTGACAAATGCTCCCTCACTTATCATTTACCAACAAGGTGCCCTTGGAGTTTTCCAGCTCCTGAGGGTGAATGTTTATAACTGCGGGATAAGTAGAGCAGTTTGCTCAGCCAACGCTCTGCAACCTGCTATGTAGAATTCAAATATCCATGCGCCATGAAACCTATTGTTTTCTTACCCTGAGCCTGACTCCTCTGTCCTCCAGCCGTTTTCTCCAATACCAACATACCTCTTCCAGTTAATAAGTCACTTTATTAAAGCAGGTGCTTTAGTAAACCCTGACAAAACTCATGCCAGAAACCCTCTGGACATTTAATATTCTATATATACACACACACACACACACACACACTGTATATCCTGGAGCAAGAGTTGTATCTAGCAAGCAAGTGTTGTATAACGTAGAAAGGTGCTACATATGTACAGTCCTTTTTTCTTTTTTTTAGTTATTGTAACCAGATGTTGAGGACCTAAGTGTAGACACGAGGCGGAGACAAAAATATAGTTCAGCAGTTTAATGACGGGGACCATATATGTGTAGCCAGCAAACGGTCCAGAATGAGAAGCAAAGGCAAAATGCTTCAGAACTCAGAAGGTAACAAAAGTCCAAAGCATAAAATACAAAAGAAGGAAGCAAAAAAAACAAGGTCCAAAAACAGACTAAATGATGAGGTAACTGAAAAATACACTGAGATACACGTACACAGGGATGACACAAGGAATAAGGCAGGACAGAGGATCACAGGGGAGACACACAACGAACAGACAATGAAGACTATGTACAGAGGGGTAACCAGGGAAGGAAGGGAACAGGTGCAGACCAGAACCAGGAGACAACAACAAACAATCTCAATGGACGGACAAAACAGAACAAAGACAGGAAGTGTAAAGTAAAAAAAAAACACAACCTAGAGAAATAAACTTTCAAAATAAAATGGGAAGCAGAAAACACATAAAAATCAAAAACTAAAATCATGACACATTTAGCATGTATGCTACAGAGATAAAAGGACAATCATCTACTTTTGTAAAGTAAAAAATGTTCGTACGTCGATATTAGCTTTGGCAATCGGCCAAAATGAGTTGGAAACATTAGCATATAGGAGACTGGCAACAATCCAACATTGTGCTCCCCTGTATTATATGAGTAAGGCCACATTGCAGTCAGTGCAGCCACGTTTAACTGAAGGTACAAAGGGCCAGAGTTCAGGAGAAAATGTCCCATTATACCAACAGTCAGCTCTGATTTTCTTTCCTCAAGTCGTTTTAGTCGCCAACAAATCCTCAGGGGGTCATTCATGGAAGGACAAACAGGCTTTTTATTTGTTATGTACGGCTTTCCTGATGCAATCATACACACTCAAATTAAAACCCGAGCTCCTCTCAAACATGCACCCCTCAGCAATAGTTGGGTTTAAATAAACTAGCAGTGTTTTCCTTTCTGCATGGGAACATTACCCAGAGAGCCCCTCTCTCTCTCTCTCTCTTTCTCCCTCTCTCTCTCTCTCCCCTGTTTATGTGGCTATGCTCGCTGCTTGCTGGCCTCTCCTCTGTCTTCTCCGGCCAACAGTTGAATCTGTGAGGCCACTTGTAGGGGAGGACTGTTTTCCCAAACCCATCCCTCTATTGTTGCATTACATCTGATCTTGAAAGCCTGCTCGGAGACACCAAGGCTCCATGGTTACTCTTCCAGATACAATTACAAAGCTGTGCAAAAATGAGGATTGATTGACAGTTCTAGCCCATGGTGTAGATTGAATTTTTTTTTTATTACTTAGAATATAAATGCTGGTGTGTTTCTACTAGTGAGATCAGTGTCCCTGTAACTCACACACACTGTTGGTTCTTCCACTCTGTTCATGTTTGTGTCTGCAGGGTCCTGAAGACACAAACGTCTTGAATTATAGAAGCCTGACTCGAGGCCTTACAAGGGCTTGATTACAGCTAAATTAATAATTTTAGTGTAGGCCTGAGAGATCCTTGTTGTTAGAGGCTGTAAAATACTGCAGGGTCTTATTTGCACACACACACACACAGACACACACACACAGACACACACACACACACACACACACACACACACACACACACATACACACAGTATCTTTCTCTGTGTCATGGAGTTTCTTATTGAAACTTCAGTGCAGCTCTTTTCTCAATCTTAAGGCACTAATGGATATTTCCTAAACATTCAACTGTACGTATTTAAATTGCAAATAATTGCAGGCGGTTAGCAGCATCCTGTGAGTGGCTCACTCCTCCTTTAACAGACATCTGTCTTACAGCCAAGTCCTGTTAGTATTTATGTCACTTGGCAAAATAACTGTGAAACGCTTGAAATGATTTTTTTGGCAGAGCTTGAAGGAGTGACCCGTCGGATGAATCACTCATTTAATTTCCTAATTAATCTTCTGTGAAACACTTAACCTTAATGATGATTGAGCAATTCTCATTCCCCATTAAAGATAACACGCTGTCTTTCTTTCCCAGGCATGTCTGTGTTGTTTTAATAAACTTGTATTGTAGTAAATCTACCTTCACTTTGTGTAAACAGTTGCAGCGTTACCCCTTGTCCATACATCCGTATGATGGAATGGTCTGATTTTGTCCAGTAGGGGCATCGTTTCTTGTTAAAGCTGCACGAATTTACATTTTTTATATTGACAATGTACAATTTCCTTTGACAGTGGCCAGCTCATGATGAATTATCAGCTGATACAGTTCCCCTGACACTACTTAGCATTATAGTCTCTTATGGCTCATTGTTTTTGCATTTATGGCTGGTAAACGTCACAGTTTTGGTTCGGTCTCCAATCAGCAATAATTTCCATCACTAAAACTCTGATGAACCCACTCGTCACTATCTGCTCAGCACAAAATGTTGAACTGAAAGGGTTAGCATTTAGCTAGTTAAAACACAGCGGAGCATTCATCAGCTAAAGGGTCCGAGGATCTATTGGTGGAGATCAAAACAGAGCTAAATGGAAAGTGAGTTTTGGATTTACATATCAGATGGTCAGAAAGCCACGCCCAAAAAAACCTGTCTGCTTTAAAGTAATTTAAAATAATAATAAATAATAATAAAATAATGTAATCTTTATTTTATATATACATCCTCTGTAAATCATATTAATCAAAGTTAAACTGTGACCTAATTCTAACCCAGAATCACCTGTTATCCTGTAAATGTCATACTCTTCTTTGGCCTCATGTGATGTCATGTGTGTTGGGTTACATGATAAGTTTCAGAAAGGCGTGCCTTTACTATAACAGACTAAAGGCTATCTGTATTTATCCATTATGACTGTTTGATCCAAATATAAGATGCATAAACTGGACCATCACTTTTTCGCATAACACCGTTCTGTCCTGACATTTAGAGAACAGCCGATGTTTAGACTACAACAGCTACACACACATCGCTTTGACCCAGGTGTGGGTTACTGCTTGGTAACGATAGATGGGTTGAACTTATATGTGTAGATGAATGCTGATGCTGCACAAGTGGAAACAGACCATTTCATTGCTAGCTTGTTCTGCTTCCCCCTAGTGGCCAAAGAGATTATCAGCATTAAAGGTGTGCACAAGATTTGTCACTAGGCTTTTAGTTTGACTGCAGCAAGTCAGTGGCTTAGCATATTTGTTTTTTTTAAATTTATTTATTTATTTATTGTTCATATCTTCTGCTATTGGCAGTTCCAGAGACACATTAAGAAATCAGAGGGGCAGAAGATCCCCAAGGTGGAGTTGCAGATCTCCATTTATGGCGTGAAGATACTGGATCCCAAGACAAAAGTGAGTCCAAACATTTGAATTGTGTTGTTTTGCCAGGGTGCGTTGGCACCGAACGAAGGGTGGACGTAAAACTGACAACAAACATGAAGTCAGTAAATAATGGATGTCGTGCTTTCTTTCCCAGGACGTGCAGCATAACTGTCAGTTACACCGGATATCCTTCTGTGCAGATGACAAAACAGATAAAAGGATATTCACTTTTATCTGCAAAGACTCCGAGTCCAACAAACACCTCTGTTATGTGTTTGACAGTGAAAAGTGTGTAAGTGTCTGTTCATCCTTACAAACGCATCTTTGTTGGTTGCCCTCATTTCGACATCTTCATCAACACGTCATAATCGTGTGTTTAAACTCCCTCGCTGCAGGCAGAGGAGATCACCCTAACTATCGGGCAGGCCTTCGACTTGGCCTACAAGAAGTTTCTGGAGTCTGGAGGCAAAGACGTGGAGACCAGGAAACAGATTGGGAGCCTGCAGAAAAGAGTAGGTCACACATCCAGTTGTTTCAGCTCGTTCGCTCTCACCTAGACTCTAATTTAGTTTGAAAACCTGCACCGCCATGCTGACACGTTGATATTTTTATTAATTAATGCAGAGCTTGTTTGTATTGATTGCTTTAAATGATCCGGTGAGGGCAATCAAGCTGTGCTGATGAAAAATATCGATAGTGAATATTAATGCTGGTAAGCTCTGCTGTCAGAAACCCAATCTGAAATGAGTTATTGGACACCCTGCTGTAGCTGCGGAGCTTTCTCATTGGATTAGTTTAAATTGTGATTTATTAAACCGTGTGATTAAATGAGGGCAGGGCGGTGTGCAGCCTCTGGGGGTTGGATGTTCTCCCGGGTCTGGGGTCCCTCCAGAGGCTCTGGCTTCCTTTCACAATACAAAAACATGACATTTAGGTGAACTGGTGACTCTAAATTGCCTCCACCTCTCGTCCAATGACAGCTGCGATAGGCTCCATCGTGGTCGTCTCTGTTGTCACGGTGATCTGTTGTAGCTCTAATTGTTTGAGCCAAACTTTTAGGACTTCTTAGCCAGTGTGATGAAGACCTTTTTATAAAGGGTGGATTAAACTAGATTTTAGTGAAGAGTTTGGGTGATATGATAATAAATGTATCCTGATAATGTGAATCTGTCCTCTGTCAGACTATCTGTTATAACATCAGTATTTTAGTATTTCACATCAATGTAAATATGTGTTTCTCACTTACGCTATAGTTTTATCTACACTATAAACAGTTTGAATACTATTACAGTTTAATATTTAGGAATATTTTAATGTACTATTTATAAATATGTGTTGATATCACAGATAACTTTTTAGATTGTCCAGTGAAAACAATTCATCTCTAAATGTAGTTAGTAGTTGTTGTTTTTTCCAGAAAAAAATAAAGGATTAATTGTTAATTTATGAGATAAGAAAATTATTCTTCTCAAGCTTAAAGGAACAGTTCACGCCAATAGAAATTCATCAGATATTTTGTCAAAAAGACATTTCAGGACCTTCACAGCGAAAACAAATTAATTAATTAATTCACTGCATCTTCTGCTCTTTTTTCTTCTTTTTTTGCAGATTCAAGAACTGGAAACGGAAAACTCTGAACTAAAGCAACAGCTTCAAGATCTGGAGGAACAGCTGATGATTGCTCATGTGCCACCAGTAAGGACAAACTGCACAAACACACACAGCTCCTTGGTCTGGTAGGGGTGGAACATTTAGATTCTATGTAACATCAGCCAGTGGGACTACAAGCGTAGGATCAGATGTTAGCTAAAATATAATAATCTACTCGGCATATGTTTAATTGTTGAATTAATTGATCCAATATAATCCTGCAGGTTTTTAATCTGGGATTAAATCCATGCCCTTAACCTAAATCTAAAGCAGCTGCACACCTAAGCGATCTGATGAGGAATGTGACACCTTCACCCATCCTCTCCTCTCCTTCACTACAACACTGAATAATCCTCTCCCTCTCTGGTCGTTTTCTGTGTGCCGTCTTTTCCTCAGCTGCTGCACATAAACGCAGCTAATGAGGCGTACATGCTGCAGAGGCCCTCCTCTCTCTTCTGGTGTCACAGCATCAAGTCGCTCTCCTGTCTGGAGATCTCCTCCGTCACGCTCACTCCTATGAGCTCACCGGAGTCCAACCTGTCTGCCGGCCTACTAACTCCTCCTCCTGCCAAATCCGCTCTCCTTCCTCCTAAGCCTACCGAGGGGTGCAGCATCCCGCGGCCTCGCGTAAACACTCTCTTTCTCTCTGCTGTGTCGCTGCCCCTGAGGCCTCCTGCTCTTGTCTTTCTTTGGCTATTTCTGCTTCCTCTCTTGCATTTAAAAAAAAAAGAAAATATCTTTCTAGTTTGTCTTTTCATCAGCTAAACCACTTCCAACACTTCATACACAGGCGGGGAGTATCTCCACGAAACCGCAGTCTACAGACGTTTTCGACATGGTCCCCTTCTCCCCTGTGACACCACTGGTGCCCACTCTGGCCAGCAACGGCTGCCCACCACCACCACCGACCACCTTACCACCAGATATAAGTGAGTGGTTACTTCATCACTGGTTTTAATTTGTGCTCCAGCTTAAGTCTGGGCTCAAAGCTCAAGGCCAAAGTTGTTGTTTTTTGTGTGCAGATCCTTGTTATTTCTTAATTATCACATATTTACTTCTATTTTTTATTTTAACATTAGACCTTTAATTTTTACAGTTGTAGGAGATCACATGTTGAGTACAAATTGATTTACAGTCAGGATTTAAAACCTGATAGTTTTTATGAATACTAACACTTTTGATGTCCGTGGTCTCCACACTGCTCAGTCTAAATACAGGAGATAAGCATGACCAATATAGACATTCATAATCCTATGGCATTAATTAAGAGGATTATTGTAATATCAACATGTAAATATGTGTAAATAACAAATGTATATTTTGTATAAAGTTGTAAATAACCTGTCTAAAGTGTATTACATGTCTTTCCTTATCACTGATCCCTACGTCACTCTACCTTTCCTCAGAACTCCTGCTCTTCTGCTATGAAAACACTCAAATATCACAATGTCTCATTTGATTAGAACAGACATTTTAAGGATACTAAACCTCTGTCATGTCAGGAACAACACTCTCCAGCTATTTGAAAAGAGTCCAAAAAAAATAAACGTTCATTTTCTGTACCTATGTCACACTGAGATTTTTGCTCATTTTCATATAGAAAGAATTAGCTATGAATCTGATTTGTTGCTGTTTTAGAACTCATCGAGACCTATCCATAGACATTATTTAGATTTGTAGCTTCATTAGTTCATAAGTTATGTACAAATAAGTAGTAGACCTGTCCCTACATCACAACTTGGCAGAGCCCTTCTGCAGAACTGAATGATGGCAGTAGTTTATATATACATTCATATTTATACCTGCCTACTGGAGCTATCTTTACCCTTTGCAGGTACTGTGAGGCTTACGTGCTGTCTATGTTTGTAGATAAAGACCTGTTTGGTGCCGAGCCATTTGATCCATTCACCTGTGGGGCAGACTTCCCTCCAGATATTCAGTCAAAGCTGGATGAGATGCAGGTGAGCATGAGTCCTCCACTTTAAACTGTAAAGAACTGCAGCGAGGCTCCTCCAACTACGCTACTGTCTGCATTAGTATCAATGTCAGCACTGTGAAGATTCACGTTTTGTCATGTTTATGTGAGCAAAGGCGTCGTGCATCATGGGAGGTGTAGAGGGGGGGGCACCTACGCTGACTAATTGGCCTGTTAGCGCTGCAGTAGCCTGTTTGTTAAACTGATTAATGTGGAAATAGATCCAGTTTGTCATGCTGTTATACATTAAAACAAGCAGATGTGAGGGATTACCCTTATTGTATCTTCCTGTTTATGTTCCCTCTGTAAAAGCTGAGCACCACAGAAGTTTAATGAGTCCTCAGCTGACTCAGTGGTGAATATGACTCACTGCTTTTTCATATTTGTCAGGGGCAGAAAACCTTTTCATTTAGAAGTGCATTAAAACATGTCTCATGGCTTATCTTATCTGTTTTAATGTTCCTTTGTGCATTTTAATGATGTGAAAACTACTTGGTAATACTCTAAGATTTCAGTGAAAATGTCTTAATATTGCAGTGGAACATTTTTATGTAGCTTGTCTGATGGAGCAGTTAAACATTTAGTCTGCTATAAAGAAAATTAATGACTGACTTTTCAGAGATTACACATAATTGCCCCTTCCTTCCTGGAAGTATGAATAAAAAATAAATCAACTGTATTTCACCAGGAGCTGGTCTATTGTATTACCCTCTATAGAGGCATCAGATGTCCTTACTGACAGGGTGGATCAGTGGTGCAGGTTGCAGTGGTGACTATGGGGCAGGTCTCCCTAAGGGGGGAGGCTGAGATATGACATGGGGGACTTGGACAAACTAGTGAATGGGATCAGAACCACAATTTATGTTATCATGATTTAATTTGACTCATCACGACATGTATCACATATCTTTTGACACCAGGGCTTCATTTACTCACCAGAATTATCTGCTAGATCAAGTCCATGATACAATTATATCAAAAATACATTGTTTAATCACCAACTGTTTAATCCAGCTTACATTTGAACAACCAGTTTGGATTCTCCACGCAGACTTTATAGCTGCTCCTGTTGGAGACACAACCAAGGCCACATGTGAGGGAGCAGATACTAACTCATGTCACGGTTCACACTGTTTACACTGTTATCACAATAATGTGTGGAGGGTTTAAGCTCCTCCTTAGAAACTTGATTTGATGAATGAAGTGAACACACAGCCGTAAGAAGTAATGTTGTTAAATGGTCTGAAAAAGTCAAATTAACATAATCAATTTACATACTTAGAGTTATTTATACAAATTAATTACTCTAAATTACTTTATGGGGCTTTACAATGTATTAATTATTTCCAAATATTGTGAATGTTTGAGAGCATTTAGGTTGTTTTTAGGGAGTCGTTATGAGAAAAGGTTGCAGGACAGCTGCTGTTGCTAGAGTTGGAATAAAATCCACTGACTTAAATATATAAAACTGCAGGGTTTCTTCAGTATGATCAGAAATTAATGAATTCTGGGAGTGAAAATCAGTCGGAGGCGATGTTGTTCTGACAGGCTTGCTTTTAGTGCACTCAAACTTTTCCTTGAATTTCTTCCTCTTCTGGATTATTAACAACCACATGCATCTCTTGTCTTCTCCACCTTCAGCGGCAGAGATGGTTTGTACTCTTTACTCTGTGCTAGCTTCTACTGACTGTGGTGGTGTCTTTGGTTTGTGTGTTAAAAGCATGTTGCATGATTCCCAAATCCTTTATGATTTAAATTCACCTCTCAGCTCTTCTCTAAGACTTTCATGTCTCAGCAGAGGTACAGTTCATGTTCAGGCTTCAGTGTCTCCGAGTAACAGTTGGTCTGCTTCATACTTGATGATTTGACCTTACCTCAGACTGTAGGTTATTGATTAATGTGAGGAAAAACACACTTTATACTCTTAGACTGTTTAGACTTGGTGTCAACATCCATCCTGTATGATCCGATCGCAGGTGGACAGCTCTAAGTACAGAAGAAGCATTGAGGTTACATCTTAGACAACTTTTTGTTGATGGTAAATTGCAGTAAACAATAAATAATATACACTCCATTTCCAAACAAAGTTGGGACACTGTGTAAAATGTAAATAGAAACAGAATGTGATGATTTCCAAAACATTGAAACCCTATATTTACAGCCATTCAGTGACAAACTGTGTTCACAGACAATGTTCCTGAGCCCATGTAGTGATGTGTACTACAGAATCCTGTCTGTTTTTAATGCAGTGATGTCCACTACAGACTCCTGTCTGTTTTTAATGCAGTGATGTCCTTGCAGACTCCTGTCTGTTTTTAATGCAGTGATGTCCACTACAGAATCCTGTCTGTTTTTAATGCAGTGATGTCCACTACAGAATCCTGTCTGTTTTTAATGCAGTGATGTCCACTACAGAATCCTGTCTGTTTTTAATGCAGTGATGTCCACTACAGAATCCTGTCTGTTTTTAATACAGTGATGTCCACTACAGAATCCTGTCTGTTTGTAATACAGTGATGTCCACTACAGAATCCTGTCTGTTTTTAATACAGTGATGTCCACTACAGAATCCTGTCTGTTTTTAATGCAGTGATGTCCACGACAGAATCCTGTCTGTTTTTAATGCAGTGATGTCCACTACAGAATCCTGTCTGTTTTTAATACAGTGATGTCCACTACAGAATCCTGTCTGTTTTTAATACAGTGATGTCCACTACAGAATCCTGTCTGTTTTTAATGCAGTGATGTCCACGACAGAATCCTGTCTGTTTTTAATGCAGTGATGTCCACTACAGAATCCTGTCTGTTTTTAATACAGTGATGTCCACTACAGAGTCCTGTCTGTTTTTAATGCAGTGATGTCCACTACAGAATCCTGTCTGTTTTTAATGCAGTGATGTCCACTACAGAATCCTCTCTGTTTTTAATGCAGTGATGTCCACTACAGAATCCTGTCTGTTTTTAATGCAGTGATGTCCACTACAGAGTCCTGTCTGTTTTTAATGCAGTGATGTCCACTACAGAATCCTGTCTGTTTTTAATGCAGTGATGTCCACTACAGAATCCTGTCTGTTTTTAATGCAGTGATGTCCACTACAGAATCCTGTCTGTTTTTAATGCAGTGATGTCCACTACAGAATCCTGTCTTTTTTTAATGCAGTGATGTCCACTACAGAATCCTGTCTGTTTTTAATGCAGTGATGTCCACTACAGAATCCTGTCTTTTTTTAATACAGTGATGTCCACTACAGAATCCTGTCTGTTTTTAATACAGTGATGTCCACTACAGAATCCTGTCTGTTTTTAATGCAGTGATATCCACTACAGAATCCTGTCTGTTATTAATACAGTGATGTCCACTACAGAATCCTGTCTGTTTTTAATGCAGTGATGTCTACTACAGAATCCTGTCTGTTTTTAATGTAGTGATGTCCACTACATAATCCTGTCTGTTTTTAATGCAGTGATGTCCACTACAGAATCCTGTCTGTTTTTAATACAGTGATGTCCACTACAGAATCCTGTCTGTTATTAATACAGTGATGTCCACTACAGAATCCTGTCTGTTTTTAATACAGTGATGTCTAATACAGAATCCTGTCTGTTTTTAATACAGTGATGCTCACTACAGAATCCTGTCTGTTTTTAATGCAGTGATGCTCACTACAGAATCCTGTCTGTTTTTAATACAGTGATGTCCACTACAGAATCCTGTCTGTTATTAATACAGTGATGTCCACTACAGAATCCTGTCTGTTTTTAATACAGTGATGTCTAATACAGAATCCTGTCTGTTTTTAATGCAGTGATGCTCACTACAGAGTCCTGTCTGTTTTTAATGCAGTGATGTCCACTACAGAATCCTGTCTGTTTTTAATGCAGTGATGCTCACTACAGAATCCTGTCTGTTTTTAATGCAGTGATGCTCACTACAGAATCCTGTCTGTTTTTAATGCAGTGATGTCCACTACAGAATCCTGTCTGTTTTTAATGCAGTGATGCTCACTACAGAATCCTGTCTGTTTTTAATACAGTGATGTCCATTACAGAATCCTCTCTGTTTTTAATGCAGTGATGTCCATTATAGAATCCTCTCTGTTTTTAATACAGTGATGTCCACTACAGAATCCTGTCTGTTTTTAATGCAGTGATGTCCACTACAGAATCCTGTCTGTTTTTAATGTAGTGATGTCCACTACAGAATCCTGTCTGTTTTTAATACAGTGATGTCTAATACAGAATCCTGTCTGTTATTAATACAGTGATGTCCACTACATAATCCTGTCTGTTTTTAATGCAGTGATGTCCACTACAGAATCCTGTCTGTTTTTAATGCAGTGATGTCCACTACAGAATCCTGTCTGTTTTTAATACAGTGATGTCTAATACAGAATCCTGTCTGTTATTAATACAGTGATGTCCACTACATAATCCTGTCTGTCTTTAATGCAGTGATGTCCACTACAGAATCCTGTCTGTTTTTAATGCAGTGATGTCCACTACAGAATCCTGTCTGTTTTAATACAGTGATGTCCACTACAGAATCCTGTCTGTTTTTAATGCAGTGATGTCCACTACAGAATCCTGTCTGTTTTTAATACAGTGATGTCCACTACAGAATCCTGTCTGTTTTTAATGCAGTGATGTCCACTACAGAATCCTCTCTGTTTTTAATGCAGTGATGTCCACTACAGAATCCTGTCTGTTTTTAATGCAGTGATGTCCACTACAGAATCATGTCTGTTTTTAATGCAGAGATGCTCACTACAGAATCCTGTCTGTTTTTAATACAGTGATGTCTAATACAGGATCCTGTCTGTTTTTAATGCAGTGATGCTCACTACAGAATCCTGTCTGTTTTTAATACAGTGATGTCCACTACAGAATCCTGTCTGTTTTTAATACAGTGATGTCCACTACAGAATCCTGTCTGTTTTTAATGCAGTGATGCTCACTACAGAATCCTGTCTGTTATTAATACAGTGATGTCCACTACAGAATCCTGTCTGTTTTTAATACAGTGATGTCCATTACAGAATCCTGTCTGTTTTTAATGCAGTGATGTCCTTGCAGAATCCTCTCTGTTTTTAATGCAGTGATGTCCATTATAGAATCCTCTCTGTTTTTAATACAGTGATGTCCATTATAGAATCCTCTCTGTTTTTAATACAGTGATGTCCACTACAGAATCCTCTCTGTTTTTAATGCAGTGATGTCCATTATAGAATCCTGTCTGTTTTTAATACAGTGATGTCCACTACAGAATCCTGTCTGTTTTGAATGCAGTGATGTCCATTACAGAATCCTGTCTGTTTTTAATGCAGTGATGTCCACTACAGAATCCTGTCTGTTTTTAATGTAGTGATGTCCACTACAGAATCCTGTCTGTTTTTAATACAGTGATGTCCACTACAGAATCCTGTCTGTTTTTAATGCAGTGATGTCCACTACAGAATCCTGTCTGTTTTTAATGCAGTGATGTCCACTACAGAATCCTCTCTGTTTTTAATGCAGAGATGCTCACTACAGAATCCTGTCTGTTTTTAATGCAGTGATGTCCACTACAGAATCCTCTCTGTTTTTAATACAGTGATGTCCACTACAGAATCCTGTCTGTTTTTAATGCAGTGATGTCCACTACAGAATCCTGTCTGTTTTTAATGCAGTGATGTCCACTACAGAATCCTGTCTGTTTTTAATACAGTGATGTCCACTACAGAATCCTGTCTGTTTTTAATGCAGTGATGCCACTACAGAATCCTGTCTGTTTTTAATGCAGTGATGTCCACTACAGAATCCTGTCTGTATTTAATACAGTGATGTCCACTACAGAATCCTGTCTGTTTTTAATGCAGTGATGTCTAATACAGAATCCTGTCTGTTATTAATACAGTGATGTCCACTACAGAATCCTGTCTGTTTTTAATGCAGTGATGTTCACTACAGAATCCTGTCTGTTTTTAATCCAGTGATGTTCACTACAGAATCCTGTCTGTTTTTAATGCAGTGATGTCCACTACAGAATCCTGTCTGTTTTTAATGCAGTGATGTTCACTACAGAATCCTGTCTGTTTTTAATGCAGTGCCGTCTGAGGGCCTGAAGATCATGGCCATCCAATATTGGTTTTCAGCCTTGTCCTTTGATTCAGAGATTTCTTCAGACTCTCTGAATCTTTAAATGATATTGTTACTGTAGACAATGAAATCCAAAAATTATTTTCTGACATTGTTGCACTATTTCCCAGTGCAGTCTGGTGGTGAACCCCTCCCCATCTTTACTTCAGAAAGACTCAGCCACTCTGGATGCTCTTTTTATACCCAGTCATGTTATTGACCTTTTGCCAGTTAAATTTTTATATATTCCACCAGGAACACTACTTTTCCAGTCTCTTGTTGCCACTGTCCCAACTTTTTTGAAACATGTTGCTGGCATCAAATTCAAAATGGGCATATAATTTTCAAAAAACAATGAAATGTCTCATTTTCAACATTTGATATGTTGTCTTCGTGCTATTCTCAATTAAACATGGAGTTTCAATGTTTGGCAAATCATCACGTTCTGTTTCTATTAACATTTTACACAGCGTCCCAACTTTTTTTTTTTTTGTAAAATGCTATATGTGAAGCAACAAATGCTGGAGCTGTCCATTTGTGATTTGATCACTACGGTCAGATGTTCCTACCAGGCAGAGGAGGCTCTAAGATGTTTATATTTCGGCAGTAATTACACACAAGTATATTAGTTTTCGGAACTGATTTGGTCTGAAATTGTGCATCTAAATAAAAGAGAACATTACAGGTGAAATATGGCTTCATTTTTATAGTGAACATGAGTTTCATTCTTATGTTCATGTCCTGTTTCATGCATGACTGAATAACAGTGTTGTAATCTGTGTTTTTTTTAGCATTTCATTCTCCTTCCTCCCATCGCCTCTAATCTAAACATCACTCAGACCAGCTGTACATGTTATCTCTTCAGGGACCCTGTCATCTCAGGGACCCTGTCATCACTGCTGTCCTCTCTTGTCTTCCAGGAGGGGTTCAAAATGGGACTAACCTTAGAGGGCACCATCTTCTCTTTGGACCCGCTAGACAGCCGCTGCTGATGCCAAGAAGATACTCTTTGTCGTGTACTTTGAACTCGTTTGTATGAAGAAGTGCCAAAATCCACTCCACGGTCCAGTCAAGATGTCACAGTGTTCATCTTGAGGTTTATATGCATTTGCATTTAGATTGGTTTTTCAATATTTCAAGGTAAACTCAGATCCATTATAGAAAAGAGCTATTTTTGTAAAAGAAAAAAACTATGGAAGGAGTAGTTTTGAGTACCTTTGCCCGCACAGGCAGCGAGAGATGTAAATAGTCAAAGATGTCCAATGGTACACATAATTTTCATATGAGACAGTTTGTGTGTATGCACCATTTGAATTCTGTACTGTTAACACATTCCTGTTTGTATGGCAACTAAAATAAATGCAATCTGTATCAATACAGCTTGTTCATGATATCCTAAAGCTTATTTTACTCAACATTATTGCGCATATGAATTAATCCAGTCTGATATATTTTGGCTTACTTACCTTTCCACTGTTTGTTTTTGACATTGAGTTGTTTATTTAGTTTTGTTTGTTTGTTCTGTGCATTCACACGTCGCCATTTCAGTATTTTCGCGTCATAATTTGCACCAGAGGGCACTTTCTTTGGACAGCCTCTGTCCACATCCAGTACTATTTCCAGTATTTTACTTTTGGTTGCATTGACTTTGCTGTTACAGTTATTAAAGAAAATATTGTTTCAAAAGAAAATGCTACCCATTCTATGATTTATTCATCATTTGTGTGACTTTATTTAGCTCTTGTGTGTAATTTTGTCTTTGAAATGATTTCTTAAAACTTTTATTTGTTTTATAATCAAACACCTTCAAAACAAATTCCAAAACAGCTTCATCTGCACTCTTTGCAAAATGCTAATAAGCATGTTAACATTAAACTAAGATGATGACAAATATTACCATCAGCATGTTAGCATTGTTATTGTGCACATGTGTCAGCATGCTGACATTAGCATTTGGTTCAAAGTATTTGTTGTTCATAAGTACAGCCTTACAGAGGCGCTAGCATGTCCGGGTGTCCTTTCTGTGGTAACAATGTGATACAGTGCAGTGGAGGCTGCTCTATACCTAAAAAATTAGAGCTAGAAAATTTGTTGGCCTCCTGTTTCACCGTAAATGTTCTTTCTTTCACTGGTGCCCCACAGCATACGTCTGGTGCCCTGTTGTTCTCACCCCTGCCCCTTTGACAGTCTGAGTCTGCCACTGGTCTTGCTGTAGATCGGTGTGTGAATTATAAGGTTGATGTTGGGAGTTTCAGGAGCAGTTTACTCTGCTGGTGTCCTACTCCTTCAGTTTCTTCTGTGATAAATTTGTGGTTTTGTGATTACATTCTTTAAATACATTCTCTTACATTCTGTTGTCTTGCTTCTGTACTTAAACATCCTCTTGAGGCTTGAATAATTCTATTATGGTATGAAGTTTTAAAAGGAAAACAAGAACAAGGACAGGCAGATGCAATTTCAATACTGATTTCCAAAGGATGAAACACATCTGCCTCCAGAATGGAAAGTTCCATCCTCTTCTTCTCATTTATTTTCTCTAAATTCCTTCAAGAGATTTTACAGTGTACTAATTTTCAAATACTGGTATTGGCTGAGAATAGTTAGGTTTACTGTGGTCTTAAAGAGGGGGTTTGCTTCAGTCGGAGTGAAGGGCATTGACTTAAAAATATGAAGGTGATGTTTTAAATTATAGGACGATTAAGATTAGAAAATGGTAACTTCTGGAACTTAAAGTCAGCCAACATTAAACTAAGGAGACACTGTTTTCCCTGCTAAACATCAGCATGAAAGCATTGTCATTGCATATGTTAGCATGCTGACTTTAGCATTTAGTACAAAGCATTGTATACAGCCTTACAGAGGCGCTAGCATGGCCATAGACTCAGTCCTGTTGTCGTTACAGGTGTGATCTGTCAGGATGAATTTTTATCTTCTTTATCCTTCAATTACAAATGTTTAAAGTTGTGGTGTTAGATTTAATTACTATCATCTCTTATTATTATTATTATTATTATTATTATTTTGCCTCAGTACGTAACTCTTTCAAGGCTTAAATTGTACTTTTACGAATGCCGTTTTCAAGTGACCAAATGGACTCTACTGAAGCAACAACAGGCAGAGAGAAGGAATTTCAATATTTATTTTCTAATGCATCCTCCTCCTCATCCTCTCTGCCTTTACAGTGTTACCAGGCAGGCAAAGTTACAGATCTATACTAAAAATGCTCAAATAAGAGTCAAGTGGTCACAATAGAATTACTTAAAGAAAAATTCATGAAAATGTTAAACAAACAGCTTGATTTGAAACAACTGTGAATGTTAAATACATAACCTAAATGTTGTTTTAAACTACAAAATAAGAGTCTTTGTGAAAAATAACATAAAGGACCTAGCTATACCTGAATTAATATGACAAGAGCTTGGGGGGATTAACAAGCATTTTGTTTAATTTGTTGCAGAGCAAGAAATACAAAGCAAACAGGCACTCACAGCCACCTTCTTCTATATAACTGCTTATAAAAAGGATTCCAAGAGCATATAAATCCAGGATACGCAAAAAGGGGGAACTGACATGCATAAAAATAGAGAACTCGGTTCTACCTTTCACTGAACGACACTGAAATTGAAGAAACAAAAAAAAATTACAAATCACCACACACCAGTCACATGACACCTCATTCATCTCTCCATCGTTGACAGAAAGATCTTTATTGGTATCCCCAAACCCTGCCCTACTGTGCAGCCGGGAGAAGTGCACAAGGATCACACTACTTACAAAACAGCACCTGTGAAAAAGATTTACATGGAGTGTCATGGTTTCTCAGTTTCGGTGACGAGGTAGCTAACACTGAGGAATCGACAGTCTTAATGTGTCTTTAATGTTGTACATGCTCGGTACAGAGTGTAGAATAACTGGATACAGACACTGGTTCATCAAAACTGTCTCAAGAAAATACCTGCGCCAGTAAACGCATCATCGGCTGTATTTGTTTCCTCGATAGCACCACAATTTTTTTTTATATTCAAATATTTAAAACAAAAAAACAAACAAAAAATGAATAGACAAATGTGGAAGGACGTCTGATGTAGCATCAGTGGGATTTTTCTGGGCCTATTAACAGCAGTTTTTATTTATCATTTTAAAGCGTTCATGTTCATTAATCTTTGGCAATGTTGTGACATAAAATTAAGATCTTTGGAGCAAACTACATCATAGCGAGCCTTGAGATGCATCAAGCCTTAAGTCAAACATACACAAGACAGAGGAATGATTCTGACTACTATCAAATTTTTTTTTCAAATTCCAAACATTCATTCTAACTTACAAATCTTCGATGTCTTGAACTGGGTTGAAAGGCACAATAAATATCTCGCCACAGGGCCAGAATAGTCCTCAGTACTCATATGTACAATGTGGCTGATCGTGTCAGCTGTCAGTTCAATAGTCTCACGATTCTCCTCCACACATCCCTGCTGACGATTTTACAAGAAGCACACTGGCCCGATATCGATGCCGAACTCTTGATCTGGGCCACCAATGTCCACAGGAGCAAGATCCACAATAGGAAGTCTTGCTGTTTTCTGTGTCCTGTACTCAAACACTGTCTTGCCCCAGTTGCCATTTGGTTGCTGTAAAAGATAGACAAATAAAAGTTAAGTGGCTAAATTATGTTTATTCCTCAGTTATTGGTAATACGTCTCAATGAATGGTTGGACGACACGGCTGAACGACTGAATTTTCCTTTTTAGTTGATCCGTTCGTCTCAGAAATAAGTTTTATTTGCAGTGTAATTTTAGAATCTTGCAAAACAATGAATTAATTATACTATAAATGATTGTCTATGTATTCAGTGAGTGATATATCTTTATTCACTGTTGTCCAAACACTAATACAAACACACCATTTAGCTCCAGTGAAGTACTGGGAGACATTTGTCTCCATTACCTTTCAGACATACAACCTTAGTAATCGATTTTGACTCAATGTCACGCACACAATCCTGCAAAAATACACACTACCACTCCAAATGTGTATTATTCTGCCACTGAAAATAGTCCCCTACACATGCAGGATTGAAAGCCACATTCCTTGAATTTTCTGCCACTGGGGGCAACACAAAAGTTTTTTATGGAGAGCAACGTCCAATTTAATTACAATATTCAGTCATCTTTTAGAACTGTTTTTGGGATCCACTAAATGAATGAACAAAAAACAAAATGTTGTAGACCATAATGATTCAAATGATTAATGTCAGCCTCCTGCAGAGCTGAAGAGAACTAAAGTTACTACAAGTGGCCCATTTCACATTAAACAGTAGAGACTAGAGAGCTGTGTTGGCTAAAAACTACAGTACAGCTATTTTAATCAATGAAACCAACATACTGTCAATGTGATTGGTTCCAAAGATTTATGTTTAGGAACATATTGATGAGCAGACTAAGCTACACGTTCTCATCCCAGCTAGTCACATACTGACATTTTGTCCCGTCATCCAGACACACAAGGTACCCTTTGGCAAAGTCTGTCTGACACATGCATGAGATGAAACAGCACTTTGGTTAAACTTAGGCCCCGTTTACACGATATGAACTTTTAAAAAAGTTCTGCGTTCACTCGGCACTGTTTTTGAAATGATCCCCACCCACATACAGATTCGCAAAAATGGTTGAAAACACTGTAGTATCCATGCCAGGGCAGTAAGTTGGCAGTGTACCCTTTCAAAATCAACGCCACAGAATAAGAACAGTCATGGTTCAGATGTTGTTTTCAAAAGTTTACACTCTGGAGCCCCTTTTCAAAAGTTTCCATTTTCAGGCCCCCAAAACGCTGTTGTTGTACAGTATAAACGAAAAGCCAAAACTCAACAAAGCTTAACCGTTTATGGTAAAAACATTGTCATGTAATCGGTCCGTTGGGCGCACACAACACGTGGTTAGGTGTGGGAAAGCACTGATGATGTGTAAAAGCTTTCACACTCTCTTAACCAGCCTGGTGTTTGTCATCCAGACACAAAAGGGTACCTTCTGTGTTCGGCTGTGACACAGAGGGATGTGCCAGAATGAGACTGGGCTGTGTTGGTTTTACCTGTGTTGGTTTTGCTCATTTCATGGGATTTGTTGAAAATAACAACAATCTAGAATAATGGCAGCCTAAAATTATCCCTTGACACAGTTTTAATGAACGATTATGTTCAGGCAGCTAAGCCACGGATGAGGTGAGGGAACTTACTGAGCAGGAGTCCTCCAGCACCGTGTATCTGAACCGGTTGTTTCCCTCTGCTTTGAGTTCCAGATCATTGGAGCCCTTGAGGACTACAGCTTTCTTTAAGTTGCCCGTCTTCTCGTCCATGAAGCCCACAGAGTTCTTGCAGTGGTAGATGATGGTCTGAGATGCCTCTTTGGAGAGCAGGCGGATGAAAGTCATCTGAACCGTGACAGAGTTTGTTGGCTGGTATTTGTTGCCATACGCGAACTAGAGAAATTCATAAAGAGACAAAACTCCATCAGTAAGCCAAGATGCACTCCTGAAAAAGTTTTAACAATTTCTTCCACACATGTTCACATTCTGCATCATTTCTCACCCAGTAAATTACATTTATTTACAACATACAGTATTCTTTGCAATGTCCTCCTATAAGTCCTCTCCCATCATCTAAAAAGTAACTGCTCACATGTGTTCCTCTGTTGATGTCAGCTCCAAACCACACAGGCTTGTTCCTGGAAGTGCTCCACCATGCTTTACGAGGTATACTGGATGGGTTGGCAGAGATGCAGGTCTCTCCGGTGTCCATGTTGCAATGCACTTTGATGGCGTCCTCCACGCTGCCTTGGTTTGGATCCACCCAGTATTCCCCTACACGGCAAAAAGATCAGCATGTGATAGATTTATTCCACAGCTGCAGTGACTGCAATGATAAAATAAATCAGTTATATTGCTTACAAGCAGCTTAGGTCCACATATCAGAGGCATCATGCCCTGACAATAATTCTAGATTTATCAAGTTAAAGAGAGGCACTGTGTAGATGAGCAGAAGAATAACTGCATAATAAACTAGAGGACAAACAGAGGATGTGATTAAAATTCATGCTGCACACAAACCCAGAGCTGATGAGTGTTTTTTAGTTCTTGTTTAAAGTGCATGATGATGTAGATAAAAGAAAACGACACACATTTTCTGTCTCTTGAGGTGTAAAACGTTCCCAGTAACACTCACCGCTCGTCTTCATGGGGTAGCATCTCTTGAGGTCGTCACAGGTCCTGGCAGGATGCTTCTTGCTGCCATCAGGGCTCTTCATGCTGTCGATCTGGCTGCTGAGGGCCTTCAGGGTGGCCAGAACGCTGGGGTCCACGGGCACTATGGTGGACGAGTTGCTGTTGGGCAGAGCCTCATCCTCACTGAACTCAGGAGGAGGAGGAGGGCCGGAGTCGGAGTCGTAATCCTGAGGACCAAAGATGTCATCCACAGCGGCCACAGGAGGTCCTGGGGGACCAGGGGGACCTGCAGGTCCAGGCTCTCCCGGAGGACCCTGTGAATTAAGGAATTGTGGAGTATTTTATTTTTATGTGTAGCGTTTTATGATTCTATTAACTAAGTAAAATAACAGTCCCCTTTTTCCCTACTTAATGGACATCTGTGGAAAGCATGGTCATTAAGGAGGGAAACAGTTTTGCAATTTAATGGCTTGTCTTTTTTAACAGTTGGCTGTACTACTGGCTGTTTTTAACTTAATTAATTTAATTAGACAGTACCTCTGGTCCAACTTCTCCACTGATTCCACGAGTTCCAGGGGGTCCCATCGGGCCCGTCTGTCCGTGGTGTCCTTCCTTTCCAGAAGGCCCAATAGGTCCAGGAGGTCCCTGAATCATATTCCAGTTCAGAAAGTTAGCTTTCAGCCCAAAAATTAAGATTCCAAATTGAATGCTGGCATTAAAGCTAAAGTAAATATGATTTTTGCATTGATAGACTAATGATATTAATACAAAAGACAAATTCAGGAAGCCATTTTGTCCTCATGAAACAAATGGAACTGTTTTTTACCCTCTGCCCGCTTGGTCCAATGATTCCTGAAGCTCCCTGCTCACCTGTTGTACCCTAAAAGCAAGAGGCAAATAGTCGTCACTATTATAAAGTGTATGTTTTGTCTACAAGCAGATTTAGTTTTAAAACAAGTCCAGTTTAGAGAAGAGGTGACATTAATACTTGTTTCCCAGTCACAAGAGAGAAAATGCACATGGCTGGTTCAAAACTCAAAAATGCTAAAAACCCAACAGTTCATGGTTTTGAACTTTGATCACTGCCCCAGTGCATTTGCATTTAAAGAAGTGAATCTGAATGGCATTAAACTGCGTGCACACAGAGTGTTTGGAGAACCACTTCAACACTGGGGTCATTTTTATCCACCCACTGCTTTCAAATGAATGTTTAAAGTAAAAACCCTGCTCTCCTCACTTCATGACTTTTCCTTAAAATGGGTTCATTAATCATTGAATAAACAAGCATGAAATACTCCAACCACAGGTACAATTCACTGAAGAAAGACAGAAAGAAGTAATTTAAGTCCCTGTAAAATGAAATTCTTGTTAATTATATATCTGAGAAGGATCGTGTTTATCTCAGTTAGTAGTCCGCCTCATATATCAAGTCTAAAGTCCTCTGGCGGGTTGTGTGGGTTCGATTCCGCCTGTGTCCCTTTGCTGCATGTCTTCCTCGCACTCTCTCTCCCGCATTTCCTGTCTCCTCTTTGGCTGACCCTGTCCATTAATTAAGGTCTAAAGAAATGCCCCAAAAATAACTTTAAAAATAAAACATCATATCTGAGAAAGATTTACAATTTTAAAATTGAAAAATTGAATAAATAAATAAAATTCTTAAAATTTTCTAATTATCAAAAGTTACTTCTCCAAGTTTTTGATTCATGTCCTGGAAACCCTCAGAATGTAACCATGGACACAAACAAATTCAAATGATTAAAATCCCTCAATAAGCAAAAGGCCTCACTTCAGTTCTTGGTTATTATGTATAGAAAGTTTTGTGAAAAAAATGTTAAACAGTTATATGGGGAAACAAAACGTGACGTACGGACAGACGAAACCCATTCCTGTAGCCCCCCCCCCCTCACCTTCTTCGTGGGGATTATTGGGGATGTGCGATAAAAAGAAAAAAAGATATGATGTCATTTTCATCCCTCATTGAAATCTCTGAATGATACTATCTTCATTTGTCTCAGTAACGCCTGCTGATTAGAGACGTCAGCTAAATGTAGGCTGTCACATGATGAGCTACTGTAGAGCTAGAGGCCTTCGAGATCTGGACATGAAGTGCAACAGAACAATCCTCCAGAACATGACTCATGAGACAACGAGAATCTGACGGGGGAGGAAGACAGCTGAGATCAGCCACCCGTTATTTTCACCTGAAGAAAGATCTTCATGAGAGGATGAGGAGCAGACATCCCTAAAAAGGAAGGAAAGTTCTAAACCTCTAACAGCCCATCTACTAATCATATATACTCACAAATAACAACATACACTAATGCAGTTAAAGTGCAGTGTGAGTGTGTGTGTGTGTGTGTGTCTGTGTGTGTGTGTGTCTGTGTGTGTGTGTCTGTGTCTGTGTGTGTGTGTGTCTGTGTGTGTGTGTCTGTGTGTGTGTGTGTCTGTGTGTGTGTGTGTCTGTGTGTGTGTGTGTGTGTGTGTGTGTGTGTGTGTGTGTGTGTGTGTGTGTGTGTGTGATTGAGTGCATAATTGGGAGAGAGAGAGAGAGAGAGAGTCAGCACAGTTTCCTTATTCCCTGTTGAGTAAAAAGTCTCTACGCAACATGTTATTATTCAAAATTCATGTTTACCTTTAAGTTACTGTTCTTCTTCTATAATACTGTTTATTTTGTGTGTTAATTATTTAATGGAGAGGCTGTTCCACCTTTTACTATTTTGTACCCTCATTAAACTCATGAATTTTTAAAGGTATTTCGCCTTTTTGATCTGTAATGAAATAATAAGACAAACTTAAAATAATTAAAACCCCATGAACCTAATTTTGAAAAGTTATTTTGTCAAATCTTATAAATGAAGATAGATTAAAAATCAACTTAAATGAATCTTTATAGCTGACACTCTGGCAGCAGAGTGGAAAAACGACCCCCGTGGTGGTTCTGGAGGAATGTCGGCTGTTCCGGTGTTAACTTACTGGAGGTCCAGGCAGACCCTGCAAACCAGTGAAACCTCGGTGTCCCTTCTGTCCTCTCTCTCCATGATCACCCAGGTCACCATTATCTCCACGAGGTCCTTGGGGTCCCTGAGTTCAAAACATTTACTCGTTTCATGTTAACTATTTAGAAATGGGGAAGTTGTGGTTCTGGGCTCACATCAGTTACTCACCACTAATCCTCTCTTTCCAGCTGTGCCCGGTGGACCAACAGGTCCTCGAGAGCCCTGAAAATAGGTCAAATCATCAGCAGGCCCTCAGGGAACAAGGACTTCTGACAGTACTGGAAAACGTTCCAACTCGTCGTTATACCCAAATACAACATTCCTATCATTTAATACTAACATCGCTCACGTTTCAACAGGCACGCTGGGCTTAAACCAAATCATATGTGCTCAGAAGGTGTGTGTGTGTGTGTGCTGCTACAGTCTCCTATCACAGACTAACACACACAACAGAAGCTTGTTAGAGAAACAGAGATGGGAATGTTCTCTTACAGCGTCTCCTCTCCTTCCAGCACCACCCGATGCGCCTACAGGACCTGGAGGGCCAGGAAGTCCCTGAGGACCAACCAAACCCTCTGGACCGGAATCTCCTCTGTCTCCCTAGAAAAGTAACACTCATCAGTCAGCAATAAACAACAACTCAAACAACACTCGGGTCACACTTTTGTTGTCTTTGTCTCGTACCCTTTGTCCAAGAACACCATCTTTGCCTGGTGGACCATCGGATCCTGCTGGGCCCTGAGGACCAGACAGAAAACATTAAGACAGCTCCGGACAGAGACATATTTGATCATCGAAGCTCGAATTTGTGCTTACATCAGGACCAGGATCACCACGAGGTCCATTAGCACCAGGAACACCAACTGGACCTGGTGGTCCTTTCTCTCCAGTTTGTCCTGCAGATCCCTGTTTTCCTGGTGGACCCTAGAAAAGAAACGGAGGACTCACAACGCAGCACTGAAAGGACAATTCATAACACAAGGCAGTCAAAATATTTATATTGACTATACTCTAATAAAACCTGCTGATTAAAGGACTTATGATACACACCCCAGGTCCTGGGAGGCCTGGCATGCCTCGCTCTCCTCTCTGACCAGGAAGACCCACAATGCCTCTCTGTCCTGTAGTTCCAGCTGGGCCTGGGGGACCATCAGGACCCTAAAGCCAAGGACGCCACACACGTAACATTTAGACCTTTTTAAAACCTGGAATTACAATTCGGTCTGTCTCCAGGCACATTATCCGAATAAGAAAAAAACATGCATGGTGTGAATGTGTCATGATCAGATGTGTCCGATGGCATCTGGTGGTATAAACACAATCTGTACACCACATAACATTGATACAGATATACTGTATATTTATACATCTAACACCTACCATAACATGGACCGTAGAGATGCACCACTAATGACTGATTTGAGGTGTAATTTAACAGAGCTGCGTGAAACATTTATGCAATAAATGTGGGAAATAAATGATATTCAGTAATAAATATGCATAGGTGTGACTGTGTGCATCTACTGTTGTATAATTTATAAAGTCACAGAAGAGGATAAATGTATACGGCAACACAACAGGACAGTCGCACAATGTTTTCATACAAAGGAAGGAATAACTTCATGTGTTGCAGTGGCTGAATTTACAATTCAGAATTTGTTGAGAGAGTTGAGAGAGTTTCCCCTCAAACAATGTATCACAAAACTATGTGATTTTTTTAAAGGGGCTGGGGGTTATTATCTGGGGCTTATTTTTCCACCACCTCAAATTACTCCACTGTGGGTTTTTCTTCGGAGGACAGAGATCTGATCTCAGTGCAGATAACACAAACTCAACAAAAACACCAGCTTTAAATGTAAAGGCAACATCAAGTGGTTCATTATGTGGGTGATGTGTTTGGATTTAACTCCCATTTTAACGGCAGGTGTAAATGTGCAGTTAGATGAAACACTGAGGGAAGTGTAAGTAATGTGTAAGTGTAATGTGTCATGTGTAAGTAATGAGTCTGGTTGGCAATAACTCTGCACCGGCCAACGTCAACACAACTTATTTAAAATCAATGTGTGTTTAGGAGAAGTCAATACTGCCCACAGTCAGGAGCAGACAAAGTACTGGACGATGAAGAAAGTTTAACTTAATTAAAAGCACATTTTAATCATGTTGTTTTCTGTTTACTACAGCAGCTACAGAGCAATGTGTTTTGATCAATGTAAATAAATGGCAAAAGCAATTTTATCAATGTTGCTAAAGCAATAGACATTGGTCAAACTGACAATTTAGAAAAATTTCATTTGTGGTTTAGATGTAAATTAATCTAAATGAATAATTAATCTGTCATAACAATAACGTCTGTTTACCGTGGGTCCGTCTTCTCCAGAGTCTCCCTTGTCTCCTAGACTGCCCGGTGGTCCTGCTGGTCCTCGCTCCCCTTGTTTCCCAGGGGCTCCGTGGTCTCCACGAAGACCAAGAGGACCCTCTTTGCCTGGAGGTCCAAGGGGTCCGGGTTCTCCAACTGGACCCTGGCAGGAGGGAGGTGGCCGTGAGATGCATGATAGTGTTTAGCGTT
The DNA here is from genome assembly GCA_037577475.1 of Chaunax sp. Z400. Classification (NCBI taxonomy): domain Eukaryota; kingdom Metazoa; phylum Chordata; class Actinopteri; order Lophiiformes; family Chaunacidae; genus Chaunax; species Chaunax sp. Z400. Next base: position 21,979,784 of record CM075196.1, on the reverse strand, counting down.
GAGGTTTCGGCAAGTGTTGGATGAGTTTGATGGTTTACAAAGTACTGTAGGGTTCTTGACTGGCTTCCAGGGGCCCCCAGAAAAAGGGGAATGTAGTTGTTGTCACTTTAATTCTATCCAATCAGTAACACCAGAATAGAATGTTTGACTTCCTGGTCATAGGTTTCAAACACTTCTACATCTAAAAGCAGAGTCTTATCAGATGGGGGTCTGTGGTCTAATCTGTGTCTGCTTTGGGTCTTTAACATGTAAAAGTTTGACAACTACTGATCTAAATCATACAACGGTCTGATGCTGTCTCTGAGTGTCCATCTCTGTATGTCTGCAGACTTCATTGGTTGGTATTTATTTATAAATCTCTCCTCGGGCTGCTTCCTTTATATATTTGTACATACATGTAAAAACTAAATCAATACGGCCTGAACTCTCAAAATGTTTTACAGATGATGGAGCCCAGAGTCAGAACAGAGTTAGGAAAACAAGCGTTTCGACACACTGACCCCTTCTTTCTGGAATAATTTACAGGAAGACCTGAAACTGTCAGAACTCGTTAGTTTGGGGGGATTTAAGTCTATTTTAAAGGATCGAGAAAATACTGCAGTACTCATGTTCAATGTGATTGTTTTAAAATTGCACTGGAATCATTTTTTAACTGGTTCATAATTAGTATTTGATTTTATTTTACTGTGTTTTTTCATTACTAGTGTATGTACTGTCTACTTATTGTTGTGAGAAATGTCTATGCTGCTCTCTTGGTCACTCTTGGAAAAGAGATTTTTAATGTAAATGAGCTTAAATTAAGGATCAAAACTGTCTAATGCTGTCCTACAGCCATATTTTGACTCACATAGGCGGAGACACCTTCAACACCTCTGCACAACTGGCCAAGTGCTGCATCGTGTGAGAATGTTATACAGGGGGTTTTTCAGTAATATTTATACATAGTGTAAACATGCTTAATGCTTAATCTTCTTTAAGTTTATGTAACACAAACAGTGTTTCATGCTTTCTACTGAGAAAGTCATTTCATATAACATTAGTCAGCATTAGATCTACTTCACAAAATATTTACTTTTTGTTGAGACTTTACAATGTTACACTTCTTTTCATACAAAGTCTGGGAGTACTTACAGTTGGGCCTGGTGGGCCAACTCTTCCTGCAGATCCAGGGAAACCAGTGGGGCCCTAGAAACAGAAACAAAGTCCTCAGATTGTGCTTCTAAGTTTTACAACAGAGAACATTATTTATTGTCTGAAATGGTGACAAGAGAATATAATATCTCAAGTTCAAACACATCAGGAACTAAAGCCTGCTTCAGGAGTGAAACACTTTCCTGTGCCCATCTGATGTCAGCTTATCATAAGATAAATGATCTTACTGGTGCACCCTGGGTTCCTCTTCCGCCTTTCAGTCCAGCAACACCAACTGGCCCCTGCAAAACCAAACCTCTATTAGAAAAACATGTATCATGATAAAAGGTTTTGGAACTGGGCTGAACAAAAGTACAGACACGACTTATGTTTAGATTATCAGGCAGAAGCCTGCATAAAAAAATCCATCAGAACTATAACAACAGTTCTTAACGACTCACAGGAGGTCCATGAGCACCAGACAAGCCTTGAGGTCCTGGTGACCCAGCATCTCCTTTCTGGCCTGGCTCTCCAACTTCTCCCTTAACTCCAGGTTGGCCATCAGGACCCTGTAAAATAATAAAATGATACCATCAATATCTACTGTATGTATGTATTATAAATATTTATAATGGATATATATGCATTATAAATATTTATGCATTTTAAAGAATACATAAAAACTGGTTGAATCTGTCGACACGTTCACATCATTGATCCATAAATAATACATAGGAAGGAAAATACAACATGATGGCTGTGAGTGAGGCGATGCTTACGGGAGGTCCAGCAAATCCAACAGCACCGATTGGGCCGGGGTCACCTCTGGATCCCTGTAATAGGAGATCAATTATTACAAAGAACTAATAATGTACACCAACTCCACATTACCACCATAAATAAAATGGAATGTATGTACAGGCACTAAACAGGTCTACTCACTGGCATGCCTCTGGATCCTGGGGGTCCATGTGGTCCTCTGGGTCCAGGTTCTCCCTGCAAAGATGTCACATGTTTACTGACAATAATAATAATAATAATAATAATAATAATAATGATAAAAACATTCATTGAGCCCTTGCTGTCCCATGAGTCCAGTAATGTTTGTAAAAGCAATATAAGCTAAAGACTGGCCTCCTTGAGTTGGAGGAAGCAGCCAAGACCATCAAAAACAGGAGGATTGAGAGCATCATGGGAACTGGTTCTTTGGTCAAACAGAATCAATCATAATCTGAATGATTGTGATGTGTGTAACAGTTGCTTAATGTGTGTTAGAAAGAAAATAAAGACTCTACCTTCTCACCACTGGGTCCAGCAGGTCCCAGTGGGCCGACAGGACCTGGGGCTCCCTGTTCACAGAATACAAGTCAGGTTAGGGATCTCAGCTGGCAACAAGTGTCGTCATTTCAGTGAACCATTTCTTTCCACAAGCTGTGAAAAGTCTTGAAGTCCAACTAATACGTCATCATTGTCATTTAAACGTTCTTGTTCATGGTTTCACGGGGATGTGCAGGTTTTACTCACTCTTGCACCGTCATTTCCAGCTGTACCTTCGGATCCTTTCTCACCAATTGTGCCCTACAAAAAACAGAAAAAGAAAGGTGTAAGTCTCCTTTATTTACTGTTAGTAGCAGGAATCAGCTCTCAAGTTTGAACTCAGACATGGACTTGACTGACAGCTACACCAAAAATGATTGGATCTTAAGAAATTCCATCACCAAACATTATTAGAGCACATTTCCACATGAAGTAGTTCAGAACATTTATAATTATTAATTTTATGCACACTGTAAAACATAAAATCTATCAGCATGAAGAAGAAGATAATGATGAACTTACTCTGTCACCTTTAGGCCCAGGGGGTCCAGAGATGCCCCTCTCTCCTGGCATTCCCTGAAGACCTGGAGGCCCCGCATCTCCATGTGCACCAGGGGGACCGGGACTACCCTTCAGTGACAAACACAAAGCACAAAGCATGCTAGTTTTATACGAGTATTGAACATGTATTAATCTATACAGTGCAAACTTATTGTTTCATTTTATTGTGAGGCTTCCCACTAACATCTATGATGTCTCCATGCATGCAGACTAGCAGCAGTATGACCCCACAGTGAGGTTAAGCTGAAGTAACCACTGGGTCATTTTATTTGCCAATAACTCTTCAGTGCCTGAATTGGAGAAAAAGAGTTTTTGTTTGTAGTCAATAGATTCAGGCCCAGTCCACAGTGACCTCCTAAAGACTGAAACTCTCTGCACATCTGGCATTAGATCGTCTTGTTTTTCACAATTAACTTATCATTTCTCTTGCAGTAGTCCTGCCTCGCTAGTTGGTAGCTGAAGAGGTGTTGGTGCTGCAGCTACATACTAATGGGACAAGTAACAGCAGCTGCTGCATTCAGAATGGAACCCTCATTAGCTGTTAAAGTTGCAATCTACTCCTCTGGTCCTCCTTTTTCCATTGTCTTCTTTTCTTTTTTGAGTTTTTTTGCTCTGTTTCTTTAGCATTCAACTAGCGATATGTTCGCACAGAGATGCAAACCTGACGCTCCAGACGATTCTCAAGAATCCAGATGCAAAGTATTTTTTCAAAATAAAAATACATAAAGTATCCTTAATAACAGACATTTTCATGCCTTTAGAAACTCGTTCCTCTTCGTTTCCAGTATTGTGACTTTTCCTCCTCCTTTAGGGCTACTGTAGGGGGAAAGTCCTGTGTATAAAATACTCCTCTTTCCTAGGTTTGCTTGGTTCGGGGGGTGACTAGACTCACCAGAAGGTGGCGGTACCCAAAGAGATGTCAGGGTATACATGTGGACAAAAATTAGAAGTGCAGGTATACAGTACAGTTATGTACCAGCCCAATCCAGGTATCAGTTAAAGGTCTTTTCTGCCACATTTGTCTCTGCACTCAGTTGTATTTCCCTTTAACTTCTACATGGTCAAAAATGATCTGCTGTATATGCAGGTGATGCCTCTACATCTACCTTTGGCCCATCTGGTCCAGGTGCACCAGGGATGCCCTTAGGTCCCTGCAGGCCCGTGGCACCAAGCTCTCCTCTCTCTCCGGGAATTCCACGCTCTCCCTATATAGGGAAGAAGAAGCATCAGTTTCAGTCGGATATATTCATCTTTACCAACAACATGAATAATTTAGCGTGCTGAAATTCACGTACCCTTGGTCCAATTTGTCCCACAGCACCGAGCTCTCCAGGAATACCCTGGAAGGAAGCAGCAATGGTATCATTTATGAGTCAAGACTGAAATCTGATCCGTTTTAATTGATTCATAAAGGGAAAGCAACAAAAGACAGCAACATGAATGTGCTGCAGTCACACTCACTAGGTCGCCTGGTTTTCCAGGTTCTCCAGGAGGGCCTTGATTTCCAGGCAAACCCTAAGAATACAAGACAGTCAAACATCAGATCACTTCTTCAGCACAGACTGAGGTCCCATTCTCACATCTTACTAACGCACCTGGAATCCATTCACACCTGGAGGTCCCTGCTCCCCTCTGTCTCCTGCGACACCCTTTGAGACAAACAGTAAAGTTAATTTTTCATAGGAGTAGAAAAATCAATGCATCTACAGAGAAATGGGACACTTACAGATGGGCCGGGAGGGCCAGCAGGGCCAACTTCTCCATCTTTCCCAGGAGGACCCTGAGGAGGACGTGACAATTAACAAACCAGCTGACTGCATTGGCAGGTACATAATATGAATCACAAACATTTGTTCTTATACCTGCATCGTCCCATGCTGATAACAAAAACGAAACCCACCACACGGTTTATCATTCAATTACAGCACTCACTCTTTGACCTGCCACTCCTGGAGATCCTTGTTCACCCGTCTTTCCTGGGTCACCCTTTATGTGTATAAAACAAGTTTTGAATCAGAAACAGAACAGGAGATAAACAACCTGATCTAAAGCGCAGTGACTATGCAGCCTTACGTTGAAGCCCTTGGGGCCTGACACTCCCATTATTCCTGCGGGCCCTCTGTTTCCAATGGACCCTGCAGGACCTGGACGACCATCTTCACCTGGGGCACCCTGAAAAACAAAAAACCATACAATCATCTCTTATAGATCATCTCAACCTCAAAGCTAACTCTAGAGACCAAATGTGATTGTGCACTGTAACCCACCAGTGGTCCTGGCTTGCCCTCTGCTCCCTGGACTCCAGGGGTACCAGTAAGACCCTTAGATAAAGAGACAGGAAATATAAGCAATGGAAATGTGTTTACAGACATAAACGTACACTGTGTTCAAAATCACAGACTAATGTACTGCATACTGCATACTTCATACCCAATCAGTGTGTATGTACTGCATACTGCATACTGTATACTGCATACTACATACTCAATCAGAATGGATAGTGGATACTAAACAAACAATTAAGTATGCCATTACCAGCAGGCTGTTCACACTGAAGTATCCTTAGTCAATACTGCATCACATGACTGCATCGATCACACCAGGACTGATCTCCTTAATGTGTCACTGTCTCAGCTAATGTTGAATGAAAGTCTAGAATAAACCAGTTCCACTCAGTATGATATTATTTCAAGGTAAAGAATTGTAGAGGGTGTTGTTTCTGATTCATATTTGCTATAAAGAAGAAAGAATGGAGGTTAAAATAACTTATGATCAAAGATGGATGGAGCGATGTTAGAAGCTACTGTGGAGCAGAGGAGGAGGAGGCTGCTGTGGTGACTGTTAGTGAGAAGAGCCTGGAGGAGCAGGAAGAGGAGGAGGATCTGTCTCTGGTTATTTATGTTAGCTTATAAAGTTTACATGAAGCAATGAATAATTTTAAATAAAGCCGATAAATACAGAGATGCAGCAGACAGAAATGTCGGTGAAGTCGTCTGCTGCGTCTGTGTGACTCTGGGGTCGGGTGTAAATTTTAATTTGCCATCCTCCATCCATTTTCTGTAACCACTTATCCTGTGCAGGGTCGTGGGGGGCGGAGCCTATCCCAGCTGACATTGGATGATTATAAAATAAATTAAAACTGCAATTAATGAAAATCTTCACAGTTTTCTCATCTAAACATGATCAATTTTAAATTTACCTGTAAGACAGCATGCAAAAAATGATTAGCGACAGAGTGGTGCTTGAACTGTCTGCCATCAGACAGTCTGAAGAGAAGCAATGCATTCTGGGGCATTTTAGTATGTGCAATAAACTCGCATTGTACACTCCAAAATTATTGCTAATCTAGTATCCATCCAAGAATTTTTCACATATACAAACTCCACATAGTATGAAGTTGAACTGCAGTACATATTCAATTTGACATCATACTTAGTATGAATACTACGTTAGTATGCGATTCAGAATACAGCCATAGTAATGATATTGTAGATCAAATCTGGAATGCAAAGCTCCTCAGTGTTACCCTTGCACCTGGTAGACCAGGCTCTCCTGTACGTCCAGGGTCTCCTAGAGAACCTTTTGGCCCTGGTGGACCAGATGTTCCACGATCTCCTTGGGCACCCTGTAGAACCAAAAATGACGAGTCAGTTTGCTGACTGAAACAGATGTGAAAAAATCTGTGACATTGTTCCATATTTGTTCTATATAAGACTAATTTATAGAGAAATATACGGTACCTTAGGTCCTGGCAGCCCATCAGCACCAGGGAATCCTCTGTTACCAGGAGATCCCTGACAAACAGATCATGAGTTAAAGTCTGTATCATATTTGGACTTTTATTCTTATTAGATGGGTAACAACAAGTGGCACTCAGTTGCCACTGGGTGAAAAAAAGGCATGCAGAAAATGGTGATTAATTTATGGTGAATTAAATTTAAAAAAATAGAATTTAAATTAAAAATTGGTTTATTATGTGATCTGAGTGTTGTAACCATGATACCTCTACTATTATATGTCTATAATAGTATAATATATATAATATATACATGTAATAAAAACACACAAGGAACTATTATATAATATTTTTTTATTCTCTATAATTTAGAAGCAACATTTTCTAGTAAATGGTACTAAATGGTGCTGCATCACAGTTCTCCACCCTAGAGGGCACCACAGATGCCTGGGATTCAAACCTACAACCTTCTTGCTTTGAGGTAACGGTGCTAACGTTTGTTAATTGTTAATTTACCTAAAGTGATTCATTATGTTCCAGATCTTTACTCGAGGTTTACTGAGAAAACCCCTGTCCTTGAGGTGTAGCTCTGTGACTTACTCTCTCACCGACGGGACCATGAGGGCCCACAGAGCCGGAGTCTCCACGCTGTCCTCGCTTTCCTTCTTCACCCTGGGGTCCAATCACTCCCTGGGAGCCTGGTGGACCCTGAAGGGTAGACACACAAGATAGAAAATACCATGAATCTAAGACTATGCCCTTGTACTTCAATTCAATGTCTAATAAAATCTATGACAAATATTTAACCCAAAACACAAGGACTTTGTCTCACGGAGCAGAATTAAAACCTAGTTATAGAAGATGTAGCTGAAACTTACAGGTTCTCCTTTGGGTCCAGCTTCTCCTTTAAATCCTGGAACACCAACATCTCCCTGTAACACAAAAACATAAAAATGTGAGTCTCCTGCAGATCAAGCAACTGTCACAGTTCATTTAATCTTCAAAAAAGACTCCAGCATCAAACAATCCAGGAGTTTTAAAACTTTACCAGCTGTCCTTTGATACCAGGCTGACCAGTGCTTCCCTGAGGTCCTGGTGGGCCAGCGGGTCCAAGATGGCCGCCTGGACCTTGTGGACCAATATTACCCTGTGAAGAGTCATTTACCCCATGAGCCTTCTGTATCCTTGTCAATGAAAGTAAAAGACTAGTTAAATTCAGATCACTGTACATACCACTGGTCCTTTGGTGCCTGGGCCTCCATCTGTACCCAGGGGTCCCTTTGAACAGAAAGGTTGTTCAATTACATCATCAAAACATGTGACATGTTAAGTTACTATCCTGTGAAATAACACCATTCATGAATGAGGATATTTTCATCAGTAATTAGCCTCATTGATAAATCCCTATTGATAGGTTGTATGTGATGTGAAGGTAAAATAAGAAATTAACCCTGAGGCCAGCTGGTCCAGGTCTACCTAGGTGACCGGTCTCTCCTCTCTGTCCCTGTGGGCCCTCTGGACCCCGGACTCCTGTTGGGCCCTGTTGTCCCTGTGGAAGAAGAGAATCACAAAGTACAGTTAATATGCAGAAATGTGAGCCTGATCATAGTGAAAATATACTGGCAGTGAAGGTCAGATGACTTATCATAGATGACTATGATAATTAAAGGTGAATGATTAACAGGAGCATCCAGCTAAAGGAAGATGGCCTTCCTCTTATGTTTTGCTGTACCTTCATTCCTGGGGTTCCTGGATATCCAGGTGGGCCACTGAGACCCAGCGGACCCTGTTGAACCAATTACATTCACAGTTATTAGTAATAATCCATGGAGACATGTATTCATTTGACTAATCATTTTCAATGAAACAGCCTCATTATCTCTTTTCCACTCAGATCCAGCTTTGCATGAGTGTTTAACGAGGCAAGACAGTCACTGAAGTATAGAGGAAATCTCGTCAAGGCTGACTTACCATTGGACCAGGTTTTCCAGGGTTACCAGGTGAACCACGCTTTCCCTAAAAGGCAAAATCGAATCACTTTGGCTTGAAACTCACAGTTAAACACTGAAAAGCAATCCTGATGATTGGTGGTGAAATCATCAGGGTTACCTTGGCTCAGGCCTGGAGACCACAGAGATATACAACAAAAAAGCCTGAAGTACAAATGCAGATGCATCAAGTTGTATTATTGGAAATTTGTCAATATATCTTGACCTCTGTTGCGTGTTTGTCCTTCCTTTTGTCCCCATAAGTTCTTAAACTTAATGGAAGTGTAATACTAAATTGCTGGTATGCTAACTCTAATTATATTAGCTGAAAAAAAATGTGGTGCTAAGAGGAAGCTTATGGTTATATTAATATAATAATGTATTATTTAGATGTAATCATAGAGATATATTATGATCCTCCTTAGAGCCTTGGATAAAGAAGTATTAGCCTAAATAAGAACAAATGTACAGTCCTGTTCCTGTGGGCACAGAGCACTGATGATAAACGTTTTCCCTATTATTATTATTATTATTAATACCATATCTGTGTTCAAACTAGAGCAGAAACCAGAAAGCTTAGTGATAAACCCAAAGACGTCCACTGTGTGCTAACTGCAAACATTAGATGTATAAAAAAAATCATTTAGTCAGTTTTGATGCTTGCTGTATAAATTTTACAACCATTTAACTCAGGTGTAGTAGTTATAACAGCAGGCAAAGCTGACACCAAAGACACAAATAATGTCATCAGGGTGGCAGATGTTTCTGATCCCAGTGATATTATCCTTACGGCTATTCCAGTGGGTCCAGAGCGTCCCCTCTCCCCTGGCATCCCGGCAGGACCCTGGCAAACACAGGCATGATAAATCACAGCTGTCCTCCTTTCAGCGCTCAAGTCCAAAGTTAGTTCAGATGGTTATTTACAGCCTCGCTCAATATAAGAGCAGCAAAATCAGAACAGTGTGTGCACTGCAGTCAAAAGTACATGAACAAAATAATTCACAAGCACTACAACAATACTTTACCATGGGTCCAGGTCCTCCCATTTGTCCCGGGGGGCCTGTAGCTCCCTAGAGAAGATGTTTACAGGCCTTTTAGTCAGACAGGTGTCACTTAACCAAACAAACAGACTGTAATAAAAAATAAAGCTTGTTTTAATTCTACCTTAGATCCAACAGCTCCAATTTCACCTTTTTGGCCAATAGGTCCACCGTGGCCCTGGTAACAAAAACAGCAAAGAAAAAAGAAAAAAAAAATTAACAAACTCTATTCATAAGTTCACTCCAAGCTGAGTGTATTTTTTTTAGCAAGCATGTAGAAAAGGAGTAAGCAAAATAAAAGCCAGTTCCCCTTTTCCAAAAGTTTTTTTTTACTGTGGTGCAGAGGAAGAGAGTGCATGTTAAAAGATATAACCCATAACATGTACATACATGCTTCAGACACACTCACCCTGTGACCCTTCAGTCCAGGAGGTCCAGGTGTACCTGGAAATCCTCTTGATCCCTGAAATACATTGAACAGTTATATGCAGTGACGATGCACCAGCACATCATGGGATCTGATCCTGAATGAGAAGGTCTGGACACTTACTGCTGATCCAGGGAATCCAACTTCTCCACTATTTCCAGGTCTGCCTGCTTCTCCCTGTTTGAGGACATTTACACTTTACATAACATAGTTTCACTGCAGAAGGTTCAGCTCTGAAAGTTGAATAAATGCCACCAAATCAGACACCAGATTTCTCCTTTTTGTGTCAGCCTCTAATCACATAGTGTAGAAGGTGCAGGAGACACTACAGTCACTTATTGTGTTGTTTTTACACATGAAAACATTTAGAAATGCATATTTTGCATACATGTTTGCAGGGCACTGGGTGTGCAATTAGCATCGAGCATCTCTGAGATTATTTCACCTTATGATGATGCAATCAGGCCTGTTTAACTGGAAACACTCATCTATCATTGCAGCTTTACACAACTTTCCTACTGATTATACTCTAGCTGAATACATAGAATTACAGTTAGTATAACAGAAGTGTGTGGTTCAGTGAGACAACATGTGATCGAGTCCCTGAGCTGACTTACATCTTCACCTGGTTTCCCTGCAGGACCCTCAGGTCCCCTTTGTCCAGGTGAACCCTGAAAAACACAATAGACTTTTAAAATGCAGATTCACCACTGTAGAAATAAAACCACAAGAAAAATTGGAGGTTGGACCATGCATAAAATGTACAGGAAAATTATGTTATACCATGCTGCCTGGATCACCAACATCTCCAGGAGGTCCTTGTGGTCCAGATTGACCCTTAGGGGGAAAAAAAGACAAAACATTTAAAGATGAACAGGGAGCAAAACAAAATAACTTAATACCATTCTCTCAGTGTTTGCTGCTCAGTGTCAGTCGCCGCTTGTTGAGGACTTACAGGTGAACCATTAGGCCCAGGAGGTCCTCTTGTTCCCGACTCTCCCTGAAACAAACACATGATGAACAGAATTCAGCCTAATCCGCATAAAAGGTGTGTGCTCACTGGGGTTAGAGCAACAACATCAGTCATCACAGTGCAGGAGAGGAATGATTTATGGTCTCTGAACCTCAGCAGACAAGGAAGATAAGGAGAGGATTCATTTGACCCCCTTCCTCACCTGACTAATGTTCAAGACCACTAGATATTTCAGCTGATATGGTTTAAGCTGGAGTTTGACAAGAACACAAGAATAGGTCATAAAAGGTGATAATAGTGAAAGTTAAAACATCATTAAAGTAACCAGGAAATGTTTCCTGTCCAGACAAGCAAACAAGTCAAATCTGATTCTTCATCTCCTCTTTGTATGTCCATTACTCAAAGTGCTGTCTGCACTAATTCAAATGTATTATGTACCCTCTAATTAAAATGAAAATGAAAGTAAACCTAATCTGAAGTGATTGATGTTCCTTCTTTGACTGAGCAACAACAAAGTTACTTAATTTTGTTTCTAGAAAATGAGCTCACTAACCACTAACAAATATGACATTTCTGTGTTTTTCTCTGTGGCTTCAGAAGTTAGAGCAGATATTTCACTGGTGCTCAACAGTTTTCATATTTCTTGATCTTCGTTCTTCATTATAAATATGTTTTTTTTAATTTTTTTTACATGTTTGTAGGTTTCCTGCATTTCAAACGTCTCTAAACGTGTGTTTACGAGGTGAGAAACATGTGAAAGCTGTATAATGTTGTATAATGTTGTATAATATCTTCTGTAGCTGCAGAAAGTAAAGTAACCCAGCTTAGGAATGGAGACTACAACAGAAAGGTGGTGTTTATTAGACAGGGAGGTGTTAACAAAAGATGTATGAAGTTGCATTATGGGAAATTTGTCAATTAATTTTGGCCTCTACAGCAGGCTTTTCAAAAACTTGCTCCTGTAAGTCTGATAAGTTGCTGAAATACTCTGAAAAACTCTAACTGTATTAAATGTAAGAGGAATTGTGGTGATGATCAGAAGCTAAGAACAACATATTTAAAATAACACACTTTAGATACACAGTAGTTTAATACATTTTGTCTCAGAGGTTTGATTTCAACAACTAAAAACCTTATTTCTAACTTTCCTTAAAGAACAATTCGCTCCTGTGGTCTGTCTCTAGTTACCAACTGACTGCTGTTCTCAGCTACATGCAGAAAACAATCATTTTCTAATACAAAATTAAACCGATTTCCAAAAGATAAATCGTGCATTCGTCTTGTTTTTGGCTGCTCGGTTCGGCTGTGAATAATTTGCTAAATATCTTTTTACCCTTGAGCCGGTTAAAATGCCTTGAGGTCCTGATTTCCCATCAAACCCTGTAGCCATCTGAGATCCCAGACCCTGCAGGTAAAAAAAAAAAAGCACAGCGATAGGTTCAGGTTCACTGTGTTGAAAAGCAAATATGGCTTTAAATAACAATAACAACAACAACAACAACAATCTGTGTGTATTGTCTGCTCAGCTGAAGTCTGTGCAGGCCTCGTCTTAAATAAATACATCTCAAAATGTACAAATGTGACTGTTAACGTTCCTCATTACAACAAAGATGTATCATCTGAACTCTGATTCTGGCCAGCGTGTCTTTTGAGCCTCTGCGTCTTGTGTTTGCTCTTCCAGTGCATGTTAGCACATGCATGCAGGTGTACTTATGTGTGTCTGCAGCATGTGGGAGCTCTCAATGCACAACTCACTCCTGGGTGTGACGGATGTCCTGGAGGTCCTGGTTCACCGGGCTGACCTGGCACACCGGGCTCTCCATCATAACCTGCAGAGCCTCGCAGTCCCTAGGGTAGAGAGAGAGATGCTGATTCTCTTGTTTGAAAGTGATTCTCATTTCAGGCCAGAAATATGGATAATAGATCCATCAGTGGAGCAAAGATACTTCACTTTTACCAGGACATCCAGTGGAACATGTGACTCCCTCTATATTTATATAGGTATACATTTATGTACTAATAAATCACCCTCAAAATGCTCCATCTGACTCGATTGTTACTCCACCAAGAGGAGCAGATTACTCATCATTCTGCTACATTTTTAGTTGCAAAGCACCATTACTTCAACTTGCCTCATTACATTTTACTCAGACTGTTAGTTTCTCACCCTGGAATTAAAAAAAGCATATATCCTGCAGTATTTATTATTTATTTTGACCACTTTGGTAGTTTTGCAGCATGAGGAGTAATGACACGTCCTTCTCATGACCCAGCAAGAAAACAGTCGGGTAGAGACATCATGTAAATGTTATCTCATGTGAGCATAGCGTGGGCTTCCATTTAAATATATACCAAGAGCAAAAAGTCTGAATAATGAAGATGCAAAGCTAAGAACTAGTCCATGTTTGTAATATACTTGTGGTAATAAAAGCAAAATGCTATTCCCTTATTAATGTATACTCTAATCCACGACATGCTGCTGTTATCATGTTGTGTACTGCCATATATCATCTAAAACCTTCAAATGAAGTTAACAGGGCGTTTGACTCTTCTGAAACCATTCAGCAATAAGAGGTGAGAGGTAAGATCACCAGGTGATCTTCAATCTCACAATAATCTATTAACACTTCATGTTACGGTTGTTCGTTTGACTCAGGATGTGACGTACAGGCCTTCCTTTGTTGCCACGAGATCCTCTATCTCCAGGAGAGCCAGGAGGTCCCTGTTGGAATAGAAAAAAAAACACACAAAAAACAATCAGTAATAATCTAAAAGTGATGATCATGCAATCACACAGGGGTACTTAAAATGCCACAGTGACTTATTGCATGATTGCATTGTGCAGAAGTCATTTTAAGGTCAGGAGGTAACTGTCCTCTTGTGCCATCTAGTGTCAGCTCAGGTAGCACCAAGGAATCCTTTTTCACCAGGATACTCACAATTGGTCCAGGACGGCCTCTGATACCAGTCACCTACAGGGATATCATCAAACACATGGTTATTACAGCCAGTGTCTAGACTGTGCCTTTATAATTATTATTATTATTATTATTATTATTATTATTATTATTATTATTATTATCATAAGCCTGTTTGCAATCTTTATGTTTAACAAATACTCACCAGTGGGACATCTCCAGGTTCTCCCTTCTGACCCTGAATGAGTAGATCCATGACAAAGTCAAACTCAAAGTCCATGATGGTGATGAAGGCAGCAAATGTACCATATATGTTAAAGCATCACACAAATGGGACCTACCTTAAAGACCTTGCCCCCACCTGCAACGAGGACAAACAAATAAAGGATCACATTATTTCTGCGTTAGAGAAGGAAGCTTCATTCACACTAGAAGAACTACAGCAAACCTATCCTTGGGAGAAATCCACACTGGTTAACTAAAGCTACTGTATTACTTAAGTTCAAATCACTATGCATAAAAATGAACTAAGTGTATTTAATAGGAAATTCCAACAAAATATACAAAAAAGTCACACGGCATTACTCAATTTAGTTTAGAGGAGAAAAAAGTTCCGATTTGATTTGCATCATACATGACAAAAAAATATAAGAATTAAAATATCACATTATTGAAGGAAAAGTGACTGTAGCGATGGTGAAATAAAGAAATATAAAGTATTCTTTACTTTCTTTTTATAGTTCTTAGTTGACGTCACAAAAACTAATTTAACTACTTGAATCACGTGAATGTCAAAAAGTAAGCTACTGAGAAAAGTAGTTCAACTATTACTTCATTATGTAGGCCTACTACTCCAACACTGATTTTTTCTTTAATTCAGCCTATTATAATGTGTGTCAGGAATAGGCTTGATTAATATAATTGTAACAATCAATAATTAATCAATAAATCATTCTAAAAATTGGAGAAATATGAAAGCTGAGCATGTATTTGGAGAAGAAAAGAGATTTATATGAGATCATTCTGCAGGTCAGTCAAGGTTCAGTCATTTAATCATCGTTTCTGATCGATAAAAAAGAGAGCAAACAAAACTAAAACATGTCATTAATATTATTGATGATAAATGTGAACATTAATTCTCTCTCTCTTTCTGTCCTATAGGGCTCTACAGTTCTTTATATCCATGAAAACTGTTTCTGTGCAGCCAAAAGGCTCTGTCTACAACACAAAGTACCAAATTTAACACCCAGCTCTGACATGTTTGTCGCTTCTCAACCTGTCATATGAGTCCAGAGTGCAGCTGCTTGCTCACCAAAGGTGTCCTGCCCGCCGCTGCTGGGTGTACCGGTCTGACAAACAGGGCAGCACTCTCCCTCAGGGACCACCATCTTCTCACAGTTGGTCAGGTCATCGCACTGGATTTCATCGCAGAGGACCTGACCGTTGTCACAAACACAGATCCGACATGGCTCCGGCTTCCAGATGTCCCTGTTGGTGTAGACCTGGCCGTCGGCCGTGCAGCTCACATCATCTCCTGGAGCACAGATGGAGAGGAAACTCTTTTTATCAACACACCTGCTCTCTATTATGATGGCTTTAGTGTTCATTATCAGTAAGTGTTAGAACGTTTCGCTAATGAAGAAACATGAAATTAACTAATAAAAAACTAATATTATTCAACAGCTGCTCTGACCTCGGGGAAATAATTAGTCCAAACACACAAAAAGTCAGAGTGGAGGGAAACAACATGATGTAACACACAGCTTAATGCTCTTCAGTTAATTTCACAATGTAATATAATGCAAGGTTTTCCACAATATTCTGTACACATGGTCCAAAACAAAAGGTCTGGAAAATGTTTGATGCACTGAAGTCTCCAACTCTAATCCATGAGCTCATTTCCTCCTGAGACGGAGTCAAAAAAAAAAAAAGACTCATGTTGTAAAGAGAAAACCTGCAGCTACCTGTGGAACAGAGAATCTATAAAAACACAGAATCTTATCATATCAACCACCGTGTGTCCAATTCTATTCAAAACAAACCAGAACATACGGCTATGAAGTAAGACGTGTGTTCAGTGTGTAGATGGAGGCTCCAGGCCTGGTGAAGTCTTTATCATGATGTAATCAGAGCCCACCTGCAGATACAAGGCTCTGATGCCTTTACCTGTTCTTCATGTAAACAGTAGGTGGCAGCTCTGAGCTTCAGACTGCAGGTAAGTCAGGTTAGACAAACACACACACACACACACACACACATACAGACACACACACACATACAGACACACAAACGAAACTGCTGGAAGACATTCATATAATGTCGAATTATTCCAAGACAACTAGGATGGGACAATATTATCTAAAGCTGTACAAGACAACATGTCTTAATATATATATATATATATGTATGTATATATATATATGTGTGTGTGTGTGTGTGTGTGTGTGTGTCTTTATCACTTATAGCAAAACATATTGTTATAACATATCAAAGCACCAATGTCATTAATTACTTAAGAGTAAAACAAGTTTAACCTATTTGGTTATTAAATAGATACTATATGAATTATACATTCTAAGCTTAAATATTTTAAAGGTTAGCAACCACAAATAATTATAATCATGAATATAGGACAATATTTTATATAAAGAAGCAGGATTTTCAACTATAGTGCCCCCTTTGGTATTAGCAGAAAACACAGTTTACACAGAGACTGATGGCAATGCAGCCACTGAATTTGTCAATAACAGTATTAACTGTTATTAAATATGAAGTAATTCCTTCCTCTTGGTACGAGGTCAAAGAAAGCTTGTGTACAGATAACCGACGATGTGAGTGATAAACCACATTTAAACTTGCCTTAACAGTAAATCAATGGAAATAGCTCAAATTGAAGGAGCCATACCAATGCACCACATAATCACCCTGCAGCTCATTACATCTCATCTCAGTCATCTAAGTGTGACAAGCTGTGATCTGAGTGATAGCTCAGACACAGCAGACAGACACACATTAAAGTACAGAGTCAAGATCATTTGTATTTTTATGTTTTTTTCTGTGCTTCCTGCCCATTTTGTTTATGTTTTTTCTTCTCTACTCATTTGCAATAAATAGACAAATATTGGAAGCACTTGTAAATCTAAGTTATAGATTTTTGGAATGCAATATAAAAACACAGCATGAATAACTATGAAAATGCTAATAAAACACTTTAATTGATCTCATTCTGATGAAAATAAACAATAGCATTACTGTTTGACTTTCACTATGACTTTGTTCACATTGTTGGCCAACATATGCATGTTAGAAAAGAATGCATAGATCGGGTTTTATAGCATTCTAAGATTATTATTAGGCTCACATTAACATACTGGACATTTTAACTGACAGCCACAGCTGTCAGACTCTTTATCTCCACATGTCCTGGTGTTGGGTACTATAGACGAAACTTTTAAGGTTTCGGATGTAGTTACTACCAATTCACATTACATCAATCAGTAACAAATATATAATATGGAGAATAACAGCAGAGAAAATAGAGAGACCACTTTTCAAAACTGCTCTTGCTGTAATATATGTAATGCAATATAGAAAGTTTGCAAGGTCAGCACGTCAAACCTGGTAAAAAAAAACCAAAAAACCAAAAAACAAAACTGTTCACATATATCTAAAGAGTGCACCCCGCTTGATTCCCCTGCAGCAGCTGCAGCTAACATTAGCACATCTGATGGAGAGTTGAACCCTCAATGAACAAAGAACCTGAAAGAGGCGTCAAACACCTTCATCATCATCATCATCATCATCATGTGTAGTTGGTTAAGTTGTCGTTGGAGATAACTTGGCTTTTGTCACCGTCTTGAATGACATTAGCTGAATACTTTAGCAGCATTAGCTGACACTCAACAGTCTTTATCAACATGTTCTTTAGTATGCTAAAACGGTATATGGGATTTTTGGTATGTCTGGAACCAGTAGTATGTGAATTGCATAATATTTAGAGAGGGAAATGACAGTAAGCACTGTGGCAGTGACAACAGCATAACAGAAAGGTAAAGCTGTAACTTCTGCTTCGGATAAGACAGGCTAGATCAGTGGTTCCCAAAGTCTGTGGTACCCACAGGTGGGTCGCAGGAGATTTTAAGTGGTCGCCAAAATAAAATAGTTATGATTCTATTTTACTATTATTCTAGATTTATATCCACTTTACATCTTTCAGCCACATGAGGGAGCATGTTTCTAGCTCCACCACACATGGAGTTCAGCCAATCATAGCGCGACATTGGAGCCAGGCAGGCGGTGCCTTGTCCAGAACTGGTTTGGGTTTTCACCAAGGTTTCCACCATAGTTTCCACCAACGTAATGAACATATTTTGCAGGTGGTCACAAACATGGATGCCTGGCTAATAAAAAAGAAGCTAGAGACCAGGGACAAGACCCAGCTAAGGACCAGACTGCTGCAGGTAATGTTAGCTTAGCTACCGCCCCTAGACTAAATGTTACATCCGATATGTGTGTTGCTCTCCTCTAGTACACCTGAGTGGAACGCAAAGAACAAGCAATATTCTGTTTCATTTAATGATAAGAGGGAAATATGAGTCTGTTAATTACAACAAAATGCACTTAATTTGTCTCATAAAAAAATGTGAACATATGAACATGAACATGAGTGGCTGTTTACTCAGACTGAATGCATGTTTAAAATGTTTATATTTTGATAAAAGGAGATAAAAACAATGAGATACCACACCCCTCCTAAATGCACTGATTTGATCGTATCTATAAAGTATTTAAAATATGTACAGTATATATTTTCAATAAGAATAGAATGTAGTTGTAATTTAAATGTATATCACTTTGAAATGGCTGGTTTACCTGTTCAAGATAATATGATGATGCAGACGGCAGTAAAAATGGTCAGAAATGTTCATTTATGCACAAATTGTTAATGTTGCAATTTATAGATAAGGTCTATTATGATTTGGGTCTCGATGGTTTGCCATTTTAAAAATGTGGCTAGATGCTACAATGATGTATTGCTGCCCTGAGCTGTTAATGAATGTTTTGATAGATATCCATGTTTTTTTTATTTATTCCACCACTCTTCTGATATTCCACCAGTTTCTTCCTTTAGTTCAGTTTTGCAGGTTGACATTTGTTAGAACTGAACTCCAGGAACCGTACTGGTTCTGCCTTTAAAGTCAGCGATAGCCCAGCCCGCCTCCAAGCAGCCATGTTGGCTGAGGCTATAATTTGTGAACATTTAAAAAGATCAACACTCCACTGAGGATATACAACCTCACAGGTACCTTCTACCTCCTCAGCCTTCCTTGTGCTGTCAAAGTACCTCAGAACATTAAACACACAACATATTTAAGCGATGACATTTCCCGCCTTTTAACAGCCAGTAACCTCAAAGTTGAAAACCAGCGCTCCTCGGAAAGAAAGAACACATTTTTCTTCATTACTGGAGACACTTGGATTCACTTCAACCATGAATCTTATTTTTGGAAAGCAAACCTATTTAAGAACAAGCTTAGCACTTTCCTTAGAAAACTTTTCTTATTTGTAATCAACTGATTTTGAACTCTTGTTAATACACCCTGCATTATCCCCCAGTTGGAATCTCATTCAGGTAAGTATCATCTTTACAGGAGTCAAACTGTGTGTGACTTTAGTCCGTTTTCACTGCAGAGACATAAAAACGTCACACCAAGGATGTCTGGCTGAGCCGTCGGCTGCCACATGGCTGGAAAGCCATTTTTCCTTTGGCTTTTGAGAGATTTCAACAGTGCGTGTCGGGAGAGCTTGAAATTCATTGGGAGAGACGTATGGTTTGAAGCTCGATCTTTAAAAAAAAAACCACCGCAAGCCTTGAGGCAGGGGAGGAGGAGGAGGGGGACATTCACTTTTTCCCCTCCTCTCAGCTAATTCATTGCATGCTCCACACTTTTCCACAGATGCTGTAAAAAGAACAGTTTAATCGTGACAACGGAGAAAAGGCATGTTCCTTTCTCACTTGACCTGGGTTTTCCACTAGTCAGCTCCGAGGGCAGACAGTTTCCTCTCCTGATCTAAAACATGGAGTCTGGAGCTCTCCAACATGACTCATACGTCCACTCTGTACCTATCCTTTCACCAGACAGATAACAAGGAAGCCGACATCTCTCATCAGCCATGGCACACCTCCCAACCATGAGGAAAAACCTGGGAAAATCTACTTGCACCTTGCCATAAAATATGAAGGCTGGTAAATGTGAGGAGACAAAAAATGTTGTGGGTTTTCCTTTGCTAATATGGAAATACTCATGTCTTTGGGAAGAGTCAAGAGGTTAGAAAATGACCTTATGGAAACAATGAGTCACACAAAAATGGAATTCTCATTTCCTTTCAGAAAAAAGAAAAAGAAATGAGTGCATGGGTCCAAGTACAGGCCCCAAACCGATGGCCCCTTCGTGGTCTGATCTTCAGATAGAAGTTTAAGAAATCATTCCCGACATTTGTTTCCATTTGCGTTCTGAACAAGTCCTTCATTGCAGTGAGAGCAACTTTGTTAATACCATGAGGAATACAGCCTGATTCCTCGTCCAGATGCAGATGAGTTACAGCTGCTGAGGGGTGGCTCTGCAGCAGCTGCACTTTCCTGCTCTGAAACCCTCGGCGTCACGGCCAAACATAAATCTTCCTCTGCACAAGACCTTTAGCTCAACCACTGAGGTTGTTCATAAAAGCAGCCGCTCCACAAACATGAGACAAAGCCTTCGCCTTATGAGCCTAAAGAGTTGTAATGGGTCAAAAACGAGTCAACACAGTGTTCTGAAACAACACCCTGCTATTATCCCTGAACCTTTATGCTTTTAGAAGATTTTAATATGTCCTGTCTGCTCAATATCCTGAAGCACAGAGGATTTGCTGTATTTCTCTGACAGGGCTTGAAATAACGCTCTAGTTTGAACATGCTCTTCAACTTGGCCTCCACAAACACAGCTCACTATCTCAAGGGAGGGGTTGGAAGCTCTGGCCAGGAAAGTTGAAATGAAAAAGTAGCTTGCTGATTACGTGTCTCTGCTTCTCCATCAACTGGCCCCCTTCTCCATTAGCTCCTCTTTTAAAGAGACAAACCACAGTCGAGCGGGTTGTTCCCCTCCCACGTTCAGCTATGGGAGGATTGTAAGTGTTGCTAAATTACACGTCCACCCTCTTCGCCTCTTTGTCTGCTTGGCAGACTGACTCCTTGGTTTCTTTTGCCTTGGATTGGATTCATCTCCATCTTATATAACTTTGTGTTTTATAGTAGAACACTTCCTGTTGGCGTATGAATCTGCATTTTCAAAGAATAGTTAACCCAAAAGTAAAATTGCAGCCCTTATCTACAACCACAACATCATTATAAAGTCAGGGACTTTTCTTTACCAAAACATTTCTGGAGCTTTTAAAGGAGTCCCGGTTGTCTTTGGTTGTTAAGGACAATGCTGCACTGTAGTGCTGTAGTTTGCTGTGACAGAAAACGTATGCAGGAATGGTTTGTGGATGAAGAAACCTCTCCTGACTTTCCATCCGCATGCTGGTGACTAGATGATGACTGAATTTACATTTTTTAGAAGTGTTCCTCTAATGTAGGACCGTCAGAGGAAAAAAACATGCATTTGAAAGAAGGCTTATACATGTGGTGTGCCAAAACATCCTTCATTGCCACTTGCATGAAATATTGTGACCGGCTTAGATCGTACAAATCAAACAGGTTGTGTGTCTTCACGCCATATGGAAGATGAAGTTTACAGCATGTGCAATGTACTCATTAGGAGCTAAATATGCTGTACGGCAGATGGCACCCTCTAAAATGAATGATTTGCTCTAATTTGCTAATTAAAATCACAAGCTGTTAGACTGAAAATGCAAACTACTAAATAGGAATATTTTTCATTGGGATTTTTCATTGGGTTTCAACAAAACCTTCAATGTTCAAAACCAGGGCAATTGTTTTCTGCTATAGGCAGTAAATGTTCTCATGGACTTCATATGACAAACTGTGAAAAGACAGAGAAGACAAGGTTTCATCACAGAACATCTCTTCATGAGGACCATTCCTTAAGACTTAACACTTTTTGTTTGATTGTTTGATGTTTCATGTGACTACAGACAGTACTCTCGTCTCGTAAATCTCATAAACTTTGTTAGTAAACTACACTTAGAGCGCTTTCACACCTACCCCTATTGATCCGGACCAACATTACAGCTGTGAAACCTCCACCAGACCAAGGTTCGTGTCAAACAGCTGGACTCTGGTCCGCCAAAAAGAGGTGGTCTCAGTCCAGATCAGACTGAACCAGTGTAAACTGTAAGCCATTCGTTCACAGCGTGAAAGCACTTTTTTGGATGCTTCAAACTTTTGGACTAATCACAGGGAGTTACAGCAGGCTACCATCGCCAATAAACAAAAGAAGAAGAAAAACTAAAGGAAGAAGTTAAAAATGAGGCACGGTATCACACGGGGAGAGGGAGAGATGAGGTGTTTAACAGTGATACGGTCCAACGAAGAAAACTGGAAGAAACAAATAAATTCAGAGACGTTCTATTGATTTTTTTGCGAGGATGAGAGAGAGGAGATTCATTTGGCAATTCAAACTAGTCTTGAGTATTGCACTTGAAGCTGAAGCTGCTGGTAGTAAAGCCATACTAATTAGAATAGCAGCAACGATATGAATCTTCTCATTCATTTTTCTCAAACGGAAAAAGCCATCCGCCGAATTGACAACATACTGACGTCTACAGGCCGATCAATCATCACGTATAGGACGTAGGTATGTCATGAAAAGTTCTGCAATGTGAAACCAGAACTAACCAGATCAAACGCATACAGTGAAACAAAAATGGTTCAGACTTTCAGGTGTGAAAGCGCCTTAAATGGTCTGATGACTTTCAGCAGTTACCTCTCAATGTAAAGACTCATTCTGCCACACAAACACAACATCTTTACATTTAAGTAAAAAATAAGACTTCATACAACAATACAATCCAAGAGCCTGGCCTTAAAAACACACTGTTCAAACTGAAATACAGAATAACTGTGGGAAGGTTTTCTGTTTATATGTTAACGTCACATTGCTTCTGATTACAGAACAAAACTTTACCAATTGAAGTTGTTGAGTCAATCATTAAATGACACACAATGACTCTCCAACCTTTACTTCATGACATAAAAGATATAATAAAAGCGTTGAGCATTGGTGTACTTTCAATAATCTATATTAAACTGCTGAATCAGCCAGTATAGATGCCCATCAGGTCTGACCATAGAATCAAACACATATCAAACACTGTGACATTTCCTGTTGGTGCTGCTTAGCACACAGGAGAAGTTGATGTCGCGTTCCAATAAATGTTTTAATATCAATTAACAACACTGCATTTGGTCGGTCCATGTAAATGTAAGTATGCAGCAAAGCAAAAAGGATGACGTCAAACATTCCAGTCCACCAGAGCAGAGCGTTAACATATACAAAGGTCAGAGCGCCCTGGTGTTTTACATCAACTGAGCACACAGCCAGATGTGAAAGAATAAACTGTGGATCCTGGACACCAACAAACTCAAAGGCACAATATGATCTTACTGAAACAGATATACAACGAAGACGAGTGGTTCAGGGCTTTTCTGTACGATAACAACGAATGGAAAAGGAATATATGGAAATTTGAATAGAGACATAGATGTATTTTCCTTTATTTATATATGTACAGGACTGTAAAATATGTGATAAAAGCATAAACTATTTAAGTTAGTTAAAAATGGTACAGTAGGAGTCGGATCATGTGATCATTGTCATGTTATAATGTATGTCTGATATCACCTGATAATGTATGTATAATATCGTGATAACATATGTATAATATGTGATAATGTATGTATAGCCGCACATGATAATGCATGCATAGCGTGTGATAATGTATGTGTAATGTCATGCAATAGCATATATAATACGATGATGTGGTAACGTATGCACACAATGTGATAATGTATGAACAATGACACGTGATATGTATATATAATACGATGATGTGATAATGCATGTATGTCATGTGACACCGTATATATAACATGTTATAATGCATGTATAATATCATATGATAACTGGTGTATTATATGTGATAACGTATGTATCATACGATGATGTGATAATGTATGTATAACATGTTATAATGTATGTATAATATGTGATAATGTATGTATAATATCATATGATAACGGGTGTATAGTATCATGTAATAATGTATGCATAATAAGTGATCATTATTGTATAATAGCATGTGATCATGTATGGACGATATCGTGCGATATCGTATGTATATGTGATAACGTATGTATAGCATCATGTGATAATGTGCGTATGGCATCATGTGATAGTGTATGTATAATAGCATGTGATAATGAATAAATAATTATCATGTGATTCCGTATATATAACATGTTACAATGTATGTATAGTATCATATGATAACGATTGCATACTATGTGATAATATAGTATAATATCATGTGATAACAGATGTGTAATATCATGTGATAGCATATGTATAATATCATGTGATAACATATGTATAATATCATGTGATAACATATGTATAATATCATGTGGCATTACAACACCATACATCTTAAGGTTGTGCTGAAAAATCTTGCTTATATCTTACAGTGCTAAATTTATACATATTCTTTAAATAGTAAGAGATTTAAGGCCCCAGCACCCTGAAAAATGACCAAGAAGAAGAAAATGTGTTTCTTGATGTTAACAAACAGTTAAACGTTTTAAAATGTATTCCTTGCATTGTTAAACATTGTCTGCAGCTCAGATCAGGAATAAACCCACATCTGTTGGTATTTGTGCAGATCGAAGATCTGGTCTCTTTCTGTTTCCTCTCTGCAGTTCACTTTGACATGAACACAACATCCCATTAACTGTTGCACTGAGCAGCATTGTGTCTTTCTGCAGTCTGAGTCCCTGAATCACCGTCACTCAGCGGAAAACACTGTCAACACATTCAACACTGTCATGCACAAAGTTGCAGCACAACAGAATTCCAACAAATGCCACGTAAATTAAATATACGGTGCGTTTATCATCAGACAGCCTTTATCCTTCCATTTGGAAACATTTCTAACATCTAAATGCTGAACCGTAAAAACCGAATGATGGAAAACGTTCATCATCATCACCATCATCATTTTCAAGTTGGGGGGGGGGTAGTTGTTTTATGTGCTGTCCCATATTCTGGTGACTTATTGCCTCCAAATCTTGTCTGACCTGAGTGCAGCTCCAGTTCAAGAATGCTGCACCCTCTCCTCAGAACTAAATGGCTGTCGGAGGCTCCTTTTTAAGTCCTGTGTTTTCTCATATCCCCGTCAAGCTCTCCAATCTCCTCTTCTTTCTCCTTATCCCTATCAAAACAGGCTGCCTCCTTTTGGACTTATCCTCCTCACACCACTTTTCCCTTTTCTACTCTCTCCTTTTTTTGTTTCCCATTGCTCTCTGTCTCCATTTTGTTATTCTAAAAGCTCAAAGAAATGATGCAACGGCTCGGCCAAGATGTTAGCATGCAGTCCCTCAGGCAAAGGATGTTTTTGATAAATACTTCCATTTTGAACTGGACTGCATAGCGTGAGGTCACATTATTTATATTTACATTAAATTGTGAGTTTTAGCTGGTGCTCTTATCCAGAATGGCAATAATGTCAAGCAGAATGAGTTCAAATCCCCACCTTGACTACATTATGAGGAGTTTGGACCAACTTCCCTTAATCCTATTCTTTAGCTTGATAAAACTCAGAAAAAATGTTATTTATAGAGAATGTTCCAAAAACATGTTTCAACGTCTTTACAAAGACATAAAACTTAAAGAAAATAAAAACAAGAACAACAAATGAAGTAAGAATTAAATCAACATAATAAAAACAAATACATTTAGGAGAAAGCATTTCTGCAGAAAATGTATTTTTAAGAGGAAACGGAGCGAGCCAGCCTGATCTCCTCCAGGAGACAAAGACAAAGACTTGGTCTCCTCTGGTTTCAAGCCTTGCCTTAGGAATTACTAACAGACCTCTGCTGGAGGATCTCAGGCTGCAGTCAGGCTCATTCCAGGCCGACCACAAACATGCTTTAAAAGTAATGATTTCAATCAGAGCCTGAACTGCACAAAAAAGGGGCCGTTACTCTAATTCTGCAGTTTCCTGACATGATCATTACATATCTTGGTCTTACGTCCCACTTCAAATGTATTTCTGTATGCATGTCATTACATGTGACACAGATTTTGCACAGTTTGTCCATAAGTCTATATTTGGTTGCAATATATAGCAAGTGATTCTTTGCGTTTATTGAATCTTTTTCCAGAGGCTTCGTCTTTATTCATCCCGGCTGAACTGCATCACCACTCTGTTCAGGTCTTGTCCACAGTTTACTCCATAAGATTTAACTTCTGTGCTAATTTGGAATTTTGGAAAAAGTCTTCTTTTCTTTCACAATCAGCCAACCAAGAAGTAGCAGTACCCATTAAGAAGTAAGGGTGCTCTCGTGGACCAAAATCAGGAGTCCTCAGTGCTCAGTGCCTGCCCATTTCAGGCACTTACTAAAATTTTTATATTAATTCTAAATTCTACAAGTAAGCAGTGAAGAGTTGCTAAATAAAGACCTAATGTGGACCCTTCTATAAAACGGCTGCAGCACTTTGAACCAGTTTAACTTTGGTTAAGGAATGTGCATAAATGTTAGCACCTCTCATATATTATTATACTTACAGACAAACTAATAAAATCTTAAAACGACGACCTTAACATTTAGAAGTTTTAAGTTCAAGTCTAGAGGAGGGAAAGTTTTTCAGTACAGAAAATTCTTGCTGGAAAGAACATGATTGTAGTTACAGAGATGAATTTCTACAAATGGGTTACAGCCCTGAAACTCGAACACAAGGCCAATGTTATAGAGAGGCTTTTGGATGCAGAGAGTGAATCTGAAAGGAAAACAGTGCCTGAGCAGATGTTGAGGCCAAAATTTCCTCATAACATTCTGAGATATGCTTGAATTGGAGTTAATCCAGAATCGTCTCTGAAATGGAAACTGTGATTTCATTCCAGCAGAACTACATCAATTGTTCCCCTTTCAGGTAGGAGAGCTCCATTACTTTGCTCATTATAACCACTGAAATCAGCATTAAAAGTGTGGTAAGCTTAAGCAAAAACATGTAAGGGATAACAGCTTGAACAGTGATTACCTCTCAATAGACTCATTATTACCTTATATAAAGAGAAGTAGACAGTGGCTCCTCTGGTAAACAACCAATGGTCAATACTGGCTCGATAACTGAGTCTGACTGGTTGACACTGTGAGCCCCCCCCGCCCCCTCTGTGGTGACATCACCCACTGGAGACATCATTCCCCCAGGGGACACACAGAATTTATCACTTTCTCTTTATTGCTAAATGGAGAACCTTGAAGTTTTTTTTGGTAAATGCCAGAGGTTGACACAGACGGTGCGAGGTGATGGGGTCAGAAGGTCAACGTCATGATGTGTTTTATTTTAGCGAGGTCACTGAGGCCTGGTAAAGCAGTGGATCTCTGTTACACCGTTTGTCCAGAGACAACTTCCACCATGTATCGTTAACAGAAATACTCTGCAATAAGCATCTCTGCATGAAAAAAAGTAGCAGAAGAAGAACCACACAACAACATCCTTGAAGAGATCAGAATGCAGATTATTAAATAATTATTATTTATTTTCATATTTTCATTAGTGCACATTTACCAGGTTTGGGGTTTTAATTCAGTTTAAGTTGTCAGTCAGCTGTTAGTTACTTTTTCTATCCCATAAAGGCCATGTTTTAATCTGCATTGATTTGTTTGTCTGTCTCTTAGCAGGATTACTCAAAAATGTATGGACTTATTTTGATAACAGTTTTTATGGAGGAAGGGTACGACCCAAGGGACAATCTATATAATTGGGAAACTGAGCTGCATTGGTCAAAGTCTGTGCTCTCTGACTGATGTCTAGTTTGCTGTTCATTTTCAACTTATCACTTAAATTGTGAGCAACTACTGAGTTAATTTTGTTACCATATTTGTTTTGTTCAGTGATGCATCAACGTGGTCTTAATCAGCTGCATGTAACGTTACTGTACAGGTTCATACATGTAAAATATCATAAATAAAATATGTTAAATAAGTTGTGTATAAGATGATTTATATATTCACATTTCAATTGACAAATCAAATTATAAAATTCCATATTACTACATACAATTTCATGTTTTTTTTGGGGAGGAAATTAAATTTATTTGTAGTTAAATCTACTTATAAATAAATGCTCTCTCTCTCTCACACACATCCAAACACATACATTGATCCCTATTTCTCAAATGAGAAAAGTATGAGTGCGACATTGCCTCCCATATCCGTGTGACATTGTGTCAAATCTGTCTCTACATCGACCAATGAAACACCTTCATGCTACCATCTTAAACATGTTCTTGCATTGCCATCAGTGCCAAGCAGAAGATTATTTTCTGGCACATCTGCAGCAATTTGTTTGCTGAAATTCCTCTCTATCAGTAACAGTTGCATACTTTATCCAGCATGTCATCAGCAGCTGTGTGAGACTCTATCTTCCCAGAAGGCACCAGAGAAAAGGCTCTGATAGCTGTTTCCACATTTTAAGAAAATAACAGACCTCATTGATACAGATGCAAAAATAAAATAACCTTTTGCAAAGTGCACATGTTTTAATGTTGACAACAATGCAAATTTCATTTATTATTAACAATGTTTTCATCTTTTAGCACAAACCACACTGGTCATTGATGACAACAACCAGAGCTGAGCTATTCCAGAGGAAATTCCAGTTTGATATGACTTCCGAGCCGGAGTTGGACCAGCGTGTTGTGATGCACAGCACAGATAGACAATGAGATTAGACCCTCTTCTGTACCTAACAGTCCTCTGGGGTTCCCTCGTTCTCATCCTCACCATGTTCTCCCTCTGGTTCTCATTACAGATTCCAGCTCCTAATCTGTATCTCTGTCTTCTTCCTCCTCAGCCCTCTGCGCCCCCCCCCTCTTTGGTCTTCTGCCATGTTTAAAGCTTATCCCCTCGTTGCCAGGTTTCATCAGTGAAAGGCTTAGAAACAAGAGGGAGCACAGATTAGATAGTAAACCTGTATGGAGCTCTAATTTAGCTCAGCTTAATATACAGTTTACCTATTCAAACTTCAAACTGTGTAAACCTGTGTCTCTATACCCCAGTAATCACAAGGTTATTCTGCCGGATACTGTTTCTGTGGGAATCACCACGAGGCTTTACTTTAATTCTGAAGTATATTTACAGAAACACAAAGTACTATTATGGGATGTCATTCATATGGATATCATTTTAAAGATGGTGGACTGTAGATTTGAGCGTTTGGATTTGTTCTTTCTAACTTTCCATGATGTTCTGTAAACAGTTTGACATGTGAAGGCCGCCTGCTGACAGTTTCAATGCAAACTAAATGACCTGAAATTTAACATTAGTGTTTCCACTTTAGAGAAACAGTTCACCCAAAAATGACAACTAAATGATCATGTACTCTCCCATATTATAATGGAGAGATGGTTCAAAGTTTCTCAGTCCACAAAACATTCCTGGAGCCTCTCAGTAAAACATTCTGCAGCATTCTGCAGCTGAGGATGATCGGGACTAGTTTTGAAATGTGACTCCATAAAGCTCATATGGCAGAATCCAAGTCTTTTTAAAGTCTGCATCTTCTTCAGCTGTTTAGTAGAAGCTGCAACACTTTTGCTGTGAAGCTCCAGAAGAAACCTCACCCGACTTTCCATCAGCATGGGAATGAGTATGATTTTTGGGTGAAGTCTTCTTTAACTTATTCAGCCACTTCTCTGCAGCACCGTTTTGTGGTGAAGTCATCTAGGTTAGTCATGAGTCATGGACGACACGCAGACTTTTCCACATTTCATTGGTCTGGCTCTGTGTGAGAACTGTTTGTTCGGGAACACTGACTGGAGATTGCGGCAAGTGGGCAAAGGGCAGCACAGACTCACATTGTGCTCGAAGAATGCTGCCTTCTCCAGACTGGACAGCTTCCTTTCTTGACATGTTTATGAGTCAGTGCCAGTTTTGATGCCGCAGACCATGATCCAATGAAAAAACCTTCTTGCTCTTACTTTTGAGCCTCACAGAACTGTTGATGTTCTTGGCCTACATGTGTATCTGCTCTGTTTACGGTGATGAGTTTAATAGTAGATGACATTTCAAGAAACATCGTAGCTTTTGCTGAGATCTGGCCATGTTGCACAGTTAAGATTCCAACACTATGTGTGTTGGAAATCTACTAAATGTAATATTTTCCCTGCTGAACACGAGACTCTCAGACCATTATAATGATTCTTCTTCTTATAACGACAGCACTGCCAGGGACTGGAGCCTGTTTTGGGACTGTGGGGGGAAGTCGGAGTACCAAGAGGGAACACATGCAGATGGGGAGAACATTCAAACTCCACAAGCCCCAGGTCCTCAGGTGGATTTGAACCCAGGACTGTCTTTCTTCTGCTTCTTACAGTCCTACGCCAACATGCCGCTCTGACTTCCTCTAAACTTGGTTGAAGGATGGAGTATGGGTCAGGAAAAAAAGAAAAGCATCCAGATGAAGGGACATATCCAGTAATTTATCTCTACTTTCTTTAGAATAGCTTTTTTAGAGATTTTCCCTAAAAACACCAGATCTACTGGACCGATTCCCACAAACTTTTGGAGGGGCGGGGCATGGATCAGGCTGGCTAAATATCCACGTGTAGGATTGTTCTGCCTTCGTGGACGTATGATGAGGGTGTAGGTGTGTTAAAAACTTCTTTATTGGTGTTGAGCAAAACTAAACAATTACTCCTTTTAGTTCTCAACTCACATTTAACACTTTCTCATCATCCTGTGCATAAGGTACCCGTTGGCATCAGGTCTTCCCTCCACAATCCCTTTCTATTGTGTCCTTAACATGAAACATCACTTGGATTCAATTGAGGCACAAAAACTATGTGGTTAGGTTTTAGTAAATTGATGATATGTCACCACCAACTCAACCCTGACCTCCATCCCCCTCTGCACTTTCTTGTTTTGTGAAATACATCACATTGTGCAGTTGCTCTGATCGTTTCTCGCTGACACAGATGTTTCCATCGGAAGTACATAAAAACCCAGTGTCATGCCAAGAGGCGTGGCAATGGCAATGTTTCATGCCCTGACACTGGTCTCACGAGACTGGGCACACATCAGACAAGTCTTGACAGTGAACAGGAATTCCAAACTATGTGGTCCAACTCAGCCAAAGCAACCATTCAACTCTGCAAGGGGTAAAATAAATCCACTGATTTGCTTGTTTCTGAGAAACCTCTTGGTAGTGCATGCCTGAGCTCGCTGACAGCGATTAGCTGAAATCACACAGAGAAGTTCATCAAGAGAAAGGAACATTTGTTACCATTTAACAGACTGCAGCGACATCATTCCCACTGCTGCAGCTCCTCTACAAGAAGACCATCTGGATGGCAAAGTGACCTCAAGGCCTGTTACCACACTTACATGAGGCATTTTGCCATCAGGTCAATCAGCTGTGCAACAAGTTCTTAAGAACCTAAACATAACGTAGGCCACATTGCTAACCCCGGTCACCCACCAACACCCATGCAGCTCCACTTGTTCACCCTTTGCACTTGTAATATACACAACCCAGCTACAACTTAGAATTTAGGTTGAGCCACAACCTGCAATTATGGCCGACAGTCGCCATTTTGTGGCATTTAAACAAGTGCTTGGGAATCTGACAGACAATGTTATCACGTCCTTAAGAGGGAAAAGTTTCATCTAAAAAAATTTAGGTGATATTTTAAACAGCCAGAATTAATTTATTTTCTATTATGACATTTTTTTATTACGGAAAAAACAGATGTGGTTAAGGTGAAAAGTCAATTAACAGCAATTTTAATCCTGTTTTGCTGGATCAGTCCTGGGCCCAAGGCACTCCTCTTAAGAGAACAAGGTTCTCAGTTGGCACAGAACGTGTCACAAAATTGGAAGATTAAGCAATTACAGCCACCTTTGAAACCGTGACCAGGGGAGAGACTGAGAGCATGTTCTGGGAAAGTGCTGTATTACACCAAGACCTGCCAACCTACTGAGGATACGCTCCAAAGGGCAAAAGTCCTCCTGATCTCCTGGAAAAAAACTACAAACAGCTGTAACAACAGTCACTGTACAGAGAGTCTGAGCTGTGCACCAGCAATGGCTGCCGAGCTCAGAGGTGTTAACATGATAAAAATGTGTATTTGGTAGGTCTGGACAACATTTTTAATTGTTAAGATATGTGTTTTATTTAGATGAACACTAACAACCATCCCCCAACAATCTAATGATGATTTTATGAATAATTCAAGAGGTACTCCAGCAACTTCATTCTAACCCACGAGAGTCAGATTGAACAGGACCAATGGGCAAAACTGAAGGAGCCGAGGCTCCTTTTACTCCTTTGTATAGCTCATGACACAACAATTAATTTCCCACAATGCAACAAGATAGCATCACCCTTTAGACCCTCCCTTGCTCCTATGGGCCCAGATTTTTAATTAAAAATAGGTTATTTTATCAAACTCCCTGGAGAACTTTTTTCAGTCTTCCTCTGAGGTTTCTTAAGTTTTCTCCATTAAAGGGTTTTTCTGGGGACAATACATTTTGCAAAAGCCTTATTGAGGCAAATGTGTGCAAATTTGTAATATTTGGCTACAAACATTGGCTTGACTCCTGATGAGCAAACTGAACGTTTAAATCAATGTAGTGCACCTTTTTTATTTCCCTACATTGGACGCCCACAGAAAACACTGCAAACAGCATGAATATAAATCTGATATGATTTTCATTTGTTCAGTCATGACACGTCACGTGGATTTCGTGGCTGAGCTCTTGCTGAATGAGTCATATGAACAGCAGTTCTGACTCTTAATTAGAATGAAATGACAGCGCTTAGGGAAACCCAGCCCACTCTGTGTTTACGTTCAGTCCTGTCATCCTCCATGTGGACAGGCTGAGAGGATCACAGGGCAGATTGGTGAGTCGGTGCCAATCTGGGACAGGAGACCTGTCGGGGGGGGGAGCCCTAATTACATGGCTTTAGAACAAACAGTCACTTTAACTTGAACCTGCAGAGGTGTTAAAGGTACGGGAGGATTGTGGTAGGATTTCCATGCTCAAGTCACACTAAAACAATTTTTCCTACATTATGTTTTACATTATCTGCTGAAGGTCCTCCCACTCCAGCTATCTGTAACTTCTTCTCTAAATACTGCCAAAGCTAACATCTGGAAGTCATCCCCCCACCCCGAGCCTCCATTTGCTGACTGCAATCATTTGGTTTATAACTAGTTCCCATGGAGAAGTCCTCACAGACACAAGCTGCATTGAAAGTCTATCGGCGTCATCGTCTGTGCCACCACTACATCCCAGGTTCACTGCCAGACGCTTCACATCAGTCCGCTGATAAAACGTCAATGAAAAAGTGTAACTCAAGACAATGTACGATCTGGAGGTTCCGACCCCCTTAAACTGTGGAAGAAAAGAGGCGTGTAATCAAGTCATAGCTCAAAAATGCAGCATGTGTTTCTAATCAGCGCCGTCTGTGGACCTGGTTGGATTCACATGTTTGGACGTTCCAGCTCTGGAAGAAAACAGCCCATTTGTTGCGATGTCAGTGATGTGGCAACAACAACTGGAACCAATTTAGAAGACAGAGTGACCTCATGTAGGTTTGTTGATTTAGAATACGGACATTTTCTGCTTTTCTTTTTCTCTAAGAGGGAAAGAAACGTTGATCTTTGGCTGTGATGACCGAGAAAAACCTGGTGATGATGAGAGAGATGCAGCCCTGCTAAATAACTGAATGCACTGGTTTCACAGAGTCTGAGCATTTGGTCTCTTTGATGTGAGGCTCTAAGTGGCACGTTTGAAGATGTTTTACAGCTCAGTCAGTGTCTGGGAGGAGTCCTGTTCAAACTCACACTCACATGCTGAGGCAGGGTTCTATCTCAGGCTAAAACAGTTGGCACAGAGTTCACATCCCTAAACCTTTCTCTAAATAGCTGCACACCTCTGAACCACCTTCTTCCAATGTCTTGTATGAATCATGCAGGGCAATATTGTCATCCTAGTGATCTATCTTGGCATCACCGTATCCAACCATGAGCTTAAAGTCTGCTCCTTCATTGTCTGTGCCAACTTATGTTCTATTGCAAGCTAACTTTAGCCACATGTGCAGCCATATGACTTCCATCTAGAGCTGCTTAGCTGTACTGACCAAAATTGCCAACATTTGTTTTAAATATGTTTTCGGTCTTCAAAGCAGCAGGTTTGATTTTGTAAAGTCCACCAGTCTGGTTCCTCAGATAGCTTCACATGAACCTCAACATCCTCATTGTGGACTTTTGCAGACACCTTGTTATTTTTCAGATGATTGAACTGTCTTCTGAGAGACAGAGAGAGTCTGCATGCAATTATACCTTTTCATCAACATTCAACCACATTCAATTTGAAGTTGCAATTTTCCACATAAAACCCTCATTTATGGAGAGACTCTTGTAACTGTGCAACATCCAAAGCTACTAAATGTTTGAAGCACTGTCATTGCTTTAGGCTTGGTTACCATCCTTTCTACTAGCTAACCAACTAGTTGCAAAGGTGGATATATATCCATTCCACACAAAAGGAAAGCCCCCACTCTCTCACACACAGCACATGGTCTCTAAATGCTGGTGAACCACATTTTCCCTGAGTCCACAAAAATCATGAACTTTCCACTGTTTTCATTTGGTCAAAATGCAATTGCCTCACCCGCAGCCATTCTAAGGAAAGCAGCCTGCAAGATCCAGTTTGTTTCCTATGAACAAATACGGTTGGAGACGGTTCATCAGCGAGGACGGAGAAGCTGATTTAGAGCTTTTGAACAACATACAAACATACATGACCACAAAACCCTTTTTCTCTGGTCATGTCAGAACAGCAGAGGGGTATGGAGACGGTTAATCTTTCACTACATGCAAACACATTATTTTAAATCTTAATCTGTGTCCTATTATTTAATTGAAAACCAATGTAGCTGCACCCTTGGCACTATATTGTTAGCGTTAACGTATTTCCACAGTAGGCTACGTGACATGTTTTCTGGCCCCTATGCTGGATTCACCACAGGGTGGTGCTCTATCTGGTGACAATTACACAATAATCTCACAACTTATTTTGTCGGATGATATAGCTAAAGACACAGTTCAATTAATCAGAAGGAACGACACCTTTAAAAATAAAATGCTTTATAAATAAACATGCTCACTAAAGGGTTCTGTCAAATTTACTTTCCAAAAGAAGGGAAGGGGGGGGGCACTGTAAGTAAAACAAGAAAAGCTCAGGTGTTCCAGC
The DNA here is from genome assembly GCA_037577475.1 of Chaunax sp. Z400. Lineage (NCBI taxonomy): Eukaryota > Metazoa > Chordata > Actinopteri > Lophiiformes > Chaunacidae > Chaunax > Chaunax sp. Z400. Next base: position 21,944,212 of record CM075196.1, on the reverse strand, counting down.
TCTTGCTGTTTCCAGCTGAAGACATCACCAGCCCTGCAGTTCACAGAGTGACTCAAATAATCCAACAGCATCTTCTCATGTCTCCTCACATCTGCTCTGAATTAACATGCGGCCTCTGCTCCAGCAGAGGCGCGTGAGCGCCGCTGCTGAAATTCATTTTGCAGATGTACCATGTAGTCTGCTGGGGAAGAAAATGGTTGTGGTAACACTTAATGAATGTTCCAAAGTGGTGGGAGCAGTGCAGCATTAACGTAAAACCCACAAAGGTGCTCGTTTACCCTCCTCTGCACATTTCCAGCGCCTGAGGGTGACATCACTTACAATCACTGACAGATGTCCACAGGACTGTTTCCTGACTTACAGGGTTTGGCTGCCAATTACACATAATCCACACTATCTATTCAAAATCTTTTTAAAGCTACACCACATCGTTTCTGTCTCAATCATCCCCTCCAGACTTCTTACTTTTTTTTCCATACAGCTGTTTTGTAGAAAAAGGCAGCTCCTAAAAGGCAATGGAATAATGAAGTTGTCATGTACAAGGGGAATTCATTCTGGCAATCAAGAGCACACTTCTGTAACAACTGCTTAAACCACATGCAAAAAGGAGAACATGTACAACTGTTTTACAAGAACACAAGAAAAAGAGTCCGTTCAGAGGGCAACCATCAGCCACATTCATCCACACATTGTACCCACCAGTGATTAGGTGCTAAAATGAATAGGACAGGGCTTCACTTACCACTGTTCGCGTCTTGACATGTAACAATCAAAACCTGAACCACGGAGACGACCAGACAAAGGAAAATCCTTGAATGCACAAAGCTCATCATGTCTAGAAGAAAGACATGAGCCTTCCTTGTGCAAAAAGCAAAGAGAAAAAAGGATGAAAAAGAAAAAAAATGCTCAGGTTATCACTGCACCACCATGAATTCAAGTGTACCCCTCCTTGTAAGCAGCAAGAAGACCCAGCCCAGACTGCCGGAGTGCTTTTTTTGTGTAGTTACAGCTTTAAATGAGAAGAATGCTGGCCAGCCTAATTTTCCTCCCCCTTTTGTCAGCCCTCTCTCCCATAACCATCCTCTCACAGGCTGGGAGAACTACACCCATGTTCACAAGTTCTCATACTTTCCAGTCATTTTTTTTCTGTCTGTATGTTAGAATGTAATGATCTTCACTTTGACTCACTTTAAAAGATGTCAAAGAACAGATAAGGAGAAATGACTCAACTTGTCTGAAGGTGTCTCTGATTTTCTTCATCAGTGGTTGCTAAGCAAGACCATAAAACTGCTGTTTTATTGCTGTCTCTGGGGCACCAAACAGGACACACAGTAAGCTGGGAATCCATTTTTACTGGCCAGTTAAAAGTAAGAATAGCGTTTATAACGCTATTGTTTTCTGAAGAGAAATTGGAGCACAGATACTTTTTGTCCATTTGTTTACTTATGAAGCGAGTGTCGTCCTTTTAATGGCACTGGTGGGTGGCCATGATTGTAGGTGGCCATGATAGGGAATCCAGGGTGTAAAAATAAAAAGAGAGAAATCTGAGGTCAGCACCTCTTGACACAACGAGAACATGAGATCCACCTACGGCAGTGACACCAGATTAGAGAACAATCTTTTACATTGTTGACAGCAATATTAGCTTGGATAGTGCTAATAGTGTAAGCCTGTATCATCATTGATGCTAATAGGTTCTTGCTTTGGACCCTAACAGAGAGCACAACGATATAAGACATATATCTGCTGAATATATGATGCAGATGAAGCCACAGATATATGAGCTTGAGGAGTTTACATGTTATTGTTAGCTATAACATGTTCAGCAAACTATCCAAGTATGTAGCAGATTAAATACACTTTAAAATATGTTCAAAAATTGATTTTAAATGACACCAAAGTTTTTCAGCCAAGCTTTGCTCACACAGCCAACCCTGAACTCTATGACAGGAAACAGCTGTGTGCCCTGTTCACAAAGTGCTAAAAGCATCAGGTGATTGGCTTCCATCAGACAGTGTGTGTGTGTGTGTGTGTGTGTGTGAGTGTGTGTGCACTTCAGAGATAATGAGAAAGACAGCTGTTTTGTTGTTGGCCCTGCCCACAAACCAGGTCAGCCAATTCAGAATCAACAAGACTCACAAGAAGCAGCAGTTCTATCTGAGGATTTCATCATTAAGCAGAACATCACCCACAGGGACAGAAGGTGTTCTTGGAATCATTTTGTGAAAATCATTTCTGTTCTATCCTATCTATGCTGGTCTGTGTACAATCTAGTTTTTACAACTTTGGTTGGAGAGAAAACAACTTTGCTTACTGCTTTAAGAAGCTGCTGTTCTGGGTGGGCTGCTGGGTTAAGAAAGATGGGTTTTGTTTTGTCTGAGCCAATCACCGCCAGGGTGTCATGTTTTCAAACCAGTCTGTAAAAATTCAGTTGTTGTGAAAAAATTGTGACGGTTTGTGTACTTCATGTAGAAAACGTAGAGATTCCTGTGATTTATTTTTTTTTTACCAATATTGATTGATCCACATGTGACAAATTGATGTTTGAAGATGTTCTATAGCCCATTGACTGCAATAGGTTTTTTGTTTTGTTTTTTGTTTTTTTTAAGTTATATTTTTGGGGCTTTTCTTGCCTTTATTGTGTGAGAGAAGGAGGGGGTGAGACAGCGAGGGGGAGGAGCCACGACCTGAATTAACAATCGAACCCACGACCGCTACTGGAGGACCACACAGGGCGCTTTGAGCTAAACACGACTCCACAGCACTGCAATAGTTAATATGAGGACAGAATTCAAAATACTTTCAAAAAAGTTTTTGAGGAACAATTCTGAAATTCACCACATACTAAATCTACCATGGAATGAACATTTTGTCATTTATTTCATTTTAAATGCGCGATTTGTGACTATTGGATTTGAGTCTAAAGATGCAGCGCAGTATCTGTGTTGTCTTTAGAACAAAATATCAGTACAATAACATATATTTAAATTACTTTTACAGTTTTTGAGAAAAACAGAGAGACGGACGTCATAATTCCATGTGAAAATTTCTACTCAGTTACTGTAGAAACGTTGACATGAAAAGTAGAAAGCATTTAATGCATCAGTGCTTTTCAGTGTTTTATTCTGGTGACTGGACTGAAATACTGGTGACTTCCAGTTCTACTCATGTGGAATGAAGAACTGTTCAGAAGCAACGTTTCCTTTTATTGGACAATTGTCTGTCAATCAACCAAAGAATGTGATATTGGGGTGGGGGTATCAGAAGAGTTGTGTATGTTTACAGTGAAATGATTCTGCACCGACAGGTTTGCTCTCTTTATGCCCCTATGGTGAAATAAATGAATAAATAGATAAAATGCAGTTTTATTACTGTCAACAAATCCTATTCGGTAAATAAAATCAGCATTGTTAATATACAGTAATGTGAAGAGTTACGATCAATCGAATATTGTTGAATATCGAATAATATTGCTCTCAAGGTTTTTCATGTGTACGTTTCTTTTCATTCCTTTTACATTAAGGCACAATTACAAATATTATGCTGTCATCACTAAGAGTAATTCTAAAAAAAGAGATAAGGTTATTTAGCATCAGATTTCAGGGGGTTTGGCTGGGGTAGGTAATCATTTTATCTAGCCCTGCTTCCTGCCTTCATACATCACAAAAAGGTTTTTACCATCTGGACTGTAAAATAAAACTCTGCTGTCTTTTGTGTGTAGTGAGTGAAATGGTACAGGTCAGATATGGGACAGGGTATCAGGTACAGATTATAAACATCAGTGCAGCCTCAAGGAAAGCAGGGGTTTATAGAGCATGGACAGTGCTAAGTGCTTATGTATTGTATGCTTTACATTAACTAACACATGCTTTATATCCTCCCCTTTTGTTTCAAGTTTATTGCATATTTAAATGCATCATTAACACTATATGATGAAACACATAATTTTATATAATGTAAGACAATCATCAATCCAAAAGTGAAACAATTCCCAACATGAAATTCTCTTCCAGTCAAGCATAAGGTTTCTAGAATTCTCAGTTAATTTGGGTCTTTATTCATTAAAAAAAAGCTACCACAGTAATTTATTTTGTGATTTTAGAGAAAATAGGAAACAATATGCAGTCGGCTTATAACTTGGTTTAGGCCTTACTTCTGTAGCATCCTCCTTCATAGAGTTTATACTGCTAGTGACCAGAAGCTGTGACAGGAACAGGCAGGCTTCAGAAGTGGTAGGGGACGACAGATATTCCAATAGTATAGAGATATGCCATAAGGTAGTCCAAGATGAATGGGGCTCTCAACTTTCATTATGTTTTTGATATAATGTGTAGATACAATACATATAAGTCCATTAGATCATTTTTTGTCACTTTAATTGTTGTGAAATACCTTTATTTAAGTAATTGTGACGTCACGCACCACAACACACTTTACGGCTTTAATAATCGGTGGAATATCTCAGCTGTTATGTTAACCAGATCTACATCGGACTGTTAAACATGAAGGTCCCTCTGTTCCTCCTTTAGATATTATAAGATTTCATTTAAAAACTTCTGTAGACGCAGGGCGACTTCGAGTAAGGGTGCCCTGTTGTAAATGACCAATCCGCATTCATTAGCAGAATGCTAGCAGTTTGTGGGCAAAATTGCCTTACTTGTAAGAAAAAAACAAAGGACATTAAGTATGTTTTCATTTCATCTCCAACATATAATCAATACTTTATTTGAACATACTAAAATTTGGGCTTTTTTGTCTAAAAGTAAGTGAAAATAATTATTTTAGCCATTTAGCTCCATTCATTCCCATTCATTGAGGACTCTTTTGCGAGCGCCCTCTTGGTGAATTGCACAAAGGACCCCTTAGTTTTTGTATTAATTTCATCAACTTCCAGAAAGCCTTTGACAGTCTAGACCATCACACCTTAGGGAAGATCATGTGATCACTTGAAGTTCCCCCAAAGAAGGTCACATTTATGGGGATGTTCTGTCTTCATGTTGAATGCAGCGTCATAGTTGGCAGACACCTCTCAGAACATTGGGGTCCGATGTACAACAGGGATGCATCATTTTCCCCATCCTCTTTCTGCTTGACATTGACTGGATCATACGGAAGGCAACAGCTGACAAACCTAGAGGCATCCAATGGACTATCTTCCACTTTGAAGATCTGGGGCCTCATTTATAAAGGTTGCTGCACACAAAAAAGTTGCGTCAACGGGCATGAAATGTGCGGAAGCATCTTTCGTCAGCATATTCATGAGATATTTATCATTGACCATTTATGGATGATTGTGGGTAGATACTGGGAGGAGTGTTGGGATGACACTGGGAGGAGACCATGCCTGCACAATTCACCACAAGTTGGTATTTATGAGGAGAAGACTGTGTACAGGTATGCGCCGCACGGTTTTATAGATCAGAATATTTTCTTGTGTAAGTACATTCTGAGGTCTGTAAGTATGCAATGTTTTAGGATGGAATCTACGCTGAGTTTTATAAATGAGGGCCCTGGACTTTGCCAAAAACCTAGCAGCTCTCTGCTGCAGCATCTGCAGGAGAAAACTGTCAGACTCAACACATTTGGCAAGTCAACCATCAGTGTCTCCAAAACACAAGTGATGTGCATAAATTCCACCCCAGATGCACCTATCACAGTGATTGGTGATCCTCTTGATTAAGTTGAGGGCTTCCCTTACTTTGGCAGCCTTGTTAGCAGGGACAGTGCAGCACAAAAGGACATCAGAGCAAGGTTTGGGAAAGCACACGCTTTGTCAAATCTGTTCTCCTGTTTGGCCCTGAATGCTGCCATGTGGTAAAACCTGACGAACAAAATCAATGCCTTCCACACTGGAGGTCTCTGGGAGCTCTGTTGCATCTTCCGGCCTGAAAAGATCTTAAATGAGGAACTGTTCTGTAGGTCTAAGAACTGGAAACTGGCACTGGAGATCAAATGCAAATGCTTATGATGGGTTGGGCATGTGCCCAGAATGGACCACAACCGCATACCTAAAACAGCTCTTAGATGACATTCACCTGGAAAGCACAAACATGGCCAGCCCAGAACAACCTGGGGGCGAACTGTGGCAACCATGATGAAGGAGGTGAATCTGACATGGTGCAAGGCACAACATGTAGCCCAAGACAGGCCCAGATGGAGAGAGATCATCAATGCCTTATGTCCCACTAGGGGCTTAAAGGACTAAGCCAAGATATAACCTGGTACAATGTGTGTTTGCAGTGTTGAGTCATTCTTTGACAGATCAAGTTTCAAGATCAGCTGCAGAACAATAAACAAGTGTACAGTATGTGAATCTATTCTGGTGTGTGCTTTTGCCACAACTGTTAACTCACATAACAAAAGGGCTGTTTCCCATGAAAAGTAGTGGAGTACAAGTAGAAAGTGGTATGAACAGAAAGCAGGCTATTCAAGTAAAGTAGCTCTAATTTTACTAATATACTTAGTGACATTGTGGGATGTAACTAAGTACTGAAAAAAGCAAAAGTTCCCAGTACTTTGTTTGTTTGAATAAACCAAACTCGAGTAAACTGAGTTTGACAGTTTTCTTGATGCCAAAGTAACTAAAATAAAATGAGTTTATAAACAAGTTGATAAAAACTGAGTTAGATCAACTCAGTATTTCTAATTAAATTAAATTTTACATTTTACAGTGTAGTTCATAAAACTGTTACTTTTTTTTTAGATTAGATTAGATAATTTTTTATTTTGAACATGTTTAAAATAAAATTCAAATAAAAAGTATAAGCAAGAAAACAAAACTAGCAAATATAATCATCAACAAAAATACCAAAAGAAAAACATACACATATTTACAGGATATACACACACATATATAGACATTAATACATACATAAATGTATATATATATATATATACATATGTATATATATATATATATATAGTTAGTTAGTTATTCCTAGGACTAGATGATTTTAATCCCTTGGTAGTTACGCTATCCTAATGGCGTCTTGGCTTGTGGGAGACTTTGTGGGAGATTTGTGGGTGACGGTGGAGCCAGTTGTGGGGGGGCGGCCGATGGATGATGCCTGTTTGTAGTTGGTTACTTCATCTGGATTCATTGAGGTCTTCAGGAGGTGCCCAACCTTCATTGAGTGTTTCAACCTTTATCCTCAACGCTCTCTAGTTGGCAGGCCGGTAGTGGTGGACAGGTCACTGCCCCTTTCGTCCGATTCTGCAGGCTGTAATGGCCGCCCATGTTCATGTGTATATATATATATATATATATACACATGAACATTACAATACATAATAATTCAAATAAATGTGGTCAATTATAAAAACAATATGGTCTTCTTCAGTCACCATAGAGTTGTGTTCAAGTGACTGCATTGTAGAGGAAGGCGTGGTTTGGATTTAGTAATCTCACTGCTATCAAATTATGATCATGGGCGGGGTTTGGGGAGGCGTGGCTTGTAGAGTCTGCAGCTGGACACTCCTCACTGCAGGCTGAATGTTGGAAACAGTCCTTTCACCATGTTAATTATGTTCAGAGTTAAAAGTTAGTCAGGCTCAGCTGTAAAATGATCAGCCTTTCTGAGAGATGTTTCAAAATGTTCATTTTTGGTGTTTAGACTGAGGCATGTTTTGTTTAACAAACCATACATTCTAGGTTCACATGGATCTGATGGTATTGATGGACATGATATTTTATGCAATCCCCAATAACCTTAACAGAGAATGGAAATAATTAGCTGTGGCCAAGTCACCAAGGCTATGCCTGTCTAAGTAGTACAGTAAACAAACCCTTCGGCCAGCGCTCACATCTACAAAGTATCCATCATTAACCAAAAGGGTTTTTAAAGACAATCATTTAATTTGTAAGATGAAATCCCTCATTCTTCATCCCTGTCTTGCAAACTAAACCATTGCATTGGACAGGAAGAGAGCTGGAGCAGATGGAATACACATGGTGCCTATAAATGCATATCTCCATGTTTTATATCAGAGTATATGATGCTGTCAAATATCACACAGTTATGGATAAAATAAATCTCAAGATGAGCTACATTTTCATGAATACACGACACAGCTGTACTGTGATAATGATCATAGAAATATTACCTTTATTTGTGTTGCACTTTCCAAAGACTCCTTTCGAGAGCATCGGGGAAATAAAATAGAATATAAGAGCAGCAATAAGAAGACACAATAAAATAGGTCAAAAGTAAAAGACATTTATGGAGTAAGGAAGCTTCTAAGGGGGGTTCAGAATAAATAAGATAAAATAAAAAAAACACTGTTGAGATGGAAAGATGATGATGTTGTGAAAGTCATCCGATTTCTTTCAATGCCAATGATTTTTTTTTTTTTTTATGTCCAGTGCCGTTGCACATTACAGACACATTCCGAAATAAACCACAATATCCTTTAGTTGCATGTCATTCCCCGTCTCCGCCTCCTCTCATTTCCTGCCATCTCTCTACTGTTGGATATAAGGGCACAATGCACAAATAAGTGTTACATAAAAAGATAAAAACCCCTGTTCTTATAGGTTCAGGTAGACTTTTCCAATATTTAACCCTGACCACAAACTCATGATTACCCCAGGGAAATAGAAGAAACTTATTGGCAGACCTAAGGGTACATTCCAGAGTACTGTAGTTTGCAGCCAAGCCATTAACCACTGTATATACATGACACGTCTTATTATATTATTTCTAGCTGAAAACCTGTGTTACTTTGACTTTGAAAAGCTCAATAGGATTGTTCTCCAGCAAAAGCTCCAGTTTTCCTACCAGAGTAAACAAAGCTTTGTCGATTACACAAGATGAGATAAACATGGATTTTCTTGTGAAAGATAGGAAAGATTTAATTGTGGTTATTGTTTGTATTTATTGTTAAACTTGTGCAGATGATGCAGGCCTTCGACATGAAACACACAAACACTGTGTTTTACAGAATCCTCCCAGGCAATGTAAGCCGTATTTGGAGTTCCTACAGCAGAGAAATCTCCCTTGTGCCATCTCTTACTTGTACTTCAACAGTCCTCCCTCCACTCAGCCTGAGCCTCGGTCTCCGGTTGCCAAAGCTGTGATGACTTTCCCCTCCTTCCTAACATGCAGTTTCATGGTCTTGGCTCATCTGTTTAAGTCATTCTCGGCCCATCCCCCCTTCCAAAACCCAGAAGAAATTTGAGGCCAGTAAAATAGAAACAGTCGGATTTTCTTAACAGAATAAAATACATACAGGTTAAAAAAAAAATATATATCACAATATTTATACAGATTTTTTTAAACTACTATTTATTTTAAATCTGCTCTGGTGAAACATACCAGTCATTAGAAGTTACATAATACCTTCTACCATCAATCAGACAGATTGACGGACAGATCTGACTTCCTGATCCTTATCCCTGGTTTCAAGTGGTAATGAGCTGCTGGCATTCAGTACATATTATATCACAAAGGCTGCATTACGACTTTAACACAATAGGAATGTTTGCAGTGTGTCTCGACGTTAAACACTTTTCACAGTTTGAAATGAACATCACTTTGTTTTTGGTCTTAAATCTTCTCAGTCTATGATGATATTGTTTGCTCACCCACTTATCCTCTTTGATCATGTAACTCAAAACTCATTTGGACTGCAGGGTCATGTTGTTTTTAGCATGAAGCACATTTCCTTCTAGCATGAGTGAAGGGAACTGTGTAACCCACACCGGGGACCTCCTCATTGCCCACATATGAACGCCGTATGCTGCGGTGACTTCCTTGACTCTAGGGAGAAATGAATTGTTTCCTCAGTCTTCCTACTGAATTCTTGATGCATAGGGCACAGTGTCCTGATGAAAACTGACCATGGGAATGCTTGGCAATGAGCAAATCACCACAGTAACAGTAGTCAATAAATGGGGGTGCACACTCTCACGACTGAGCTAAATGCACCCAGTTTCGCAGCTTTCTCTGCAGCTGGAAACTCGTGTCATTGAATCTTAAAAATGAAAATGGAAGTGACAGCAGCAGAATTATGCTAATAATGTGGTTATGGGTGACACCTTCCACATTACACAACACACAGCAATCTCATAATTTATTGATTGTATACAACATTTGAATAATGCAGCTTTATGGTACCCTTGTAGTTTTCGACCACAATTCCCATTAATGGAGGTGATAATGTGCTAAAAATGCAGCAAAGTGCAAGGAAAGACTTGGAAGATGGAAACTGCTAGAAAGTTTTGCAAAGATTTACTGCTAGAAAGCTTTGCAAAGATTTACGGGGAAGAAAATATGCAGTAACACTGGACATAACGTAACTTCTTCAATAAAATCTGAAGGTAATGGAACTCTGAACTGACTGGAGCCTAGAAGAACTGCTTTTGTAACCTTTATTTCCCCTGTCCAATTCCCATTTTTCTCCTGGTTCTGACTTCATAATGATGATGGATGCTTTTAAGTAATTACACTGTTGAGTATGTGTCAGTACAAGTCCTAAAAAACTCCACAATCAGATAAAACAATAGAATGTCAGGTGAAAAATGAGTAAAAGAAGCCACAACACAACAGTCATCAGTCACAGTCTCTGACAAGCTCCTTCAGGCGAAAAGCGAGAAACCTTTGGAAGGGATTTCCTCAGTAATGCAGGAGGACGAGGATGGAAGTAGAGGACCACTTTTATGCCAAAATGTAATTCAGCACTGGAGTGTATTTGGAAAAAGTTGTCTTTAAACAGGTGAATGTCAGTATCTGGATGTTTATGACGTCATGTGTTGTAGATCATCATGGCAACAGTTTATTCATGATCTTGCATAGATTCAGCATACATGATGAAGGAACCTGTCTTTTATCTATCAAATAGAAGAGAACCACTAATTATGACGTTGCCATAATATCTCTAAAGATCTAATTTGGTTTGACATAATGATTACACATAAATCCATCATGGTTTAAGGTGTCTTTTAATATTATAATACCAATAATATATTCCTACAAATGTAATTATTTTGCTTTATTTTGCTAAAGCTAGCCTCAAACATGGGGGTTTGTTCTAGTACTGATTTGCTATTAAGTGCTCAGCTTCTTTAAAGCAGCAAGAACTGCCAGACAACTATAACAACCAGAGCAAAGAAGTGGTGAAAAAGTTGGCCTAATGTTCAACCACATGTACGTTTGGTTTTACATGGTTGTAGGGAAATGATTTGCACCTTGTGGAAAATGTGAGGAGAAGCGAGGCCACTGAGCATGAGTCATTGGCTAGCTATCTTTGATGGGGGGATGGAAGTCTTGCCTCTGAGCGCTGGACTCAGACGTTTGTTTACTTTCCAGACAGAGGAGCTGAGAGGCACCAGAAGGGGAAAATGGTGGAAAGAAACACAATTCAGTGTTACAAGCAATTATTTGGACCAAATACTCATAGAATGAAAGTTATTATTGGATTAATGTTTGGAGGATTCCTTTTAACGTCTCTTTTAAAACTGCATAATGTATGAAATTAAGCTGAAATACATATTCCTGTGTCCTTAATACAAGCACAGATGTTTCCCTAATAAATGACATCAAACGATAAAAATTGATGTAAATTAATACATTTTTGGTGTATAAAAATGGATTCTCGGGCATTTTTATTCATAACAAAATTATGATACAGATGCAGAGTGAGATCATGGCTGGTCAGATGATCTTCAGTCTGAAAGAAGCGACAGACTGGGAAATAATGACTACATCTCAGGAGCTCCTCCAGCCCCACAGTGAGATGTGAGAACTGCTCACAATGAACAGTCAGAACAACTTCACATGGATTATGAGTCTTAGCACGTGTGCTTTTTAAGCCGTTGGTTAGATTTTAGTCTTAGAACATGAATCATTTGTATATTTATGAATGTCAGTATTAGTCATCATTTTTGAGCTGTTTTAAATTTAGTCTTAGTCCTGTGTAAAATGTCCTTATTAGTTTTTATCATCTTAAGTCAACATTATTCAGTTTTTTAGTCAAGTTTTAGTCGACTCAATATCTGGACATTTTAGTCTTATTTCAGTCAAGGAAAGTCATAACTATTTAGTCTAGTTTTATTTCTAAGACATCAGTTATTATTAATATTTCAATCTAGTTGAGACAAAACCAATATTTTTGGTCACTTTACTCTCGTGTCACATCAGATTTATCTGATCACTGTATGATGAAAATCAGGTTGAATGATTGAGGGGCCATTGATTTAAAAAAGTTACACCACCAACTACTACCTTGGTATACATACAACAGCGTTTTCAATCCTTTCTGTGGATCTGTGTGACAGCGATCGTTTCAAAAACAATGCCGTGTGAACGCAGAAAACGCACAACAATGTTTTCTGCAAAAATATTGTTGTGTAAATGGGGCCTAAGAATGCAGCTTTGCACAAAGTGTCCAGTCTATTGGTGTTCAACCATCATCCAGACACCCAGACATGGACAAGCCCGACACCAAGCCAGTGAGTCGGGCTTCTTACCCATTTAAAGTTTGAGAACAGGTTGAGATGGTTTTAGCCCCAAGACCTCAAATCATTCGTTTTACCAGATAAAACTGGTAAAACCATGAGTAACAGCTATCCTGGAGGAAGCTTCGTAGCGAGCAGCTACTAGATGATTCCATTAATCGTTCGCCCCTAAACCCAAAGGGTTCAGTATGTTGCTCAAGGATACTTCGACTTGTAGACTTGCAGGGGCTGGGGATCGAACCACCGACCTTTAGTTCTGTGAACGACCGCTCTACCTCCGGCGTCACAGCCACTCTCACTATCTTTTGGATCCCATCGAACATGCTCACGCTCCACCTCCACAAACGAAGCGGGTGAGACGGGGACAGCGATGCGCCCCAACCTCAGAGGCACATGGTCTAGTACATAGCATCTTAATAGTTGCTGGATAGATGATGAGATGATTCCCATCCCCTCTGATTTTAATCCAGGATTAGTTAGTACTGGCTGGATGTCGCTGAAATCTGATGTGGATTTTCATGATCATGACCTGCAAATCTTTCCTCTTGCAAAAATTCCACTTGATCTTAAGAAATATCAAAAGCTCAAATCATAAAGTTGCAAAGGCTTAACTTTTCCAGCATCGTACTAGAGGCCTTTCAAAGGACAGGACAGGACTTGCATGTTTGTGAGTGGAGTGCTTTATATAGGCTTTAAGCACTTTACATGTCCTCTGGGCTTGAAGCATGGCTGTCAAACTGATTGGAAATTGCCAGGCAACTTACTGTATGTCCCCTCAGGTTTAATGGGGGCTCAGACTTGACATGAAGAGATGAAGAAATACTTCAGTTCATACTTTGCGGCTTAGTACGGTACAGTGTGTCCTACAGTTATTAAGGCATTATCCATGCAGGGTGAGTTTAAACAGTAATTGATGTGAAGGTACCAATTCTAAGTCTGTGACTTCACATTCAACACAGCACTTCATACCCCTGTTCATGTTAGGTCACACTCATATTTAGCCATAAGACAGTTCCTTAGTTATTTCTGCATTGCTCATCATGTTATTTCATGTGTCCAGCATCTAAAGTAAGTTTTCATTTTTACTGTAAAGTCCAGAACAGAAAATGGTGCTTTTTTGGAGCATATTTCCTTTATATATTTGTCAGCCATGTTTGTTATAGGGCTGTTATTTAAATGTTAATTCAATGTCTTATGATGTGTTTGCACCACCTTTTTGGCCACAGTTGATTCTCAGGTGTTGGTTGATGGCTGAGAGGCAGCCCACTGCACCAGTCACTGCAGTATGGGCTGGAAAGGGGTTACCCCATATTTACTGTTGCAGTATAAAACCCTCTGGAGATGGTGAGCAAGGGTGTGAGCTGAGGTAGAAATCACCTTAAGGTCAAAGCTGTGTTTATGATTAATTCATTGTATGTGTGGTCAAATCCATCCATCCATTCATTCTCTGTATCACAATGGTTGCACATTAAACTGATTGATCCACATGCCTCGAACACTGTGTGGTCGGCTTGCTCCAAGTGCAACTGCAGCAGTTTTCCCTGAACAAACTACACGTAACTCATTCCTACAGGCAATGAGAAATTGATACTTATGTCTATTACTTTTCTTAGTCTTTTACTGAACTTATCCTAGTCTCTTATTCACACAGCTGCCATCCACCTACTGCGAGAGACTTGGGACCCTGTTTTAAATTTGATTGTATGAGCAAATGCACCAATTGAGGAAATGAACTTCGAATGAGGAGAAGGGCTGCTGCACATCCTTGTGTGTGTAATAGACCTGTGAGCAGATCCCAGTCTGTAGATCGAGATCAGCCATCCTCCTGAGGAAACCTGAGGCACTCGTAGAGGTAAATGTCTCTCATTTGGAGAAAATCATTTGTGTGTTGGTGGCCAGTGTACATGTGGATTTGAATGATTCGATCTGTGCATCACTAATGTGTAACAAGCAAAGTGTGTGTGCATTGTTAACCTTACGTTGATGCATCTGACTTTTAGATCCACCCTTTAAATAGCAGGAAAGAAATACTGCAACATGGACTTCATACCAGGTTTTTGTCAGTTACTGTTGCATTCATTCTGCTGCATCACTGTATTAAAGCATCAACATAGAACCTCCTTTTTTTAAAGCCAATACCCCATTGGTGCACATACACAACATGGACGCTGGGTGTTAAAGCTTGGAGATTTGCCCCCTTTGGTCACTCTTGCATCTGACAGATTCTAACCAGAATCATGTGCTTTTATGCAGAAATGTATACAGATTTATAATCAGAGGACCCAACCTTTTTTTTACCAGTAAAATTGGTTTTACATGATCATGCGTTCCAGTTCATCTCAGCAATATGAGCAGTTTGATCCTTTCAATTCATTTCCAAATCATACTCTGCACAGAGCACTGGTCCAACTATGACTATTTAGTGTAATAGCAGGAGAAAGTTTCATCCAAGCCCCTCTGACCACAAGCTAAAGAGCAATTCTGCACACGGAGGCAGAAATCGTCCAAGCCTGATAGAGCTCATGAAGCCTTCTCTTCTTACAATGCACTGAGGACACAGCCAAAAGAACTTCACAGTCCCTGGGAATGTAAATATCATATAGAATAACATTATACTTATGTAGATTTGCTGTAAATGTATTGCCCTATGAACAGTTCTCTTAGCATTAAAATAAGAGAATCTTAGAACCATGGTTGTGCTAAATGATTTTTTAAACTGGAAGTGAAAGGAAAGAAGCTGTAGCCTATTTGCTGATGAGAAGGTTAAAGAGTGCGACACAGGGATAATCACTAGGTAGCCTATAAGATAAATACATGCACTCTGGTGATGTCACACTTTTATTAGGATGTGAGCCTTTTCTTTCCACAGCCGAGGGGGGAAAATGGAAAAAAGGCCCACATAATCCAGTTGCTTCTACAGATGGGTAAACCACCCTCTGTGTCTGGTGAGTGGGGGTCTCTTCCAGCCCAAACTGGAATGTACCAGAGTCATTTATCACTCTTGAGGTTATGAGTCAAGAGGAAAGATGTTTAATTCTGGGGGGAAAAGCCATGGTTTAGGGGTCATATATGTATGTGAAGCATTTCACAATGAAACGTTACAAAGACACTTCTGTACAACAAAAACACAATCAATGAAAAAGGCTACATGTGTGATGCATCTGTTAACAAAAGGAAAACTTAAACTGGGAACCTGAAACCACCTCTCCACCTCAGCTTGCTAGTAAATCAGGGTTAAACAAAACATGGCTATTCAGAAGAGCAGCAGTATGAAAGTTACCTCCTCAGCCTCCCTGGACTCCTATGACAACAGTACCTGCTTGCCTTTGCAACATGCCTGTGCAGACATCCCTTAATGTATACAGGCGTCTTAAAGCAGAAAGAGAGAGAGCTGAGTGATGGAGAGGGAAGGGCTAACCTCAGGCAGGTAGCGATACAAATAGCTGATAGGTGAGTAATGACAGCTCCTCAAAAGCTTCTTTTTTCAACCATATCAGGTTGGAGTTGGTGCAGGTAAGGAGTGTTGGCCTGTCTTGACTCCTCCTGCCTCCATCAGTGTGTGTGTGTGTGTGTGTGCGTTGGGTCTCTTTTTTGTTAACTTGTGAGGCACAGACGATGTGTTGTGTTTCATCAGCAGTCACTGAGTACGTTTCCTGGTCTTGTACTGACTTGCAAAGAGAGCACAGAGTGCAGGAAGGTGGTTTAATATTGTGTGCTGATAAATCAGATTTATAGATACGTTTAAATGTTACTTTTCCCTCTGAATTCTCCTGGTTAAATATTTTCATTTGCACTGTGGACCTACTTTTTCATAAGCTTATGTTTATTTTAATTTTTTCCAGTGTAATATTATTACAGGAACATTTTAAACTCAAAAATAAACATTTTTTCAGTAAAACTACCTTTATTGTCATTTTGTGATGCAAGCCTACATGTGATTTGTTGCCATGTTCCAGAAGCTCTAATGGAACATGTTGAACAACATTGAAGTGTTCTTCAATTCACAAACCATGCAATTCATTCTTTGCATGATTATATTTACAAGTAGATTCTTCAGGACTCTTTAATAGATCATGTAACCACTTCTTTAAGGACTATTCATTTCTCCTAAACCTCACTCCCTCTGACCCCAACAAATAATAATAACTACCATCATATCACATGCATATCTTCCCAACAACAGGTTTATCCACACCCTAACAGCTAAAAGACAATTATGAAGTAAATTCTGATTGCACAATACCTGCTAAAGCATAACAATACCATCTTTGTTTGGATTGGATCCCTGTGAGCTTCGCTTTCACAACATAACTTTGTTGACAACAGGCCCAGAATCCCAGGAAAATGAAGGCTGACTGACACTTTCATGTCTCCATTATTCACTACATAAATTAATAAATTCATGCTTTTGTCTCGTGTTGTTGGTGTTTGGTACTTAAGTGTTTCCTCTGTCTTTGCACCAAGGATGCCAAAAACAGCAATAGCAAATAGCACAAAGGGAGGGAAAGTCTTTGCATTTTAACAAATACATGCATGTACAAATCCTCCACAGTAGTCTACAGTATGTACATGCAAAGTTACATACAGCTATTGTGCATATGCATGCATGCATATATTCACAATTGCATCCATTTGCACAATGAACCAAACGTTAGTTCAAATATGTGTCCATCTGACTCTCTTTAATCCCATTGTCTTGCTGGCAGAAAAGTCAATACAAACTCATTTTCACACAACACTATTACACTGTTACACTATTACACTGTTACACTGTATCACTATTCCACTGTTACACTATTCCACTGCTACACTATTACACTGTTACACTATTATATTATTACACTGTTACACTATTACACTGCTACACTATTACACTGTTACACCATTCCATTGTTACATTATTACACTGTTACACTGTATCACTATTACACTGTTACACTATTACACTGTTACACTATTACACTGCTACATTATTACACTGTTACACTATTACACCATTCCATTGTTACACTATTACACTGTATCACTATTACACTGTTACACTGTTACACTATTCCACTGCTACACTATTACACTGTTACACCATTCCATTGTTACACTGTTACACTGTATCACTATTACACTGTTACACTATTCCACTGTTACACTATTACACTGTTACACCATTCCATTGTTACACTATTACATTATTACACTGTTACACTATTACACTGTTGCACTATTACACTGTTACACTATTCCACTGTTACACTATTCCACTCATGATGTACAACTAACAACTGTTAAACCCCTTCAAATTTTATGTTCTCAAAGTTCCCCAAAATACCAAATAGTGTATGTCAGTCTGAGTTTTGGTAAATTATGTGTAGAATGATGAACAAGACATGAAAACATATTTACATTTATTGGAATGGTCAAACTATATAAACACCTCGAGTTTTAATGGTCAGTGTAATCATGACGCTTTAGTGAAGAGCTAGAATAATGTGTCATGTAGTGTGAAATAATAAATATGAATCTTTCCAACCTTTTCCAACTCACTATGTGAGGGGCAAATGAAAGGAAACAGTGTTAGGTTGGTTTTCACATTCTCTGGTGTGTCATGATCTAAAATACAGCTACAGCCAAGACTGTAAAATTCTGTCTGTGAAGCAGACAAGCAGCAGTCAGCGATTCTAATCCAAGACACTTCATGTCATATTCATAGAATATTGTTTCACAGTCCATTAGCTGTCTGTTCTGTGTGTTTGGGCAGTGTTCATACACAGGCCTCTGCAACACGATTCCAGCCAATCAGCAACAGAGGAACCAGTTGCACTCTGACCTCTGTCTCTTCCTCTGTTTCAGCTACTCTCCCACTTCCACGTCCTCTTTCTTGAAGACTTTAATGAGGACATATAAGGTAAGGTCAAAGTTGTAGAATAGCCTCTCCATCTTATTTATTGTTATATTTTTAAATAAACAAAGAAACAGTAGTTTGAACAATTTGTACTACTGTGCATTGTATTAATACAGGATTGAAACACTGTGGCTCATAAACTTTAAAATCACAACTGTTATCGTTTTTTCTCAATATGTGCCATATCAGAGTGTTTTCTTCATCGTCAAAGAGTATAAAATCTGAGTTATATCATCCATCTACAGCATTGTTTTTATATTAAACTACATGTTGAATTATGCTGCTGCTTTTCGAAATCCTAACCCAAGGTTTTTTTGTACAAAAGAAATCAAAATGCAGATCATATTTCAACTCATGCTGTTTAAAATGTTCTTTGAGTTTGCACAATGAAAACCTTTTGAAAAAAACAAAAAAAAAACACATTGAGAATCCACATAAGGATGAGGGAGCAGAGAGGAGGAGACGCCCCCTCTGCACATCCTCGACCATGACGTCAGTGCTCTGATCTGTCCGCCACATTGGACTGGAATGGCTGAGCTAATTACCCTTGTTTCCTGGGGAGGCGGAGCCTGGGCTACGACTCCATCACTCTGGTACCGTTTGAATCATTTTACCCCCTATTGGAGTTGAACTGCTTAGTCACATTCCCTGAAGTGGGCGATCCTACAAAGGCACTGTGGGCAAAATGTAGCAGTGACACATGTTTCTGCTGGAGTGTGTGAAGTTACTGTGGTGTGTGTGTGTGTGTGTGTGTGTGTGTGTGTGTAGGATCTACATTTTAGGGGCATAGCAGCACTTTTGGGTTTGATTGTAACCTATGACCAGCGTTTATGTCTGTTCTTATTATTACTTTTGCTCTTCCTAGTATTGACATGACAATCCAACCTGATCTAAGACTCCATTAGCAGCCAGGCTAGTAATTCAACTCCTTGTTTAGCCTTGTTTAGCCTTGTTTAGCCAGAGCAGCAAAGGAAGCGCTCAGCATCATTTGGATGGGGGGGTTTAGTTTGACACTGTTTACACTGTGGCTCTCTGGCAGCAGGCCATGTTTTCCTCTATGGAGATGTGTCTGGGTGTGTTTATGCAGGAGTTAGGCCTTTATCCTGCCATCCCAGCTAACTGTCAGAATCCAGCTGCGCCTTGATATATGGCTCACATGGGGGGGAAATGTTCCACTTTAAAGTAACCTTCAGTGTTTGTCGTCACTCTTCCCTACAATTTGGGTTCACTCATAAAAACACACTGAGGTCAACAAGTGGTTCTTGTTAAGCCTATGACATAAGCAGATACTTTAAAGTAATGAGCAATTAAAGGGAGAATTATTTTGGGTGTATTTCTCACTTTAATAGTTTAATCATAATACTTTTAAATAAATGATTCAAATGGAGACTAAAAACAAATGAAATGCTCTGTTCTGTTCCTTTACACTCCAGACAGTTAATAAAAAGAAAGAACTTTTTCATTTTGCTTCTTTAACCTGAATTGGTTGAAATGAATTTAACTTCTTCAATCATTCATTTTCCTTTACTTTTATTGTTTTCTCATATATATAATTTTCATTTATCTGTCAATGTGCAGGCACAAAAGTCAGTCAAAGGTTAACGCAAATGTGATTTTTTTTTCTTCAAAATGACAGGATTTGAACAACTGATCATAAAACGATCCTTCAAATTAAGATAAGAAAATGATTTTAATGATTGGAAGTTTTGTTCTCTGTTTTGTATTAGGGAATTTACTCCAGTGCTTAAAAGAAGAGCCCCTAAAGTCCCATAACAGGAAGGTTTTTTTAATATCTTGTCCTCACAAGAAATTAACTTGTACGAAGAAGATAATTATCTTTTATGCTGTAAGTTTGATGTAGAGACAGCTAAAACTACAAACTAGTTTGCATTAACCTATCATTATGAATGTTGATGGCACAATGTAACGGATATAACATAATCATGACATCATCTAAATTTGGTTTGATTAATATTAAGATCACTTTCAACAATCATCTTTGGGACACTATTTTATATACATATATATCTATCATTTTAATTTGTGCAAAAGTCAACTGCATGTGTTCAGTACTTGTGTTCAGCAGTGACGGTGTAAACGGATCATTTGTGAGTCCTGCCTGCACTGCTATCTGTGATGGTTAGTTTTGGCATTATCAACACATCTTCCTAAAAGAGTTTGTTGTTTAATTGTTTTCACTTTAGCATGGGAGAGTGTTGTTATTGCAACCAAGTGGCCATTTCCATCATTTAATGACTTCTGGGAAAGTCTTCAGAGAGAAGGGTGGAGTTTAAAGTGGTTTTAGACAAGTTTTTTCTAATAAGACAATTCAACAGAGGACTGTTGTTCTGTTGTTAGACTTATCAAACTCCTGTGGGTCGTTGTAGAAGCTGAGGCAACACAGATGTTGTTTACTAAGTTGTAAGTCGTCTTACAGCTCTTCCACTGTTCTGGTGTCGTGTTGATCACAACCTCATTCCCTTTAAAATCTCAGGCGGAGCTTTTCCTCTGCCAGTCATGGGATGAGTCATTGTCACAAAGCTTTTCCTTCTTTTCACAGTCGTCACAATTCACCTCAACTGTTGGACTGTTCCTTTAAGATGTCCAGCTCTGTTGAACCAGGTTCTCGAGGGACATGTTTTTCATTATCTGCACATTTAAACTTCCCTCCAAAACGTCGACTTTGGCTTCACCATTTTCTAAAGCAGGCAAATACAGTCATCACTCTTGACAAGTCAACATGTACAGTTGATTTAAATGGAACTGCATTGTATTCAAGGACTCATGAAATAATTTCTTTTTAGTAATAAAGAGTAACTAATGTTGAAATCCATGACTGGACTCAAACCAATCAACTGCATCAGCCTTAAATTCCTGCAAATAGAGAAGCAAAAAGTGTTGCTTTAACTCTCAAATGACCACAGTGATATTTTTATAGCTTCTACTTTGGCATCAGTCAGAATGTAACAGCACTAATGAGCCATTTCTCAGGAGATTGAATACTTCAGAGCTGTAATGCACAGCAGTTCTACTCTAAGCGATCCTGGTTCTGATACCCGGTGCCAGATGACATAAAGATTCAGTTTGGCAGTCGGTTCAGAGACTAATGGAGGAGCAAGCTGCGACTTGCTTATCAGACAGGAAATATGTACAAAACGTAGATTAATCGACTCCATCAAATTCCAAAGGCAGGAGGGAAGTGTGAGAGGGAAGAAGTGACAGATTTAATGACATAAGGTTCCACTGACCAAGTTTTTAATCAGATATATTTGTCATTGAGGGACATATTTTAAAGCTTCCCCGTTGTTGACACACTGACATGCAGAACACTTTTGAGGATTTTTTTTTACAGTTTATTCACCTTAATCACTTGTATTTCTAGCAGTGTAAGTAACATTGACTTATTACTGAGCTTTTGCACTGAAAACAGCTGCATATACTGTACATCTGGAAACGATGCTGATCAGCACAGTTGTGGTCCGAACACCAGCACAATCATCTGAAACTTTCTGAAGAGCTGAGGGCAGTTTGGAGAAAATTATCTGTGAGTTTATCCCTGTTTCTGGTTTACAAACAAATGTAGTACAAATTCTTATCTCAAAAGAAAATGTTATTTTTTGTGTGATTTAATCCATCATGTTATTATTCGGAGTTGGTTGTTGGAAATAAACAGCTGGTGGCGCTGTTTGTCCAGTTGGGTGACGTTAAACCAATGCAGGAGAAGGCAAGGTGACTTAAAGGAGCATTCAACATTTCAAACCAGGATTTTTTTTATGCACAATTTTTAAATGTGCAATAAAACTGTGCATGTGTTACTTTTACTACATTTTACCTTTGAAAAATAAAAAAAACTCTCCCAGACTGCAATCCTCTCGTATTTAGTGTCTGTGGGTTAATGTGCATCTATCATGGGGTCCTTGCATTGAAGAACTTTGTGAACCCTTGCTTGAACAACCCGGCCCCCGGGCCTTTAGAACTTTAGAACACTCAGGTACCGGAGGCAAATAAAACCTGTAAGAGCACCTCAGGAAGACTGTTTCAGGTCACCTTAGGAAACAACCTCTAAACAAGTAATTACATATCCTGCAGGTTCATCAGCAGTGCTGGGAGAACGGTCTGTTTCTTAGTGTGCTCAGCGTTTTGCACAGCTGACTCAGTTCCACAGCTCTTGAGCAATAAACTGATCTCCAGGTTTAACTCTATTCCTTCTTTAGCTGCAAGTCCCACCCTCTGCTTCCATGTTTGACTCTGTAGCAATATTTTGAAAACGTTCATCTTGTTAAATTTTTGTTGCAGCTGGAGGAGGGTGGGACCATCTTCATCATCAAATCCAAAGGAATTCAACACAATAAAGGACGTAACACACTATAAGCTCTGTCTCCCTTTAACGACGGTGGAAAATGTTCCATTTGGATGATCCTCCAGCTGTGACACGTCTGGCCTGCAGATTTAAACATCCTTCAGCCTCAAACATTAACAGAGTTTCCTGACACCATTGTGAAGCCTGTCATATGATCTGTCTTCCTGTTTGGACACGATGCTGTCCGGCAACCACTTTCCTTATAATGATCAGAAGAATAATGTAAAAATATGATCATGAATTTTGATAAAATGAAAAAAACGATTTTTTTCTCCATTATCAGAGATAATCTTTTCCAATTCCAAAGATTATCCCTATGGTATTTCCTTTTATTCTAAGCACCATAAGCTTTTAAGCCACTTTTTAGTAACTATGCAAAGATGCCTACACAATACACAAATAACATAAATTTAAACTTGTATTCTCTTTTAATATTTAAAGTTAGGGCACCATCTAGTGGAAGCAGGCCATATCACATATTGGCAGATCTGTAGTAGCATGCACAGATCTCATCTGATATGTGTCTACTTTATCTTCATTCACTATACCTTATTGAAATATGATATGCTATGATTTTATTTTGTGTATATTTTTCTGTTGTTTGGATGTTAACATGTGATAATCAGGTAAAACAGGAAGGATTTGTCTGACAGGAAAGGTGAGAACATTGTGACTGAAACGTTGCGTAATTAAATGTGTTTAGAGCTGTTGTGCAGACTTTCCTTAATCACAAATCACACTGACAGTAAACTGACACATGGTTAACGATGTGCCAGTGATGAGGTTCCACTGTTATCTTATCGGCCAACTGTTTTTTATATAATTAAAACAGTTCAAAAGAATTGAGCAGCTGTGATATTCTGACTCCACAAGCCAGATATCTAAAAGATAACAAGATGCCGCTCTAAACAATTTTCTTTTACTTCAGTCAGACTGAATCTGAGGCGAGTTTAAACCTGAATAACATTCAAATGCATTTGGACCTGCATGTAATTGACTTTGGTCACCTGTCTTTTTCCACATTTTCGTAGCTATCATCCTCATCCTCAGAAGAACTCTTCTGGATGCTGCTCTTCTTTCCATTCCCAAAAATGAATGTTGGTTGGAGGATTTCTGCTTTTGATTTTTCTAACTGGGCTCATAATCTGAAGCAAATGTGTTTTTACTGTCTGTGCTGGTTAAAGAAACAATGTAAGAATCGATGTGAGTCTTGTCTGGAGAGAAAAGAACCTGGACCCCATAAATTCATTCAAACATGTCATCATTGAATGAAAACAATCCTTAAATCTCTTTGCTGTAATCTTTGACCAAAGCCTCAACTTTGAGCCTCATATCAACAATCTTACACAAACCTGCTTCTCCAACTGAGGAGCCTCAGTAAAATAAAATCTATAATATCAACCATGCTATGCTTCATGTTTTTCTCCTGTCTCAGCTAAGCAGCTAAATCCAATTTACAACATGTACAACAGGCAGCAGCATGGCTGCTAACCAGACCCAGTTATAGATCCCACATCACTGACTTATGCAAGGGTGGCATGAAATAAGTGCACGCGCACACACACACACACACACACACACACACACACACACACACAACACAAAACAGAATTCATTTAACGTTTCTCATATCTAATTTATTTAAAAGCACCAGAACGGCTGACAGTTTCTTACATATATTAAGTTCTTTTTACATTACATTCATTCGAGTTTTTATCCAAAGGGACTTACAATAAGTGCATTTAGACAAGAAACGTGTTGTTTTTCCTAAATACCTCCACCTGTCCTCTCCACACTGGTCTGTGCTGGTGAATTAGAAGGGCGGATAGAATTAGAAGGGCGGATTTATTTAGTTAGAAAGAGATGGACTTTTAAAAAACTCAAAGTGATGAAAGTGATCATAAACTGCGTATCTGTACATGAATAACACACTGCATGTATCTGGTGGAATTTCTCAGTTTAGTTTCAGTATCATGCCATACAGTATTGTGTTACTGCACTGAATGTTGTACTCAGACGTTGTGTCTCCAGGGAGGCTGATGGATAGAACCCGCTCTGTGATTATAAAAGCTTATCACGTGTAAATCATTCACTTCTGAATTTGAAAGTAAAACTGAAACTCATCCACCATTACCATGAATAAGTTAATACAAGCACTCTGATGTGTTGATACTGAAGGCCTTGAGACCACTGAGGGGCCAAGGCCTCACCAAAGGGAGGGACATCCCTCCTCAGGGAGAAGAAGGAGCAGAGCTCTTGTTCCACCCCATGGAGGCAAAACGTCCGCAATCACTGCCTGGAAGTGACGGCAGATCTCTGCCACCACCACTGGGTGGAGCCTCCATTCTCCTGGGCTTGGACCTCTTCCAGGCAGGAAGCCCACCACCTGACTCCAGCTTAGGGACTTGTACGAGTTTGGGGGAGAGACTGTGTGGAGAGGCCCACATCCACGGCTCGAGCACAAGTCTACAAAGGCAAGAGATTTTAGAGTGGCTGACATGAAGGTGAGCTCGAGCTGGTGATCCCTGATTGGTGGTTTCTGGGTGAAGTAACATAAAGAGGACACCAGATGGTGGTGTTTACAGAGAACTGATTGTAATTTGGGCTCATCTCTTCCTCTTTCCTTCAAAGTTAACCAGCAGACACTGAGGAGTTTCTTCTTCGTATGTTTTATGTTTCTGAGAGACACTCATGAAGACAGGAAGTAAGAAACTTACTGGCTGATCCAGCCCAGGTGAGAATGTGACTGAGTGTTTCTTCCTCATATGTTTCTACAGATGCGATTACAGTCCACAGTCCATCTCACTGCAGTCAGACTGCACTGAGATCAGCATCAGAACACTCCTCTCTCGTTCTTCATAGTTTTGTTGATATTTTTACGTGAGTTCCCCAGATACTGTAGAGTTACATCTCGTATGCATTTGGGTTTTCTATCCTTTACTTAAGAGCTGGTTACTCTTACATTCATGAATTTACAAAAAATTCTCATAGGTTTCCTGGAAAAAAAATGTCATCTGCTCATCATTATGGGAGAAATTTTAATTTCTTGTTGCAGATATGTATTTTTAAATTAACAGCTGACCTGATGCGCTGATTAATAAATATAGAGGACACACTCGCAATTAATCAATAATGCTTAGAGGGGTGACAATTGAACATGATCTCAATTTCTTTTAGACTTTTATTCTCTATAATTAGCTCCAAATAGTACAAAAAGGAAATTGTTTGGAGATTTTTGGATCTGCAATGTTTCTACAGTAGCCCAGAATGGACAAACCAAACACTGGCACAGCCACCATGAGAAAGGGTGAGACGAGGTGTGTTAAACCTGGTTGAAATCTACAACCTCACCTCTGGATGGCACTAAATTCTGCACACTGGACCTTTATATAGTAGAAAAGGTCGATTCCTTGTAATGGCCTATGACCCATGTCCATTTGTTTGTTTGTTGTTTGGTTGGTTGGTTGGTTTGCAGGATTACACATAAACTACTGGACTGATTTTTATAAAACTTGGTAGAAGAATGGAGCGTGGGAGGAGGTCTGGATAAAGATCCAGCAATAGTTTTTTCCATTTTCTTTAAGATTACTAGATCAGGATGTTTTCCTGCATTTTCCCTAATTGTACAGAAACTTGTGAACTGATTTCCATGAAGCTTTGTGGAGGGCAGGAGCATGGGTCAGACAAGCTAAGCAGACATCTGCAGCATTTGGCTTCAGGTGAAGCAGGCCTTCTTCTACTGTGATGCTCCATGTAGAAGAAATGAACATTTGAGTTTGAAAAGTTTCCACATAGTTAAAAAGTGTTTGTCATGAAAGAAAGTCATCATCATGGTCAAAAGACACGGTTCTCTGGTTCAAAGGTATGTAAATAATCAAAAAGTCCAAACTTCTTTACTTGAGTACTGAGTTAGTGGTTTTAACAGTCAGTGTTTTATCATGTAGATTTTATAAACAATGGATGGAATTTAAAAGGCTTTCTTTTGTGTCTTTAGTCTTTAAATGTATAAAGTTATTTATTTTAGTAGAAATACTATTTTCACTTCCACATTGGATGATTTTGTTTTTCTTCCATGTGATGTTGACATTAAAGTAATTGAATCCTAATTTGTCAGTAGTATCAAAAGAGATGTTGTTGATTTGTTATGTGTGACATTCAGCATGTGATGAGATGTTTAAAAGTACAGAATATTTAGAACTTTTGGATCCTTCAGAATGGACAAACCAAACTCTGGCTCTAGCAAAATACCACTGCTGTAGAAATTATATGAGATGATTATTTTGATTAGTGCTGTCACAAAAACATTTAAATTAATAAAGTCAGATAAGAAACTACTAATGTCCACAAAAGAAAATTCACATAAAAATAACCTGTGCAAAAGGGTTTTAAAACTATTAAAATAATTGCTGAAATAAAAAAAACACTCCCCTATAGTATAAGGTTGCCTTTTTCTGGAAGTGATGACAAAGATCCTGTAAGTCATAATAATCAGAAACCTTTCAAAATAATGGCTTTGTTTCTCAAAATGATGATAAACTTTCTTAAATAATAACTGATTTATCTAATAAATAATCACATGGGCGCACGCCCCATGTACCGAGGTTACAGTCCTCTAGAGGTCGGCATGGGTTCGATTCGTGGCCATTTGCCGCATGTCTTCCCCCCACTCTCTCTCCCACATTTTCTGTCCTATCAAGCATAAAATGCCCAAAAAATAACTTAGAAAAAATAAGAATAATCACGCACTATCTCAAAAATAATGAGAAACCTTAAAATAATGACTTAATAATCTCTAAATATTGACTTTGTATGTCAAAATGAGAAACTTTCTAACAAAACTTTTTATTTTATTTCATTTACTTTACTTTTGTCAAATAATGAGAAAAGGTTTTGCAATAATGATAATTAGTTTTAAATACAGTGTTATTTTGAGAATATTTGTCATTATTTTGAGATTATTTTAAGGAAGCCTAATCTATTCACTTGAGAAAAAATGTTTTGTGCCATTTTTCTGGATTAACAAGATAATTATATCTTTGATTCATAAAAAAACAGACCAGAATTGGATTTTTTTTCCATGCAAACGTTTGTTTTTCTGAATAAACGGGAAAATATATCTCATGAATTCAGAGAAACAGACCGGAATTTGATTTTTTCATGAAAACGTTTTTGAGAATTATGAGACAATGATTTTGTTAATTCAGAAAAAGGAATGTATTGCCCTCATCTTGAGACACTAAATCAATAGTATTTTTTCGTCACATGAAATGTGCTTCCTTTGCATTCACTTCTTTAAAGTGGAAATGTCACCGTTGGATTCCTCTTTGTTGTTGTGCATTCTCACCACCTATGGGCGCAGGTGTGCCCTGACCTACCTGTCTTTTGGAAGTTTCAAACACGGAAGTTTTACGACTGTCACGACTCATTTGACTAGACTGGGTTCTTGTAGAGGCGTGTGCGCAGCAGACTGGATTCAGTGTTCTTTGTAATCAAAACCTATCTGTTCGGGCAGTGAGTGGGAACAGTTCCTTTGGACGTGAGGACGGTTCCAGTGGGAGTCCGACCCAATGGCACAGGCGGGACAGCCGGCGGAGGCAGCGGGGCTCCGGGAGGACATGTCGATGCAAGGCAGCACAGAGAAGCTGGACTCCTCCGCTGTCAATCGCATACTGATGGAGTTCGTTATGTACTTTTGCAGGGCCGTTTTGGTCCTCTATCCCGT
Organism: Chaunax sp. Z400; assembly: GCA_037577475.1. Taxonomy (NCBI): domain Eukaryota; kingdom Metazoa; phylum Chordata; class Actinopteri; order Lophiiformes; family Chaunacidae; genus Chaunax; species Chaunax sp. Z400. Next base: position 21,915,777 of record CM075196.1, on the reverse strand, counting down.
GTACCTGACGGGTTACCTGGGGCTCAGTGTCAGCTGGGTGCTTCTCTGCATGGTGATGGCCACTTGGTGGAGGAAGAATCGCCAGTGGAAAGACGCCCGGTTCGGAACCGCCGTCGAATTTGTGGACCACGAAACAGAAGTAGTCCACAAGGAGCTCGGAGGTCCCTTACAGATGGCAACATGGGTATGTGTTGTGCGCAACAACATTGGAGAAAGTGCCGAAGATGTCAAACCTGTTTTTTTTAGTGTCACCAGCACACAGACAGTCATCATGCATTCATGGTGCCACAGAAACCCTTGTTAAGAATATGATAGTTTCACTATGTGACTCAGGTGTTAGAATTACTACACCTCTAATGAAAACACACTATCAGCTGTTAAACCATTTAGAGGCACATGGAGGACTGGTTTTCATGTAGGGCAGTCTATAAGGCGCTGCATCACATTTTACCCACTGAAAGGGCACCATGGAGGGCACTTTGTCTGCATTCTTTCAAACATGGGGCAACAGGACAGGTAAATGCCCCCTGCCCCTCCTTGAGTTCACCATTTATCACAGATATTTTTACTGAGGGACCACCAAGTAGACAGCCAAGTTGTATCCAGATGGAAACAGAATTATTTAACCCCATTGTACAATAAGTTTATAGACAAAATATACTATTTATCAGCTGTTTGTGATAATTAAATCAAAGCATAACAGTTTAAATAACTCAATACAACAGAAATACAACCAAATTGAACACAAAATGCTACTGTCACTGGCCACTGCAATCTAGTCTTATTGCAAACAGCTGATAAATAGTATATTTTGTCAATTAACCTAATACACAATGAGGTTTGAATCATTTTGTCTCCAACTGTAAAACATCCTGAAACAAGTCCCTGATGGAACGTTACCTTTACCTTAGTTCACTATGTGTGTGACATGCCAGGTTAGGGCCGAGCCTCCCATTATCCAGCCAAATGTGCTGCTATTTTGCAGGACACATTTGGTTACACCGCACCCACTCAAGCAGTGACTCATGGGGACTGAGTAGCCAACCAGAGGCTCTTTTGAAGTTAGAGGAATGTAACATATTCACATTAGAGGTGAAATCAGAAAACATGTTAATGATGGAAGTAGTTGGTCTGTGTGTGTGATGGAGGGATCATACTATGGTTTTCAAATCTACAACAGAATTACATACTCAGATATGAACATTCATGACTTGCATGCAATGTGAAACAGTTTATCGGTGGATCTTATTGTGGTCTTGACTGCTTTGAGTAAGTTTTCCCTCTTTAGCATCAAGGATAGAACTCACTGATACAGTAGTTTATTTAGATGAGGGGTGGACCCATCAGATGCCTTATTTTAGAGGATCATGCAAACCGTTGGTTACAATTCACAGTTTTTATGCTACAAAGGAATTTTGGTAAGCCCTAAATAACCATGTCTGTTTGTTTTTTTAAATTAGGGAATTCTTTCAAAGTTCTAAAATAAAATTGGAGAAATTTTTAAAGTTGGGTTTTGGTCTTTTAAGCAACTAGAATTTTATTTATTTTTTAAATTTGGCTGATTTTATGTCGACTAATAGTCATAGAAGCTGTTTTAAGATTTGTAAGCTGGATAATTCATGATCACTGATTATATCTTCCATCACCATGCCTTCATGTTGTTTGGGTTGGACAAATAATTACAGACCCACTTCTAACTTAACTGTCCTATATTTTTGTTTGCAGGTCCACTTTCCTGATGTTGAGAAAGTTGATTGGGTAAACAAGGTACAGCATCTAAATAATTAATTCATCTTCTCACCTCTTATTCCTTTTATCGTTTAATGAGATGCAAAATCATCCCAAATTATTAACTAGAGTTTGTTCTTTGAGCCTGTTCAAACCCGGTATTATCATCTGTCCTGGGTGATTTGATCACAAGAGAGCCTTTAGTATTTACTGTACTTAACATAAATATATGATGTTATATATTATAATAATAAAATAGATGTTTGTCATTAATAAAATATTGTCATCTTTCATAAATTTGTTGTAAATGGTGACATCAGATGCTAAAACTACATGAAGGCACAAAGAATTTAGAATTGGCCGACAATGTTTTGCAAAGTTTAAGGTTCTCTTTACTCAACATCTGTCAAAACTGTGTGATTTTTAAGGGAGTCTGGTGATATTGTGGTTCCTAGTTCAGTGATGAAATCAATGTGAACAGTATTCTCAAACTTCTTCTACTTATCTTGGCAGAGATCAGAGCTCAAACACATAATTATTATTAAAGTAAACCAAAGGGAAATCAGACAGCGTATTGTATCTTCTGTTGTGTCTTGTTGTTTGGACGCTAGCGATCCTTCAATGTGTCCAGACCACCTCTGTTCAGATCTCAGATATGTCCTCAATGCGACTTGGCTGGATTCACACCCCTACCTAAAGCTATTAAATAGTTTCATTCATAGTTTCCTGAAGTATTTCCTCTATGTAAAAGTGCAAATGAAAATCGACTTGCTTATTTGACCAAGGTGTGGAGTGAAGGCGGTTCTCATGCTCTGTTTTGGTTTGTACATTCAGGTGTTGGAACAGGCCTGGCCGTTCTTTGGCATGTACATGGAGAAGCTCCTGAAAGAAAACATCCAGCCGGCCGTCAGGCTCTCCAGCCCCGCACTCAAAACCTTCACCTTTACCAAGGTCCACTTTGGACACATAGTGAGTATGCATATTCATCCATTTATGCTCTGTGACTCCTTCATACATCAACTCCTACCGAATGAAAAGTCCTACAGATTATTTGCACTTTAAGGTCCTAATGGAAGTTCAGCAGATTTCTTACAGGAAATACCTGTGTTGTGAAAAGAACTGAAAAGCTTATTTTAGTCCAGTAATCATGTCATACAAGCTGGTCACGTTTTAACGATGCTCGGCTCCCAAGCAGGTGACCTGGGTTTGAATCAGGCTGATGCCATTTAGTGAGTTATTCATTCAGTGAATTTTATTTCAAAGTTTTCTGCATGTGTTATTTTTTATGGATTTTGGGAAATGTTACAAGTGAGCATCCAATGACGTTGACAAGTACGGTACGCTCCTTTGATGGTTTTAAAGCCAACGACCAACTCTTTTATTGGCTTCTTTTATAAAGCAGATGCACTTTCCAGTGATTTTCTGTGTGCTGAAATGATACCGTTAAAGTTTGTTAAGAAGGTTCCTTTAAAAACTTTCCCTGATTCCAGCCTCCCACTATCACTGGAATGAAAGTGTACACACAAGAGATGGATCACAAGGAGGTGATCCTGGACCTAAATATAAGGTTGGTTCAACACATTTCTCCCTTCAAATCAACGTTGTCATGAATTTAAGTCGCTCTGTTTTCTCTGTAAACTCTGATGAAGAGCCTCACCTGCATTGTTCGCTTTGCAGTTATGAAGGAGACGTGGACATCGACGCTGTGGTGAAGGAGCCAATCACAGCTGGTGTCAAAGGACTTAAAGTAGGTATTTTTCAGTTTTCTCTGCGTGGCCCTCATCATCCTCATACGTGTTGTTCTAATGTATAAACTCTCCTGAATCTTACAGTTCTCAGGGATGCTGAGGGTCATTTTAGAGCCTCTTATTGGTGACGTACCGCTGGTGGGAGGGGTCACCTTTTTTTTCATTCGCCGCCCTGTAAGTGCCCACAGACATTTTAATGACCTTACTGTCATCGATTAGGCTGTGTGATTAGCAAACTTTAAAACTCTAAACATTTTTTCCAGAACCTAGAAATCAACTGGACTGGCATGACCAACCTTCTGGACACCCCTGCCTTCAGGTTAGTCTCCACTGAATACATCCTGACTCTTACTAATCCTCTCTTATGGGAATCTTAAAAGAACAGTTCACCCTAAAAAGAAAATTTAGTCACTACCTACTCACCCCCATGCCGATGAATAGCTTCACAACAGTAATGCAGCAGTCTCCTAATTAACTAGAGATGATGAGGACTTGTTTTAAACATAAAATGACCCCATCCCTCCACAAGCCCAGAGATTCAGAGATGATTTACACCCTTTTTAAGATGAAATCATTACTGCATCCTCTAAGCTAAAAGCATTAGCATGCACCCAGACGGAGGTGGTAGGACTAGCTTGGACATACACTGATCAGCCATGACATTATATTAACTGACAAGTGAAGTGGATATCATTGATTATCTCGTTACAATTTGGCAGCAAGTGAACATTTTGTACTCAAAGTTAATATGTTGGAAGCAGGAAAAATGGCCATGCGTAACGATCTGAGCGACTTTGACATGGGCCAAATTATGATGACTAGAAGACTGGATCAGAACATTTCCAAAACTGCAGGTCTTGTTGGGTGTTGCTGGTCTGCAGTGGTTAGTGCCTACTAAAAGTATTCTAAGGAAGGACAACCGGTCAACTGGAGACAGGGTCATGGGCGCCCAAGGCTCATTGATTGCCGTGGGGAGAGAAAAGAAGAGAAGAAGTGTTGTCCGATCCCACAGAATAGCTATTGTAGCACAGAATACTGAAAAGGTTAATGCTGGTTCTGATAGAAAGGTTCCAGATCACAGTGGATTGAAGCCTGCTGCGTATGGAGCTGCATAACCGCAGACTGATCAGAGTGCCCATGCTGACCCCTGTCCACTGCTGAAAGCACCTACAATGGGCACATGAACATCAGAACTGGACCACAGAGCAATGCAATGGAATGGAATGGAATGGTTTGAGGAACACAACGAGTTTGAGGTGTTGACTTGGCCTCCAAATTCTCCAGATCTCAATCCAATCGAGCATCTGTGGGATGTGCTGGACAAACATGTCCGATCCATGGAGGCCTCACCTCACACCTTACATGACTTAAAGGATCTGCTGCTAACGTCTAGGTGCTAGACACCACAGCGCACCTTCAGAGGTCCGGTGGAGTCCATGCCTCAACAGGTCACAGCTGTTTGGGCTACACAATAATAGGGGTGTGGTTATAATGTTATGGCTGATCGGTGTTTGTATACTGTATACTCTGCTAGACGATCTGTGCAGGAAGCAGTGAAAGGAGTGTATATCTAAAGAAAGCTGTGTCTGTTATTTGCCCACATTTGGGCAGGGTAAAAACCAATATAAAATAGATAATTGTTCATTAATCGTAATCAAGGTAAAAGTTTGAAATAATTGTGATACTAATTTGAAGTCATATCACCAAGCCATAATGACTGGATTTTAATTTTTGCGTGAGCTGTTCCTTTAATAGTCATCCCAACATTTTGCTTTGGTGAAGCTCTCCCATCTCAACTGTTCTCTTCCAGTTCATTGTCTGAGGAGACCATCATGGACATCATTGCCTCCCTCATGGTTTTGCCCAACCGCATGTGTATACCCCTCATAGATCAGGTCAAAGTGGACCAGATGAGATTCCCTCTACCTCGTGTACGTAAGATATCAACTCCTTTTAATCATTAATCTCCTTTTTATCACATGAAATCACTTGCATTTTTAAATATTGTTCCACGGCATAATTTCAGAAATAAAAATTTTATATTTTGATATGTAGGTGAAGGGGTTGTGAGACGATATCATTTGTGTGATCTTGCTTTCTGTGTCTGCTCCTCAGGGTGTGGTGAGGGTCCACCTCGTGGAGGCCAGAGACCTGGTTGCTAAAGACACCTACATGTTGGGCTTAGTGAAGGGCAAATCAGACCCATATGCTACACTCAGAGTCGGGAACAGACATTTCAAAAGCAAGACCATCAAAGAGAATTTGCACCCCAAGTGGAATGAAGTGTATGAGGTAGAGTAACAGGAACACAACAATTAGTACAACTTTTTCAACCTGTCATGCTTTACTAATATCATTACTGTTTTATTCAAATATGTAATTTCTTTTAAATTCCTCAAAACCTCAAGATTAAACTGAAAATGTGTGATGGTTAAGCCTGAATATTTATTTACCTTGTAATCCTGCATGTCCTCTGTCTGCTAACCCAAAAAAATGTTAAAATCCTGTCACACCTTGTCAATGTTTTTGAAGCTAAAAACACATGTTTTCACAGTTTGCATTAAAAAGCTACAAATCTCCTAAGCAACTCTTTGTTTTAAAGTGGGGCAGTCTCCTCTTTCTATGTGTCATTTGTTAAAGTGTTTCTCTAAAGGCTTTAGAAATGGAATCAACATCAACTTTGCAATGAAAAAAAACAAACATTTAACAGCATCCACCTTTGTCTCTATCTGTGTGCAGTTTGTCATCCATGAAGCCCCAGGCCAAGAGTTAGAGCTGGAGATATTTGATGAGGACACAGATAAAGATGACTTCATCGGAAGGTAACGGCACAAACCAGTGGGTTTTATGCTGCTTGAGTCCTTTACTCTATATAAAGTCATCTGCATACATGTCAACCTCATTGGATGCTCACCTGGTAGTTTCTGTATTTTCCTGTTAGAAATCTGTGGAATTTTCATCAGGACTTTGAAATGCAGGAAATCTGTAAGACTTACTGTATGGCTTTCTCTAAGAGTTGACATTTATCCTTCTAAGAGTTTCTCATGCATTACTGATTACCCTGCTATACATATACCATCATGGCACTACATAAGAAAACACAAAGGAGGGAATTTTTTAATATCAATGATTATTTCTTATTTGATATATATATCGGCATGTACTGGATGCTATATTTGAATAATGTTCCATGCTTTGTAGACCGTTGTTACTATTTGGTGTAAAATATACAAAATAGTCCTTTTTACAAGCATTTTTAGAGAACTGGTGTGGGATAGGTGACAACTATGAATCCATACTGTACGGTGTTAGTGCCATCATTATCATTTTTCTTAACACTTCAGGTATAACCTTGATTTTGGAGAGGTGAAGCGGGAGAAACAAATGGATCAGGTGAGGTTTTATTTAACATTTTGGATACACAGAGTAGAGTGGGAACATTTTCCCCAGCACGCATGAGACTGTTGTGACTGTTTTAATTACCTCCGCTTTGGAAGTTATTTTTGTTTCTTGGTTTGTCAGCAAGATTACATAAAAACTTTAGAACAGATTTCCATTAAACTTGGTGGGAGGATGGGTTTGGGCTAGAATAGAAACCATTAAACTTTGGTGTGGATTTGGATAAAGGATTCAGTTTTTTTTGTCACTTTCTTTAACATTGCAAGATGGAGTTTTTCACCATTTCTGTCCTCTACACATAAGATAAGATAAGCTAAGCTATACTTTATTGTCCCCGTGGGGAAATTCTTTCTCTGCATTTGACCCATCCCTGAGGAGCAGTGGGCTGCCTTTACGGTGCCCGGGGAGCAAATTGGGGTTCAGTATCTTGCTCAAGGATACTTCAACATGTGGACCAGGGGGAAGTGGGGATCGAACCACCGACCTTCTGACGACTGCTCTTAGCACCTTTAACATAAACTACCTGACTAACTTGGAACTGGTTAGAATGGTTGGGCGATTTCAAAATTCTTTTCCTACTTTTTTGAACATTGCAAGAGCATAAGGCTTTTTTGACCATTTTTATCAATAGATTTTCATTAAACTTAGTGGGAGAGTGGAGCATGTGCCAAAAATTGAACCATTCAACTTTGGAGTAGACCTGGATAATGGGATGGATCTATGATCTCTTTTTTTCTACTTACTTTAAGAGAACCCTGATGGCAGCCATTCTGATGGTGCACATGTCTTCTTGGAATTTGGATTAGGGTATAATTTAATAAAAAGGATCTGTTTGGCCGTAACCTTTGGTTTAAATCAAGTCTTAATTGTAAAATTCTCACCCGTGTTGTTGTAGTGGTTTCCTCTGGAAGGGGTCCCCTATGGAGAAGTTCGCCTCAAGCTCCAGTGGTTTTCCCTGATGACTGACCCCAGCCTCCTCACAGAGGTGACCTCATTGTTGTTTCATTATATTCCTCAGCATTTACTTTAAATATCACTAGATTCTTATTCTACTTGTCAGTTGTATCTTATAGGTTGCCTCTGTGTGTAAATTGAGTTTTTGGACCAGCAGATGTGTAAACCACCTGTTTCTCTCTGTCGTCACTCTCTTTCAGTCTACAGACGGCCTTGCTTGTGCTATGCTTGCAGTGTATCTTGACAACGCTTCAAACCTACCAGTAAGTGGCCTTGAATAGGGCCTGTTGTTGTTGAGCACATGCATAGATTTGTGCTGATGTGTTTTCTCGTGTATGTCTGCAGAGAGACCACAGTGAGATCACTGAGAATCAGAAACATGGGAAGCACTCAAGGGAAGTCCGGGTAAGACAAGAGCTTCTTAAGTTTACTGCTCCACAGTATTTACTACAGTATAAGGACCAAGGCTGGCCTTAGGGACTCCTGACCCTTAAAGGGCCCATTTTTATTGTGCCATTTTTATGAATATTAAAAGACCAGTTTACCCAAAAATGAAAATTCGGTCATTATCTACTCACCCAATGTTAATTAAAAAAAAAAGATTCTGAAGCTCCGGAGCTAAAGAGAGTTCAGTGTTTCACCAAACAACTGACTAATATGGGGACTTTATGTTTTAAAACATTAAGAACATAAAATGACTCCAGCTCATACAACCAAATCCAAGTGTTAGATCTGAGCAGATGATATTTACAACCTCCTCCTAAGCAGAAATGTTCACTGCAGCCTCTAAGTGTTTGAACAAGAACTTACATACCTCAGAGTTTACCTGCTACACACATGTCACACAAACACACACCAGAGAGAGCTCTGCTGAAGCTGCAACAGCAAGTTCCTCGTCATACCTAGCATTTTCATTTTTCACTGTGTGAGAGGAGGTCATTCTCTTCTGTTGATGCCATTAGCAATGCATTCACAATAAACACACTGGAGGTTACACACCCACCTAAGACAGGCTACGCTCCAACACTTTTAGCTTAGTGACTACTGTGAAAATTTCAGCCTGAAAATCTCTTTTCAAATCAATTTGGGATCTCAGACCTTCTGAGGACATTGACTATGTGCTGTACGAGCTATGGAGTCTTCTAATATTAATTTTGATATCTTTTAAATCCATCTTCTTCAGCTGTTTAGGACAATACTGCAATAGCTCTAGAAATGTTTGTAGTCTAAGAAAATTCACCTGACTTTCCATTGGCATTGGAGGGAAAAGATAATGACTAGATTTACATTTTTGGTTAATATTTTCATTTAACCTCTAAGAAGGAGGGTAAATGCTTTTACCAGTAAAACTATAATAGACAAGTAACACATAAAAAGGATTGTAATGAGTTGTTGATCACTGGAAGCAGACTTACGAGTAGGAGAAATATGTTGCACACATTGTTGATCTCGTAGAAGGCCTTAAGGAGCCAGAGCTTAAAACACCTTTTTCCTCCTCTCACAGCTAGTGGAATATAAAAATATAGACAGACATTTAAATACTCATTGTTGAGAGAAGAAAAGACAGACATTGGTACACTGTTAAGTTTCTCTCTGTCAATGTTAGAACATTACATAAACATAACCAATGTGAATGCATATTTCACTAGGCCACCATTGGCTTTATTTAACTTATGCTGCACGTAATTTCATGAATTATTTTTCAAAACAACAATAATAATTTTACATTACATTTGTTTCCTTCAGATTTCCTTTAAATGTAATGTTGTATTCTCTGCATCTTTTCTTAAACATTTTCACTTTTTGACAAATTATTTTCATTCCTTTCATTCTCTGACGCCAACCTAGTTAATTAATGATAAATAATATTAAGTCCAATTCCCAGAGGACCTATCGCTCCTAAAATATCAGCCTATAGTTGATTTAACACAGAGCTGTTAAATCAACTGTTAAATCAGCACTAGGCAGGATATGTTAGCATTTTTTAATAGCTCATGAACACCCAACATGAAAAATGGGAAATTTTTAGTTCCTCTTATTATAACAAACAATTTGAGAGACATTTTAAAAGAAGACTTTTTGTTGGCTTTCGAGTGAGGAAAATATACCACAGGGAATGTTTTACATTGACCACTGTAATAGCATCTCTTTCACTTTACTGCCTTACAAATAGATTGATGTCAAACAACAGCCTGAGTCAGATCAGATGTTTGCTGTTAGTGCTGCAGGTAGACTTGTCCCTGTGAGCAGCTGGTATTTCCTGTTTGTCTGGTGCATGTCTGCCATTTTTTTAGGGTGTGTTATTACAAGCTGGTGTTTTTGTTGCTTAGATTTCCTCCTTAACCTTAAGCTTCTAACATAATGTTGACTATCAGGACCAGCATTGACTTTGGCTGAATCAATAAATGCCATTAAGGGCAGCGTTAAATTTACAGTTTCTGTATGTAGCCATGTAATAAAGCCATCTATCTACTAATAAAGATCTAACTTTAACAGTTACTAGTAGCTGTTTCCTTAAAATTTATCCATGTATCCAAATGTATCACAGCACTGAAATGCCTATAATTACACCCCGACAGTCCCCTTTAATTCAAACAAGTTTTATCCAAAATCAAACTTGTAGTCCTGGAACCAGAATTTACAGACACACTACTCTCTATGAACACTTATTTAAATCTTATGGATCTGGATTTTTATTTGGATCCACATCAAATTGCTCACAGATACCAAACCCCTAAATATGCCTTTTATTTCATCAATATCCATGCATTATTCCATGAGATATGAAAGACAAAAGAAAATCCTGGAGCCACTTTTTCCAGATCTGCTCCAACATTTAATGGGTTCTATATTCTGGCCCAGGACCCATCCTCCCACCAAATTTCAAGGACATCCATTGATCCGTAATCCTGCTTACCAACAGACATGGGTGAAAACATAACCTCCAGAGGAAAAAACGACAGTAGGAACTGTCGAAACGAACTGCGTGCAGTTTAGATAATCATGGATGTAGTTCCAAATATATTGTTGATAATGGTGTGTCAAAGCCAGATAAGCAACTTTGTGCTTTCTTTATTTTCAGCTCACAAAGAGACTGGCCAGCCCGAGCTCCTTTGTAGAATTTTCCATTGATAAAGACGTTCAGAAAAGCAAGGTAGGCTTACAGCTCTCACTTTCTTGCCAAGTTTGCCAACACCACTGTTTTCTCTTTAATGCATTAAATTAATGAATCTGACTCAAACTGAAAGATTTAATTTGAAATCTAAATGGTTTCACTTTGAAAATGTTGCTGTTGCAAACACAGCACATAGTAGCTGTGCAGCTTTCAGCAAATGTCTTCTCCTTCTGTAGGTTGTGTATTCATCCAAAGACCCGGTGTGGGAGGAGGGCTTCACCTTCTTTGTGCATAATATCAAGACGCAGCAACTTATTGTTCAGGTTTGTTATTTCATATTGTACACAGCAATCATTTCACCAGGGGTTTAAGTGGGATTTCTGTCTTTGGGGGGGATTTGTCTCAGATGAGGGTTTCCAAGCCATGATTCAAAAACTGTTCAATATTTTTTCACTAAACTTTATGTACACATCTCCCATGTACTGGTGCCTTTTTATATTTTTGGGAATTTTATGATTTTACTTTTTCATTTTATTTTGAAAATTGAACTGTATTGTACTGACCAAAAGAAAAGCTACCCTGATTCTCGGGCTGTTTCATAACAATAGAACCTAAAAGGTGGAAACATTAATGTTGGATAGCACTAGACCTCTTAAAGACAATATCAACAAATTTTCTCCAGAGCTATAAAACCTTCACAGTTCACTGTTTGAAGAGATTTATTTTGTGATGTCGCCGCCCAGGTGAAAGAGCACGAGAAGAAGAGTCAGCTCGGCGTTCTCAACTTGCCCCTGAGTCGCCTCCTGAACACCTCGGACATGATTCTCGACCAGCGCTTTCTGCTGGAGCGCTCTGGAGCAAAGAGCGAGCTCAAGCTGAAAGCCGTTCTCAGGGTGGGAACACAACAAGCTTACAGAGAAACACATACAGTCATCTGTTTCCAGCTCAAGAGAGAGAGAGAGAGAGAGAGAGAGAGGGAGAGAGAGTCCTGATACTGTGGTATAACAATGTTTGGGTAGCGTAGCACTGTGTGGTACTGTACTACTGTGTGGTACTGTAGTACTATGTGGTACTGTAGTCCTATGTGGTACTGTAGTACTGTGTGGTACTGTAGTACTGTGTGGCACTGTAGTACTGTGTGGTACTGTAGTACTGTGTGGTACTGTAGTACTATGTGGTACTGTAGTACTGTGTGGTACTGTAGTACTATGTGGTACTGTAGTACTGTGTGGTACTGTAGTACTATGTGGTACTGTAGTCCTGTGTGGTACTGTAGTACTGTATAGTACTCTCTGATACATCAGCTGGACCTCTCTCCAGATGACATCTATAGCTTAGCGACCTCTGTACCATGATGTAGCTGCGCAGTTCAGGGCCGACATAACATAACATGGGCTGTTGTGATTGGTCCAGACTTCACACATGATAGTAGCCAAATTAATGCTTTCTATGTCTATTGAGAGCCATACTAAACCTGTTGTAGGGCTACTTTCAGTACAGTATGATGGTTTGATATAGCCTAATGTCAGTAATGTTTATGTTTTAGAAATATATTTTTGCTTTTTATTTATTTTTCATAGACTTTGTTTGATTATATCCATTGTTGAAATTGAACTCAACTTTTCATGACCACTGTCTTTTAGCTGGTTTAAATTGGAAACTGTGATAGGTCATCAATTATGATTATAATCAATCATAATTATGATTATATCAATTAATCAATTTCTGATTCTGATGACTTTTGACTTGCCTGACCTGAGCAATGACTCGATTTGACTTGCTTGAATTTCCTTGAGACTTGAAGGTTAAGACTTGAGACTTGCTTGTGACTTGCACATGTGTGACTTACTCCCATCTCTGGTTTATGTTGTATCACTGACTTTACCCATCTTCTCAATCTCAATAGATTCTTACTGCAGATAAGCCTCCAAATAAGATTATCGCTGAACCTCCTCCACAAGTCAACCCACAAGGACCGCAGACCAACCGAGGAGGCAACGCCCCCGCTGTCGAGCTCCCACCTACGTCCCAGAATGGCTTCAATGAAGACTCTTCATCTCACCACCGTGGCTCCAACCTGACCTCTGACGCCTGGCGCCCACCTCCTTCCTCATCAAACATACGGCGTTATGACTCCCATAGCCTGCTGTCGGAGAACTCCATCGCTTCGTCACGTTTCGACCTTACAGATGGAGCCCCGTATCCAGAGTGAGTCTGTAGTTTTGCTTTATGTCTCCACATGTCTTTTTCACAGGACTTGAGTAATAGGAGTGACATTTACAAATGTGTTTTATCACTATAGGGCCCTCAGGAATCATCAAGGCTCATTTGGAGAGATCCATGTGACTGTACGCTATGCTACCCTGAGGAACAAACTCATAATCCTGGTTGACGCCTGCAGGTACGTCAAAAAAACAAGCTGCACTGATACTGATATATATTTTTTCTGTGTTACAAGAAAACAAGTTTAACAGGTTGGAATACTGTGTAGACAAAGCTTTTGCATATACGTCATCATTGTCTGGTTTGAAGTGACAACAAACTTAGCATAATTTAAATTTAAAGAAAGGAAAGAAAGAAACTCCTGTAACTGAATATGTAAAAGAATTTATTTTTAAATTCATATAGCTTTTATGTGTGCCTGTTGTCTGCAGGAACTTATTCCCCTGCAGTGAGAACGGCTCAGACTCTTATGTCCGCCTGTATCTGCTCCCTGACCAATCATGGAGACACCGCAAGAAGACACATGTCAGGAAGAGGACAGTCAATCCTGTCTTCAATGAAAAGTGAGCCTACGTCAGTCATTGTACACAGATCAGCCATAACATGATAACCACATGCCTAATATTGTGTAGGTCCCATTTCTCCACCAAAACAACTCTGACCCATCACGGCATGGACTCCACAAGACCTCTGAGGGTGTGCTGTAGTTTCTGGCACCAAGACGTCACGCAAGTTTGGTGAGGCCTTGCCACCTGGATCGACTTGTTTGTCCAGCACATCCCACAGATGCTCCATTGGATTGAGATCTGGAGAATTTGGAGGCCAAGTCAACACCTTGAACTCACTGTTGTGTTGCTCAAACCATTCCATTCCATTGCTCCGTGGTTCAATTCTGATGCTCATGTGCCGATTGTAGGCGCTTTCTGTGGTGGACAGGGGCCAGCATGTGCACTTTGACTGGTCTGTGGCTACACAGCTCCATAACCAGCAAGCTGCGATGCACTGTGTGTTCTCACACCTTTCTATCAGGATTAACTTTGTGCCACAGTAATTTGTGCTACAGTAGCTCTTCTGTGGGATTTGACAACAAGGGGGATAGCCTTCGCTCCCCACTTGCATCAATGAGTCTTGGGTGCCCATGACCCTGCGGCCACTTCACCGGTTGTCCTTCCTTAGACCACTTTTGGTAGGTACCAAACACCCAACAAGACCTGCAATTTTGGATTTCACCCTTGTCAAAGTGGCTCAGATCGTTACGCTTGCCCATTTTTGCTGCTTCCATCATAGAAACTTTGAGGACAAAATGTTCACTTGCTCCTTAATATATTACACGCACTGACAGGTGCCATTGTAATGGGATAATCAATGTTATTCACTTCACCTGTCAGTGGTTATAATGTTATGGCTGATCAGTGTACATTACATGTTTGTAACACTGCAAAATTGATGTACTAACATGAAGTAGTTACTGAGGTTTAGACTGTTTAATGCTTGCTTCTGTCTGCTAATGCTCTTTTATCATAGGTTTGAATTTGATGTGTCACTTCAAGAAGCACAAACCAGGAAGTTGGATCTGTCGGTGAAAAATAACAAGATGCTCTTTACACGGGAGAGAAAGGACATTGGCATGGTAGGTAATACTGCTGTGATGAACTACTGTGTGTCTTTTCATTCCTGGTACAAGAAGACAAAGGCAATCAGCTGCTGAAATGATGCTGTTATCATGGGTGACACAGCCTGTACATTTCTAACATTCATTATCATTCAGCGTTGGAAATATTTTTATTTCATGCAGATTTGGCAAAACTATTATTTTGCCTGTAACACTGTTGTCACACTGTTGCAGTCTGGACAATTTTCAAGTTGTGCTCCTGTCCACAGGTGATAATCGATTTTTCACCAATGGATCTAACAAAAGGCGTCACACAATGGTAGGAGACCAATTTTCTGCTATTTTTACATGATTAGTGTGAAACTGCAAATAATTCGGGACGTTTTGTTCTGAATACAACACAAAGTTAAGTTTGATGTTTGTATCAGAAGAAAGCTGAAGAGACAATATTTATTATGACTGTACATTTTCTACCACTCATTATTTTGCACAGGATATAAAACAAACAGCCTACCAACTTCTTTAAAATAGTAGTTGGACATTTTTAGAAATCTGCTCACTCACTTTGCTGAGAGTTGGAGGAGAAAAGGCCACTCTTATATCAGTACTGCAGCACAAATGAAGCTACAGTGAGCAGACAGTTAGCTTAGCCTAGCTCAAAGGGGGTAAAAGCTAATCTAACTCTGCCCAAATGTAACATAATCCTGCTACCAGCACCTATAAACCTCACTAATTCACAAACTGTATTATTATTCTTTAATCTGAACAAAATTTTCACATCCCATAAAAAGCCATGCGCATAACCCCTTCTCCCTATAGATGACATTCTTTATCGTATATTAAACAAAGATATAATTGGATAGTTTGTGAGCTTTAGGTTGATGTGTTTGGTTATAGCTGGGCAGAGCCAGACCAGCCCTTTCCCACTGTTTCCAGTCTTTGTGCTAAGCTAAGCTAGCTGGCTGCTTTAGCTCCTTATTTGTTTGGCAGGTTGCAACAAACTAAAATTAGTGATGATGGTTGTTTGACCCAAATATGGTTGGAGGGGGAAGATCCTGTCTGGTCAATAGTAATAATGAATTTAAATTCATGTGGGGAGACAAATTGTTCTTATGGTTCTAGTATAGTTACATTAATATTTACTTTCTCTTTCCTCCAAAGGTTTGAGCTCACATTGCCTGGGCTGAAGAATTAGCAGCCAGAAGTGTAAAACTTCTGTTTGCAGGTTTGAGATCAGCTCCTCACTGAAAGACCAATGTTGACCTGATAAAGACTTGGAGAGTCACATGTTCCGTTTTCTTCGTTATCATCGCAGATCCGAGTTGGTTTATCAAAAGCACCACATCTAAGATACTGTGGACATGTTTGCTACTGTATGCTAAAGTGTGTGGCATACCTCCACTTCAGATGTTACTGGGATTAATATGTTTAAGTGCATCTTGTCTCACTTACAAATATACCCAATAATAACAAAATATTTATCATCAAATATATAAACAAATAGCAGCAAATAAGACTTTTAAACAAGCTACATTATCCCAGATAATGTTAGCATAAGCAGTGTGACATTTAAGATTGCAATGATTGTTGGTTTTTTGGATTAACAAGCAGAAGACAAATGATCCCGAACAGTGATGCTAGCATTTCCTCTCCATGGAAAATGAGATTCACCAGAAAATGTTTGTATTTTTTTATTGAGAAATAAGGTGTTTGTATTGTTTTTGAAAGGTTTGGGTTCTGAGTTGAAGTTGTGTAAATAGTTGTATTGATAGTTTTAACATAATATAGTAAGGGAAATAAAGCAACATCCAACTGTATTTGTTGTAATGATTTCTATGTTTGCAGAACTTGTAACTGCTCGTTTTTAGGTTTCTCCAATACACATATTTGCTGACAGAGGTTTTAAAGCACATATTGTTAATTCCTCTGCATAGTATTAGTGTGAGGACAGTGAGAGTCTCTGCTTCTATGGTGCAGCTTTACGCACGAGTGTCACCACAGCATTTATAAGTGTGTCAGACTGCACAGTGATGTGTCCACTGCAATGGAAGCATAGTCCTAAGCAGACACCACTCCCCACTCAGCGACACACCCGCTGAGAAACTCTGATTATTGTGAGAAACTTGAAGTCAGCGACATCCGAGCTGTGGCAAATTCCTGGGGCCGGACTGGGTGACGTTGAATCCCATTTTAAAGTGCTGGGTAAGTATTAACATAAATACATACAAATTCATTTATATAATAATACAACCAGGATTGTATTCCCTTAAATAGAATTAAAATGTCTTTCTTCTAAAACGAATGGATGTGTTGGTCTATACAATCCAAAGCCAAACATAAATATGACAGTATATTTCATTTTGACACAATGATAAACTCATGTGTGCCACTTGTGATAAATAAAAAAAACAAAAACAACTGTCACAAGTCAATAAAATATATCTGCATTAAAATGTGAAAGTTTTGGAACAAGACTTAGAAAGTGTCATAATGAACCAGACATTTAAGTCGCCTTCCAGCGAATGATATCAAATGTACAATTACACGTGACAGTGTTTTAATAATGGTTGCTTATGAAATGCAACCATTTATGAGAGAAGTTTCCACAGACCTCATAATCCTCAGTTAGCTGCTCAGTACTCTGAAGATGACAACTTTAAGTGGAGCGGTAGAAATAAACAAATACAAATTTGGCCATTTCCTTAATAAGTCCTCTATGTATCTGGGTAATTTGGACATTAATATCAGTATTTAGCCAACATTACAGTGTGTTGTGTTGTCTTTTCACCAGCCACTGGTCTGTGTTGTAGGTTTGGATAGTACCACAAACGTGTTTTTTCTAGCCTCTACCCAGTTAAAAGGAAAGAAAACTCCACCCAGTTCTCGGTAGATGGGTTTACAGGTGGCTAATGAGCTGATATTTAAAACTTGTCATTTGTCACATGTCTCTCCTTCCTTCTCTCTCCCTCCTCTTTCTCTCTTTCTTTGTATCAGCAAAATGTCAGGCAGGAACACACACACATACACAGGATTATATCCTTTCCCATTAGCTGGAAAGGTGCATCAAAGATAGACAACCCTAATTAAACTTAATTATACAGGTTTATAATAGGGTATATGACTCGAATGAACTATTGTATGTGCGTCTATAATTACATGATAGCCGTTCAGGTCCTCAGACTGGTGTGGGAAGTTCTACTTGTTGTCCTCATTACAGATCATCACATCCTTTTAGCCACCATGTGATGAAAAGAGCATTTCCAACACAGGCCAGGGCTTCAGCTTTCATGTCAGACGTTGATTCGGAGGCAAAAGCTGCATCAGGCAGAAGATGAATTTTTTGACTGCATCCAAATACTGTATAAAAGGTCCGGTATTTATATGATAGCAAGTGGCCCTTAGTGTTTACACAAATATACTGTAATAGCTTTTATTTAGTTAGCCAGGCTGTGTCCAAAATTCCTGTTTACTGTAGAGCATATATTTACCCTCTACAGTTGCATTGTAATGACAAAAGCATCCTCAAACATTCGGACAATGGAACAAAAGTATGGCTCATGGCATGCGTATGTGTCAACATGACCATTCATTATTCAGGTGTGTCACAGTTCACATTAGAGGAAACTGAGCAGTGAAGTCATCAGTGTTTCTAATGGGCATACTGGTTTGTGAGAAAACTTAAAGGTATACTCCCACTCAGTATTTTCCTTCTCAAGGCGTGTGAAGAATTTTTAAAGTAACCACGATAATTTAATTCAGTAGGACGAATGTTATTCTACAGCCTGACATAACGGTCATATTTTTAGCACAGCGGAATACAGAGAACAATTACGATTTCAAGCTATTGAAGGACGAAAAATTTGAAGTAAACAAAGGGCCATTTTGAGATTCAGTGTCTTCCCCAAGTGCTTCCCCAGATTTCCAGGCCACGCAAGGCCCCACATGCATGCGCAGCAGTTTTAAAACTGCGATCAAATGGAGAACATGAAGAAGAGAAAGCGGGGACGTCATAAACATAACAGGTCATACAATGGATATAACTCAAGCAAAAGATTTTCAACAGTTTTTGAGAAAAACATGTTCATGTGAACAACACTATGTGCTAAAATAAAACATAGCATCATGGGTCCTTTATAAATTCAGCACACTGCCGGTAGGCTCACTTTGGTATGTTATGACCAGCAGCTTATGGTGGCTAATGTCATCTAACTTGAGACATAACTCTGTGACTGTTATCAGTGGAAAGACGGTGTTGTCATAGATCTGGGCTGTCTATGCTGTAGAATGACAGAGATTGTGACATTGTGCTACAGAGACAAAACAGAGAAGGGTTGTTGTAATCCCTTTTGCTCTAAAGGTAAAAACCTACAACAACCAGAATGCACTCTGCTTGCTGCCACTCCTAACTCTTTTGGAAACAATTGGAAGAATGGTTCAAACAAAAAACTGTATCTGTTGAATTTAAATCACATGTGGATGTAATGTTTGGACTGTAAATGAAAGAAAAACACAAAACATCTGCTGATTAACACAATTCTCATGATGGCAAAATATTACATACACAAAGCCACATTTATGAAAACCCCGCCCATCTCCAATGGATTTTATAATGAATTCAGACTGTAAACCCCTGAAATATATTAATTCAAATTCTGCCAAAGAACTGCTGATTTGCCTAGTTTTAATAGCTTGGTTATATGGTTTTGTTTTATTTGTACCTCTTTTATTTATTTTTTGTTGCCCAAATATTTATTTATTTTTTCTGAATTGAGATTTTACATCATTTGACATTTTTAATGTTCCATGTTTGTAATTATCTTTTTTAAAAAAGCATTGAAAAAAGATTAAGCTGTTGTATCATTTTCAGCCAGCAGAGGACAGCACAAGCTTTTAACTTTAGAAAGCATTTAAAGGCTATTCTCTTCAAGCCTACATACTTTAATGCGAATTTGGCAAAGTGTTTTTATTTGTTGCAGTTTTATTTGTAAAAGACAGGTGGAAATCCACGATGTTCAACACACTATCGCACTGTGGCTGGATTTATCCTACTAAACTGAGCTGGCACTGCTCTGTCACTGCAAATAGAAGCCATTTGTTGTTCTTTGGAGAGGATGTGAGTGGGTGGGACAAGGTCAGCTGACTGTATTGCTTTCAGCTTCAGAACAGGAGCTTTGAGTCTTTTTTAGTATCTCTCTTTGTAGAGTGTTTCAGGCTCAGACAGTATTCAAATTAATATTTTTATTCAACACAAATGTTAATGGGTTTGGTAGCTGTGCAGAGCCAAAGGGGTCAGGGGTCACTCTCCCAGTGTCTGGCTTCAAGAGTGAGGAATTATCTACACCATCACTACCTGAGCACTTTAATTATGAATGGCAACCAAAGGTTAAAGTCTAACATTTAACTGATCATTTTAAATGGACCTACACACCCGGCAACCAACCAGCCCTCTCCTCTCCATGTCTACAGTGTGTGATTTTATTCATCTCTCATTCATTTAGGAACAAGCATCATGGAAGAACAAATCTGAGAGTTTTTTTAAAATTTATTTAAAATCTGGACAGTAAAGACAGACAGGAAGGAGAAATGAGCAGTTCTGTTCTTCCTAGGACTAGGTGATTCAAGGGGGGTGAGAGGGCCTGGTTGTAGCTGGTTA
Source organism: Chaunax sp. Z400 (assembly GCA_037577475.1). Classification (NCBI taxonomy): domain Eukaryota; kingdom Metazoa; phylum Chordata; class Actinopteri; order Lophiiformes; family Chaunacidae; genus Chaunax; species Chaunax sp. Z400. The sequence goes on along the minus strand of CM075196.1, from coordinate 21,895,345 downwards.
CTTCCTCTGGATGCATTGGTCCGGGACGAGGTCTTCAGGAGGTGTCCAACCTTCATCGAGTGTTTGGGCCTTTATCCTCAACGCTCTCTGGTTGGCAAGCCGCCAGTGGTGGCCAGGTCACTGCCCCTCTTATCCGGGTCTACAGGCTGTACCGGCCACAAAGGAGAGCAATGAAACAAAAGGATGAGAAATTGAACTGCGAGTACAGTGTATATATATATATGACACACAGCATGTCATCAGGCCACAGTTAAAGACATGTGAAAATAAAGCTTTACCTGCTGAGTCTAGTTCCGTTCTCTAAATTTGAAACATTATTGCCACATGTCCGTTAGGCGCTTGGTTTGTTTGTTTGCCAGCATAATTAATCAAAAACTACAGGTTGGATTTCCATGAAACCTGAAAAAAAGAAGCAATTTGGGCCAGGAAATAAAAGAATCCATTAAATTTTGTAGCAGTTCTGGATAAAGAGACATCTATTTGCTCCATCTGCGCCACATTACCTGTTCCATAATAATTATAGGCGTCGTATTGATGAAATGATGGACGTTCATATTGGGATGGACTAACTGTTGGAGACTGTTGCAGGAATTTTCATCCACTTTCTTAAACGGTGTTTAATCAGTTTTTCAAAATTTTCTCTAATTATATCTAATGAATTCATCTTTATGTCCGTAATAATTCTTCGTTGGGAGCATATCTCACACTATACATACTAGCCTCACCAAACTTCACACATATACTACCTTTCATAAATAGTTGTGCATTTTAATATTTAGATTTTTCTACATATCTTATTTTTTTGAGTTTTCCATGAAAAAGATGATTTAAATGTGACTCTGAAGGCTGGTCATCTTCTCCATAGCACATATCCAAATAATATCCACTAATGGAATGGAGGATGTCTCATATACTGATGAATTTGTTGGTGATACGTTCAGTTGACTCTTGTTTTTATGTTTATTACACGATTACAACTGCTTCTTTTAATATCACTGATAATGAACAATAAGGAGAATAACAATGATAACTATAGAATAAGTGAGGACCTCCCATTAGAGAAACACAACCTGTATTGATTAGACGGTGTTGTTGTTCATCCATCAGTGACTTCAGATAGGCAGGTTGTCCTCGGGAGTCACGTGTTCGTCTGAGCTGAGCATCCTTCCCGGATCGGTCGTCGTGGCGTGTGTCCACCAGGTTACGGTACGGACCAGTGTCGCTGCTGCTGCCGCTGTGGATAGTCACAACATCTCTGTGCTTCTAGTTCTCCTACCGCTGGACTGCTCTCTCGAAATCGCAGGTAAGGAGAACATGGCGCGGTACAAATGTAAATGTTAAAGCCTTGACTTTTCATGCAACTACGCACTGGCATCAAGAGGATGCTGAGTCGCTGCTTCTGCAACAAAGACGTGCAGGCGTCAGAGCAGGGGAATCGTAGCGCTGAGGTTTTTGCTCAGTCTGAACATGCAACCTTAAAATCAACGCTGTGCGCGGACCGACGTCTTCGTGGTGAGCAGATGGAGCAGCTCCAGAGGCGCTGCTTCACTGGTTGTAGTGTGTTGATTGTCGTGCTGCAGTGTTTCGACTGTATGCTGGTAAACGCATAGTTATTTTTCTTTAAAGAGGGCAGAGGCTCCACCTTCCATCTGTGAGCCGAGTGAAATAGTCTTGGATTTGAGTTCAAACAGAAGCTGGAGGTGCTTAAGGTCACATAGTAGTGACTCAGCATCTGACAGTGAGCTGATGGCGCTTCATTAGGAGAGAGCATCAGATGGCAGTGGTGGTAACCTGACACCTTCCATCTTCAATGCTTTATAAATAAGGGCTTTCAGAAGTGAGTGCAAATACTGATTATTGATTATTATGTAGCCTGCTACTTCACTGCTTATGTCTGAGCCAGAGGGTTGGATTTCAAAAGCTGTGTAAACAGAATGTCCTCTACCGGAGTTATTATTATTATAAATCAGCTGGAGGGTAAAACTGAAAACCTCTAGCACCTTTCAGTAGATTTGAATTCATGTCTATTTTACATTTTACTTTAAATAATAACACTATTCATTTTAAATAACAGAATCATAAAGACAAATCAAGTCAAAAGCCTGAAAACATAATTTAACTTAAGGGACTTTAAAATATGTCATTAGATTCTCGATTTGGATAAGGGAAAAAAACAAAAACAAACAAACAATAAGCACAGAGGTGCAATAAATGTCACGTGCAAAACAGACTAACAAAATCAAAAAAATTACAATGACAAAATAAAATGTGAAGAGGAATGCAGATCCAGGAGGACGATTAGCAACCTAAGGTGTCACCAAGAGCCTTTAGCCGTAGGACCTCCCACCTCTGACCTCTTATAGTGAATCCCACCCTAGTTAGAAATAAAGCCATTTTCTCACACCTGATATCTGATCATGTAGATAAACAGTAGCCTTTTATTACTGTCCTGAGTTTTGTTTAAGGTGTTCAGTGCATTAAAGTGATACAAACATGTTTGCTGATTACCTGAGAACACAAAACATTTGAGGGTTGAGACCTTTGCAGCTCCAAGGGCCACTCTGTCTGCGTTTGCTGTCCACTTGTCTATAAATATAAATCTATGTGTGTCTGACGTGGCTTGATCTGGCCTGGAGTTTGGGGAGTGGATGTTTCTGGGCAAAAACATGTAGATGATGACTCTACTTTCAGGCCAACAGAGGAATAAAGCAGAAGAAATATGTAAGACTTCATTAAGTACTGAGTAATATTAGTGTTGCTAGAGGTACATGTGTGGTTTAACAGTAGGGTTGGACATCGAGAACCGGTTCTTGGTTCCAAATTGGAACTGGTTCTAAAGCTCAAATTCCATCTCAGAATCATCAATCATCATGTGACACACTGAAAAGACTTTTTTAAGTACCCATAACCAAAACATGTTAAATCATGAATAACCATCATTTAGTCATAACGTAGAAATACCAGTCATTGGTGCATTTCAGCGTAAACGATGATGTTGGTGAGATTTTTCTCTGCATGATTGAAAAGACCTGGCCAAGGCGATAATTTTAATGTCCTAGAGAAACAACTGACGATGCAATGATCCCCGAAAAAACTTACGTGAACACGCAATTAGGATTCTAGGGTCGGAACTCAGCAGACGTGCAGCATAGATGTTCCAGATGTTATGGCTGATTGCAAAGTGGACGGAGATCACATTTAGTGACAAGTCCGGATTTAACTTGTACACAGCTGGTGGTCATTGGTGTTTTTTTAACCATTGCCGCGGAGACCGCCACCCTGCCGCATATGTCCAGGAAGTGGATAGTTTGGTGGTGGTGTCATGAAGTGGGGGGGGCACTGCTAATGGATGACGGTCATAACTTTTCCACATTAACGGCCATACATCTCCGAAATACGGTCCTAGGTCCACACGTCATACCCAGGATACAGCAATCAGGCATCACCTTCATATGCATGACAAAGCCCTCTATAGGATGTTCAGGATCACCGGGTGAGACGGAGAGATCCTGCTCCAGCAACACATGAACAACTTGTCACAGCACTGCAGGAAGAATGACATGTCATCCTACAAGTCCAGATTAACATTTTATCCATTCAGGTGGTGTAAAGTAGTGATAGATGCTGGAGGTAGACATGCACGGTAGTGACTATTTTTGTTTTCTGTCTCAACATCCACACTTTCTGACTTGTAAACACTAAGACAAAAACCACTAATCTGCACAAAAATGATTTTTCTGTATGGTTAAGGGGTGAATACAGATGTGTGAACCATAATTTGCCTTTGATATTTAATATGAACAGGATGGCATGACATCAAAAAAAAAAAGTGTTTCTACTGTTGGTCAGTATACATCTCACTCGTGCTCACGTTAAGTTTCCGTTTCCATTGCGATGGCGTGCAGTGTCCGTAGTTTCCGCCTCACAGGTTGGATGGGTACTTTGAGCCGGGCTCTGCCAGGGAGCACAGCACACAACGCTCAAAAGTGTGGCTTTAATTTGCCCTGAATAATGCTGAGTCGGCACAGTGCAACACCTGTGCCAAACTTATTTCGTGCAAGGAAGAATGCACAGCTAACATGACTCAACACTTTGCCTACATGGTGTACAAACATGTAGTCAGACATGCTGCACTCTCTCACCTGTCTCTGCCTCTACCTCAGTCAACCCTGAGCCAACAGCCTGCAGCACTTCATGCAAGTTATACTTGACCAAACTGTGATAAACTGTGTCAAATTCAAATAGTGAAATATATTTTTTCGTAGATGAACGTCAGCAGATCGCTAACACTAGTAGCCAGTTTACTGCCGCTAAGCTAGTGGCAGTGATCCCACGACGAGATACGAACATATGAATGAGTCAATGGGTGTTTAGTGTTTGAACGGACACATCTTGTATGCATCCACACCTCAGTAACGCCTTGAGAACTATATTTGTGAACGAACAAAGTGCATATAAATCAATACGTGACATGAAAACAAATAGGAATACAAAATAGCACGTAGCGCTAACATTGTCTGCTTGTCATGAGGAAAAATCTTTAGACCCAGACCAGATACTCTTATTTAACTTTTAAGACAGTGGTAATATCTCAATAGTATATCTTTTTAAAAATCATTTCAATCTCAATTGTTGCTCCTAAAGCCCCTTAGGAGAAAAGAGGAGAGAACATGAGACTGAGTTTGAGACTTTCGTGAGAAAAATTGATATTGAATTAAGACAATAATGAGAGAAATGAAAGGAGTGGATGACATCACATCATTGTATCTTTTCGAGATAATTCATGTCTTGCTTATGGCTCCTAAAAAGCCAAGAGGAGCACTAATGAGTTGTAAGTTAGATCTCAATTCAATATCTTTTTGAGATCACTTCAATCTGAAATGTTTCTCCTAAAACCCCTTAGGAGAAGAGGGGGAGACAAAGGTGAGAATGAAGTGTCTGAGAAAGAATGAGAATCAACTCAGAATTTGAAGCCAAATAAGCGACCCTTTTATTTTGGATTTGCATTAAACAAGCAACTTTTAGTCACAACATTGTTGTTAAGAACTTAACATTCAAAATCTGAAACAAAAACAGTGCAAATATCAGTTAGCTAAAGTGAAAGTAAAACAAAACAAAAACATGTTCACAATCCTCCCAACATAAACTGAATGATGAACTGTGACAACAAAATTGACTTCATTCCATTTTCAGGTTAATTATTTTGATTATTCATTAGAACAGCTTGAAATTTCAAACATTCTGTATTTTAACTAAAGCATCTATACCCGAGATTGTAGCTTCCCTTAATCCCTCAAATGAATTAATTTCACATAGGAAAAACATAGAAACACAAATATATTTATATCACAACCTACCAAAGTCATCTTACAGCCCCTGACAGGTAAATAATACGTTCAAATTTAGATTTGCCTAAATAGTGTCATAATAGAGTATTTAAAAGGCATGTACTGAATATTTACATGATATAGATTATTGTACCTTCCAACACCCCCATCCTGTCTCTTTCTGTATAGTGGGTGGCCTAATTTAGTGGAAGAGTGGGCCTTTGATGATGGATTGCAGTTTGATGAGCATCAGACTGTTTCCAGGGGAGAATTACCGTTTAATGCCAAAGGCAAAAGACGAAACAACTTCACTGTTGTGTTTTGGAATGGATCTTTTTAACCAGTGAGGAACTTTGTCATGACTCTAGCCGTTATCACAGAATTTTATTTTTGTTTTCACATTGCAGCTCTTCTGGAAGTACCTGTTAATGTAACTGTTGGCTTGTATGAAGGTTTTTATTTACCCCCCCCAAAAGAACTGGAATCGAGAACCATCTAGAACTGAGGCTGAATTGCAACCAAGATAAGAATCGTTAAAATCCAGACGATGCCCAACCCTGTTTAACAGGTTATCTGTGGTTTGGTTTCGTGCGATCTTACACTCTGTCTCTACTCTGTATGTGAAGCTGTGTCCATGTTTGTCAGTATGTACTGTGAAACTCTGCAAGATGTCTCTCTACTCATGCCAAGAATAATTCTTATTCAGTTTTAATCCAACTTAATCACTCTGCTTTCTTCACAGCCTTAATAATATACAGATTTTATAATTTGTGCAGAATATACTCCTGTACAGAACAGGATAAAGCATTTTGAGGTGAAAATGGTGAGCAGCTACAGACTCCTATTGAGGGACAGACGTACAAAAATAAGCAATAAAACACAATGAAAACAAGAGGCATACATAATAAAGAGGATAACTAAGTAGACGATATATTCACCCATAGGCACATTTAGTGGTTATTTTAGATATGATATAATGTGATACAGCAGAACACTGCGCTTAATTTTGTTAGATGTCAAGAACCAAGTTATCTTAATCAAAACATTGCTCTGGATAGCCATGTTAATAGATAAATTATTTAGAGTAATGTTAATTGACTAGATCATATCCAACATGGCTTGAATATTGTTCAATGGGAGCAGGAGTATTTTGGGGCAATGCAAACATATTATATTTAACTCAGTGTAACCTTGTTAATTCCTTAAGAAAACAAAAGCCCAATAAAGTTGTAAGGATTAGATGATTAATCAATTTATTTATCAATTTTAATTATTTCCAGGCTCCAGCTTCTCATCTTTGACAGTTTGCTGCTTTTGTCTTATTTTATAATAAACTGAAGATCTTTAATTTTGCCATAGGACTCTTGGAAAATTGTTAAAGGCTTTCCTCATTTTTGTCTGTCATTTTTTTTATAGACCAGACTATTAATAAATTGATTGACGAAGAAGCTGGCAAAATAATATGAAAGGAAATAATCATAGTTCAGTCAGCCTCACAACATGAGGCGTTTATCATTGCAGCAGCAGATCATAGTTTGTGTTTGGCGTCTATGCTCCAATCTCATCATTCCAATATATGTTTATATGGATATATTGGGGAGCGATGAGACAATTTCTTGAACCCCCCTAACTGGAGCCTACAGGTGGATGCTGGGGTGATGGTGGGGCTGAAAGTGCAGCCAACGTGGAGCAGCAGCAGCATAGACAGGCAGAAGGAGAGATGGGAAATTGTTGCAGCTTAAATGGACTCTAATTGGGAGGGTGTGTTGTTGACAGTTGAGGAGAATGAGGCATGTCATGTGCATGTGTTTGTTTGCAGTGCAACTTGATTTGTCTGCCTGAACTAGCTCCCAGGCGTGGCTCTATTTGCAGCCCTGAAATGTAAGGCTGCAAGCAAAACAATTCTGTTTTTATAAAGTATTGTTAATAATAAAGTACAGGCACATCATTAGATTTATACTCCATCACAGTTCATATACTACATCTTAAGGCACTAGTTCTAGTTCTGCGGGTAATTTCAACAAGGCCGCCCCATTACATTCTGTGTTACTCTCGCCTCCACGCCAGCACACTCTCCCCCCGTTCATTCATTTATTTAATCACTTGTCTCTAACGTCTGCTCTCTGTCCTCTCCTCTTTCAATGCTGATTGAATTACTGGGAAAAACCCTGAATGAGGGTACTTATGGTGTCAAATAGAGGTTGACTGATAGTAGATTTTCAAAGGCCGATATAATGACGATCGTTTGTGGCGTGAAAAAGCTGATAGTCGAGTAATTGGCTGAAAAAATTTACACTGTACGAAATGTAACTTAATTAGAAAGTGTATTATGAACACCTAGATGAATAAATAAATAATTAAATGCATCTGAATTACTGAACGTAAACACCTATGATATAAATCTGGACCTGAACATCCAACTTTGAATAATTCATAAATGAATATGGAACTGATCAAAGTAACTAAGTATCTAGGTTTTAATCTAATGAGCTATTATTTTTCTTAATATTTAATAATTCCATTTGAGACAGACTGGTGGAGGCAGTGCAGCTTTCAGACATTATCAGAGCCTAATACCATTGATGCTGATTGTTCATCCTTGTCATCAAATGTCTGACTAGAAACACATCTATCTCACTTCCTTATCCTGCAAACTGTAGTCGCAAGAATAGCAATCAATTCTTTATCCATCAGTTATGTAATCCCTGTATTGTCATATGTAGCGTTTCTGCTTTTAATTGCTAACTAAATCCATACGTAAAATGTTATTTTATTTATTTCAACTTTAGATTTTTATGATGATTATCAGTAGTACATATAAGTGTATCTTGAAATAGAGGAACAGATGGTGTGTGTACATGACCTCTCGTCCACATGGCCTAGCATTTTGGCCACTTTTTCTTTTCTGTCTTCAGTCGCCTGCATCATTTCTTCACCAGAGGTTTTGTTTTCCTTGTGTAATTCTGCATGGCAGTGTTCAGTTCTCTGTCATTACGAAGGGGTGGGACATTTGAAATTACTGTAGCAGTGAGTTAGATGGCGTTGGGTTGGGCAGGAGCTGGGTCAGCTTTGGCCAAGTTGACAACACAGTCCACTGCTGGCCAATCAGGATGATACACTGGCCCTGCAGACACAGTGGAAGGTGTGTAGGGTTTATATGTCTGTATAGCAGCACAAATACAGCTGCAGTTATTGAAAAGTCAGAGTTAGTCAGAATAGATTAGTCGATGGCTGTGCAAGATTAGGCGCACGTACAGGCTGGTCAATGCACACATTCTTTGCTTTGTAATGTGTTTTTTGTTTTTGTTTGGATAGATAATTCTGCCATTTTCAAAATTGCAAATGCATATTTTTTGATCCATTAATAGACTGAATGACACTCATTGGCATCTGGCGCTTTGGAGAAGACTTCTCTTCATGGAGGAATACTGGTTTACACTTATTATACATAGTGTGGGCAAGTGGTTTGCTGGTACTAACTTTGTAAATGTTGTGTGTCCTCCATGGTGGCAGTGGGGTTATGGTATGGGCAGGTGTATCGTATGGACAACAATGCATTTTATTAATGATAATTTGAATGCACTGTGACAAAATCCCAAGGACCGTTGCTGTTCCATTGTGTAGTATGATAATGCACGGCGCCATCCTAGGGGGCTTGATGACCTATGTACTCACCAAACAAGTCACCCAGTGAGCGCGTTTGGGATTCTCTGAATCAATGTCTATGACAGCAGTTCCTGCCAACATCTTGCAGCTTCACACAGCTATTGAATTGGAATGGACTACTCCATTCACCATGATCAACAACCTGAAGGAGCTGTGTCGCGCTACATGAAAGCATGTGGTGGTCACACCAGCTACGGACTGGTTTTCTGATCCATATACCGCATGTGGTATCTGTATCTGTATCAGTTACTATAGTCATGTGTCGTCCATACTTCAGTGCCTTTAAGGCAAAACTGCACTTATAAGCTGTCTTAATTCGGCGGCCACATCCTTCAGCATCCTGAGTGCTTTTAAAGGAGAAGTTCTGGTCTACAGAGATTGTCTGGTTTGTGTCACCAGCTCTTCCTGAGTTTAATGTTGATGAGTAGTAGTAGTTAAAGTCATTGTAGTAGCAAAAGCTGTGGTATCGTAATAGTATTAACGTTGGTTGTAGTCAAAGTTCAAGATCAGGACAGACCAGTGGTTGGAGTAAATATAAGTGTTTATTAAATCAGATGATATGTGATATGTCAGAAAATCTTTGGCTCTTCGACTCTTTAGGGAGATTGAGATCGAAGTCCTGAGCAGCTTCAAGATATATATCCCCCCTTGGAGTCCAGACACTGGTGGTGGTGGCCAGTGACCCTGGTGAAGCTGATGAATGTTGAAGTTGGTGAATCGTTGAAGACTGAGCGGTGATGGGGAGGTGGAGCGTGCAAAAAACAGCAGCATGAAGTAACTAGAGGAATGGAGAGAGATATTTAAAAAGACAGTAGAAAGATGATGGCTGTTGGGAACAGCTGATACCTAAATTTACGCCCCGGACCATGATTGGAAGATAATATCGAGGATGCATGAGAGGTGTGAATGACAAAACAGCATGAGAAATAAAGTATAGCCTGAGTGTTCAAAGGTTTAGTCTTCCTGACTGAACTTACGCTACAGCTTCAGTAGTAGTAAAATATGTTTTAATTAAAACTGCTGTAGTCATGGAAGCAGTAGTAATAGTAACAGTAATGAATATTTAACTTTTATTGTGTGTGTGTGTAACCTATAAGAAATGGAGATGCTTCACCTTCACTCCTCAGCTGCTGAGGGCCGTCCATTATGCTGGTGCAATTGGCAAAAAAATCTAATCTCGTGTGCAATGAACCTTGGTATAGGGTCAGCCGCAAAGGATGCAACCCAGGAAAAAAAGGCCAAATGTTTTTGGCCACATATGAAGGAGCCTTTGAAATGGTCACGCCTTGTGATGCATGCAGCACAACTACTGTACAGAGTGACCTTTTATTGTGACCATCCCAAAGAACACCTGTGCAATGTTCATGTTGTTTAGTCAGCATCTTTTTAAACCACACCCGGTCCGGTGGGTGGTTAATCTTGACAAAAATTTTAACAAATGCAAGCAAAAATATATAAATTGGATTTTTGTTGCAAGTATTATAAAACACCTCTTCAACTTCATCAATAATACCAACAAAGAAGCACCATGGTTATACGTCCAGTGGTTACAGGTTCGTGTTTGTATGCATAATATACTTTTATATATTAGGGGTGTAACGGTACACAGAAATCACGGTTTGGTATGTTTTCGGTTTAGCAGAAACAAGGAACAGAAAACATTCAACTGTTTTTTTTAATTTTTTATTCAACACTGGTTAACTGAACAGTTCTTTCTTGACTAAAAAAAATACATTTTACAAAAGTAAATCAAAATAAACATTCTCTCATATAAAATAAAAGTAATAAAATAAATATCCATTGAGGTGCAGCATGTAGAAAATTAACTGTACTTCAACTGTACTGTTAATGTATTCGAATTAGCAGCTTTCAGCTTTAAATTAGGACTGTGCAACATAAATGCTCTCTCACATATATCAAATAAGATGCAGCATGTAGAAAAATACCTGTATTTGTACTGTACTTAACACTAGCAGCTTTCAGCTTCACTTTAGGACTGTGCAACAGAAATATTCTCCAAAAATAAATACAAAATAATATATAGTGCGCCCTTACTGTCAGGTAACTCTCAGTAGCCCTAGATGTCCACCCATCTGTCGTGGCAGCAGCAGCAGATGTCTTGGATAAGCTGTGGACCACCGTAGCTTGTGTCTGTTCATAAAGGGCTGTTATGACTTGCTAGCTGAAATGTGCATGAGAGCAACTTCATAACGGGGCTCGATTACTTTCAGCATGTTTTTGAACCCTGCTTCCTCAACAACAGAGAACGGTCGCATATCCACTGATATAAAAACATCTATGGCACTTGTTATTGCTTTGGCACTGTTTGAATTATTAGGAAGTGGCTGCTTAAATGCCACGGGGAGCTGGGTTTGCACTGTACTCGTTGTTTTCCTTGTCCCACTAACGTTAACACTCAGGTGATGCCATTTCAAAGGATTAGCATTTAGAATTAGCATGTTCGATGTGCTACCAGCTATATACCAACTGCTGTTGCACAATGTTGGCATACGGCTTTGTAACGATCCACTCGTCTTTGTTATTCTGATTGTAGTTGACTACAAAACTGGAGTGTTCCCACACAGCAGCCTTAAATGATGAGGGAGGGTCATCAAACTCCTGTTTGTCTGCTGTTGCCATGACCACCAAGCCTGCTGCACTGACTGAACTACAGTAACAACATCCGATCCTTCGCTAAAATTCGCTAAAGGAATTAGAGTCCCGTACGCACACAAATAAGTTCTGCATGTGCACTGGCTGCATTTGTTCAGTACTAATGCGTACTGACAAGAAAGGCCCATACCGAAAATGTTCATTTTGGATAGATGTACCGTTATAACCCCTAATATTCAATATCAATAACATGAAAACATATGCAATAGCTGTTCTTGCAGATGCAGCACAGCTCAATGCAATAATGTGCACAGACTGTTCTGCATACGCATATAAGCAGCATTCTTATATTTGTGCATCACCTTGTGCATAATGTGAGCTTATGAGTCAGCTTTAAATGTCTAAGAGGGAGGGAATGACTCAGCTGAATAATACTAAGACAGCTGCAGAGGCTGTTATTGTGGCAGTGGGAAAACAGCAGCTCCAAACATGGTGGATCAGCTGGGAAACATCAGCTGTATTCACTAAAGTCACATGACTTCTTTAAGTCCACACTGTCGGATATCCAGATAATTACTGTTAATCTATAATTCAATAATGAAATGTACATTCCTTCAAACACACACATAAGTCATTAAATAACACTCCTCACTGCATACTTGTTGATTATCACTCAACCACAACTGTTACAGGAAATGGAATAATACAACACAATGAATGTCTGTCTTCACAGAGGGATCACAGGAGCAGCACATGCTGGTTTTCCCTCCTCTGTCTCATCTGTCAAATGAGCATAATTGTTACAGAACAGAAATGGAAACTGATTAAAATTGACTAAAAGTGACTAAATGTTTACTGGAGTTAATGGATAATAAATGACAGTTGTTTGGCTTGCCCTCTCCCAACCTTCCCAGAATTACAGACCAACAGTCCACTGCATGTTTACATGGATGATCTTTACCTGAGGGGTGTACTGTGAAGTAGCATTGATGGGTTTTTGCGCATGTTGAGATTTCAATTAACGTAGATCACCATGGATAACTGAAGCTGCTCACCTAACCTGGTCTGGAGGAGATTATACAGAGATTCTCACAATTAAAATGGCTATAAACAGCTCCAACTTTTCACTAATGCTATCCCGACTACATGATATGTAAAACTCAGTGAGCCAAATGCTAATGTCACCAAAAAAGCTGTGTAATTACAGAAGAGCGGCACAAACTATATGCTATGCATTTTAATTTTTTCCTTTTTTTTGGCCACAGAAGCTTATGTATCCAGATGAAAATGCAGAAAAACAGTCATGAAATGCAGAGGGGATTTAGTCATCCAAATGTCTTGGAGGAGTGGGACATGGGTCTGGCAAGACAACTGAGTGCTATTCTACTAATGCATTATATGGATTAAACCAGCTACATTGGTTGGAATTAAGAAATGTATTAAGAAATGTATATATGTAATTTTCCAATTAAATAAAGATAGTTATTGGTATGTCCAAAATAATTTTTTGTCTGGAGCATATCTGCCCAACTATACTTTCTATCTTCACCCACTTTACACAGAAATTAACCATGATCAGTAGTATACTGCATTTCTTGTCTTTTTGAGTTTTCCATGGAAAGATGATTTTAAGGTGACTTTGAAGGTTGGTCATCTTCTCCACAGACTACTACAGGCTCACACAAGGAATGGAGGACGTGCCATGTACTGATGCACCAAAAAAAATTTGGTGGATAAAAAAAACCTGTATTTATGAAATGTCATGTTCTTGAGCTTTGAATCAGCTTGAAGATCCAAAAAACCTTCGAAGCACAGACAGTCTAGAACCACAAATTACATCAAATACACATATTCATTTAAATGTTGTAAAAATGCTTGTATTGCAGTCTGGATGATCATGACCGGTGTCACACTGTTTGTAGTGGAGTACAATCTTTGTGAACGCACAAAGGAGGATATGTCATCTTCAAATGACTCTTTATTCTTGGTCCTGCTTTGCTGTCAATGCCCATTTGACTGATTAGAAAAGTGATTGTATTGGTAATCACTTTTAATTTTATAACTGTGTTAAATAAATTGATACAGTTCAAAAAAGGACTGCAGACCACACGGAGGTTCAGTGAATAATATTTAATACAAAGGCAAAAATCCACAAAAAATGGCTGAATAGTATGGAACACAGGAGGCAAGAAAATCCAAAGAATCAAATCCAAAAGCAAAAAACTAAGGTCAATCCAATAAACAGGTAGAATAGACAAAAATTCAAAAGTACAAACAGTCAAAAAAAAAAAAAAAACAAGCGAGCAAAAACAAAAAGGAGCAAAAACAAGAGTCTATAAACCATTAAAGTCTGGTGACCAGGCAGGAGGCTGGCAACGAAGACAGACCCATTCAGGGGGTCAGCCAGGCAATTTACAGCAAAAACTGGGAACATGGACAATCTGACACTGACGAACAGAAAGCATACAGGGGGAACTGGTGAGGACTGAACACAAGGAGAAAGCAACAAGGTTTACTGCTCTATACTGGTAGGGATGGATGAGAGGCAGACATGTAGCTCCTGGTCCACAGCCCTCTGTTCGCACACATATGTGTCTTTGAGAATGGTAGCAGAGTTGCAATGGTGCTTGTTGAATTTATTGGGTACTCTATCTCCAATGACGAGACCTGTCCAAATTCATGTGCAATCTTCCCTGATCTCTGCCAGCTGCTCCTGTGCCAGCAGTGAAGTCTTTCTCTGACACTTTCGCACACCTCATCACTACTCTCTAATGAAATGCCATTATATATCAAGGTGTATATTTTGCTGGAATGTCACAAACCTGATCAAAATATACATTGAATTTTAATGGACACATAATTATTCACTTTGAATTTATGGAATTTATGTAAAACTGTGTGTGGATAGTAGCATTTTTATTAGTACTTAGCGATAACTTACAGTGGTTTCAGAACTTTATGTTTGCTTGGTTACTGACAGCGGGAGCCTGTGTATTCCTAAAACTAGCCTATAACTTGGTTCCACTTGTCCACTCTCCTGTAGGTTATGCCACTCCAAAGGCTTCCTGGATCCCCAACCGTGAAAGAGAAAGGCTGATTCACATCCTCCTCCAGGTTCTGTCTTTCCTACCCTCTCCTGCTTATCCCCTGCTCCCTACCGCACCCACGCCCTACTCCCACCACACCTGCCACCCAATGCATCCTTTACCTTAAGGACTGTACCTGTGGGACGTTCAGTCACCCCCCCCCAATCATTCTCTGCACCCAACTGCAGCCAATCCCCATCCCTCTGTTTAGTTTCCTTCCAGTCACCACTAGCAGCCTTTTCTGCAGGCCCGTGTGCCCATACAGCTATTCTTCACCCACTGGCTGCACGCCAGGCCTCATGGCTGCAGGAGGTCATGCCCCAGAGATAGACGTGTTGATCAACCTAAAACAGGTAGGAATTACTTTAAGCTGTTTCTTACATCTAATCTTGTATGAGGAAGATATAGAAATGTGAAAATGTCATTTCTTCATCTCCTTTGGAAGCACCAACAAGGGATGTCACGATATCAGATTTTGGAATCACGATTATTGTCAGACAAATAATCAAGGTTTCACGGTTTTCACGATTATTGACACTATGGAAGGAAAACCTGAGCATTTTTTTAATTAAATTTTTTGTTACATACATGCACATATATATATACATGGATATTTTAGAGAGAGACAGCCCTTCTCCTTCTATTCCTGCCACAGAGTGTCTGTGTGTGAATTAGAGTGCCTCTAGATGATGGGACCTGTCGGCCTTTTGTCGGGTTCGGACAATAATTAAGAAATCATGTTCGGGTTCAAGTCGGGCTCGTTCACGTCAGGGATAGTCAAAGTTGGATTATTGAACTGCTGATGATCATGTGCCAGCTTTACGGGCATAGAGCAAGTTTAGTTTTTTACCTTGACTTGGGCATACAGGGATGAATGATTATCCCGAAGATGTTGCGACATATTTACGGAATCCCGGTGAAAGTTTTCACGTTATAACGTAATACAAACTCATCACGTTAAAACATATTCTTGTTTGAATGAGTAAAGTCTGCGGAGAACAGATAAACTGAGGAATATGGCTCACCTACATGATTTGATTAAGTTGTACTTAATGCTCGGATTGAGACATAGAAATCTTAACAGTGGAATATCCATGGAGATGTCAGTCCAATGGAAAAATAGCAACAAGTGTCCACTTACGCCACAGGCTAACTTATTGTGTTGAGACGTGATAAGTTCACATTATAACAATAAAAGCTATCACGTTATAAGTGAAGTACAAATAACTTAATCAAATCATGTAGGTGAGCCATATTCCTCAGTTTATCCGTTCGCCGCAGACATTACTCATTCAAACGAGTATATTTTAACGTGATAAGTTTGTATCACGTTATAACGTGATAGTGATTTTTTTATTTCCTTTTCTGCCGTGGCAGCAATACGCTTCCATACCAGTGTTGCCAAATTAGCAATTTTCTTGCTAGATTTAGCAACTTTTCTGACCACCCTAGCAATTTTTTTTTTCTAAAAGCACCTAGCAATACATTTAGCTACTTTTAAAATTTATTTGGAAACTTTTAGCAACTTTTGAAAAGTGACTCAAACGCTAAAACCCACGCATTTTCCCTCTAAATGACACAAAAATGATTTTCTCACTTAGTCACAACACACGGTCTGTCTGCCTGGCTGCAAAAGTGCATTGTGAGTGATGTCTCAACTCAATTGCGAGGCAGTCAGTAGCAGGCAGCAGTCATTGATGGCTGACTGCAGCAGGAGTAGCATGGGTTCGACGAGACAAACTTATTATTTTTGGTCAAATCATTTAAACACATTCAGTTCAGAGTACAATTGTTTGGTTAGGAAGTCAAGATTTAAAAAAAAAACTTTTCAAATAAAAATGTGTGATAATAAGCAAACAAATCTAAACTAATAAATTAATAATATTTTTTGCCGAGATGGCCAGTCAATTTGAGTAATGTCATTGTGTAATCTCATCATGCAATGACATCACGTCATTTAGCAACTTTTAGCAACAAATAGACCTGCCTGTAGCGACTTACCCTGAAAATTAGTTGGCAACACTGTTCCGTACATATTAGATGTGTTGTAGCTAAAGTTGCTTTAGCAGCAACTTTCTGATGGCAGGCTTTGCAGATTGGATATTCATCATCTTCCACAACCCTCTGCTCATTTTGGAGATATGCAAAATGGTCCCACACTGCCGACTTGATACGTTTCTTTGGTGTATAACTCTGGAGTTCCCTCTGCCATTTCCACACAGACGCCCACACACTCACACGCATACAGAACGTGACTCCAGACGAGAGACATTTCCTCACGCCTAACACATAAAAGTGTCTCACGAGATACCATAGTTTATAGAATTCTCATGATTACAATACCGTGATGTTATTAATCGTGGTTGATAGTAAAAACGATGAATCCTGACATCCCTAGCACCAACAAATTAAACATATTTGTTTTAGCTGTGATATTAAAGAGAAACCCAGGGCTCCCCTTCTGTTTCACCCAGAGCTATTTACACCTGTGCTGTGGAGAATCGATTGCCTGTTGGCCATCTAACCCAGTGCATTGAACGGCTTAACCTTGTGAAAAAGCCAGCAGCTCTCAGTTTCATTTAATACCCTTATTAAACCAGAGAGCTCTCCTAAGTAATTGAGTGATTAAGAACAGTGACTGAGTCCCGGTGGCAGAGAAGGTGGTATGACTCCAACGGTTGAACTCTTTGTGTGCTTTTGTTGATTTAGTCATGGATTTTCTGGACAGTGTGTTGAGGTTACGCTATTAGGAGTGTGATTCCTTGTTTAGTTGTCTATTACTGTAAATTTGCAAAATCAGTGAACATATGTATATTTTAAAGCAAATCATTTGAGGTAATGTACTCATTCACTTTCTTGTTGAGGGTAAAGGCTCATTTATGCTCAATGTTAAAGACGGATACAGATATGGATTTGTGCTCATTTCGGACATATTTGTGCATGTTTTCTGAAAGCTGACGGATGAAGTGGATGAAGCGAAGCAGTACCACTGAAAATGATCAGGGGCAGTTTTTTAATAATCCAAGCAAGACATGACAAATGTCTGCAGACACAACAAAGAACAAAAAAAAAGTGAAGTGAAAAAGTAAAAAGGCAGTCAGTCCATGTCACGATGTATTTAATTGCCTTACAGTCCACCACTGAGTAAACTGCTGCCTCTTGCTTATTTACTTTAGACAATATCACATCCTCCTCTACTGTGGTCAATTTTGTAGTTGTCAAAACTCCTACCTCTTCACTACCCTATTGTGGATGTATTGATGCAAACGTAAAGGACATATGAAGGTATTTGAGCATTGACGGATAGACCGTTTGAATATAACGTATCTATTTTTGTATGTACGTATGCACCTTTATCTGGATGTTAATCATAGATTATAAACCCAGGAACCAGTTGGGGTGTTTATCATACAGACTGGAATGTCATGATTAGTTTTTTCCCGATTAATTTTCGAAGTTCCTCTGTCATGTTTTCTGATTGTTGCCTTGTTTGTCTGACCCTGCCTGTTTCTGGACATTTTCTGCCTGCTCGTTTTATTGGAGTAGTTCACCTGTAGGACTACTTTGTTGATTTTTACCCTTGCCTGCCTCTACCTAATCTAATCTTTTCTAATCTATTCTGATCTTTAGTAGGTTGTTATTAAATGATCAAACTGCGTCAGCTCAGCCTCTGTTGTCAGCATCTGGGTGTAATTCCTTGGATTCCCTGTTTCTGTATAATCACAAGCCTGACATGGAAACAGCAAACATAAATACCGACAGCTCCAAGTCTATTTACTCTTCGTGTCTCATTTGTTTTTGTTTTATGCTTTTACTGGAAATTAAGTGCAACAATTATTTCTTGGCAAACAGCGTCTTCCCAGGGTCTGACGGTTGTCAAGAGATAGATGCAGCACGTAACTACCTCATATACAAACTGTCCTTTTTCCATTGCAGTACAACAATAGCAGTATCGACCTCCTTTCACCCTTAGCTGAGTACGTATGTATGTACTTTTCAACTGTAAAATTATTCCTGAAACATAACCTCCTCCGTTGGTGAAGGTTATTATTCCTTAAACAGGGATTCAAGAAGGATAGAAGACCAAACCACACTATAGACACACGTAGGTGCTTTGGGCTGGAATCAATCTGTGAGGCCATTTGCAGTGTGAAATCTCATGGAAATTCAGAAAAAAAATATTATGGTTTTAAGTGGTGATGTAGAAGTAAGGGAGGTGTGGAGGAGTGTTTGAGTTTGCAGGAGACAGACTACTATGGCAAATATCTGAAAGACCCGTACATGCTAGCTTGTACAATGGAGCCCTGGTAACTGAGCCAATAAAGGCCCATTTATTCTCGCTCTACGTACATAAACAGATACGTACGTATGTATACGGTCTATCTGTCTATGCCTTCATACTTCCATACATCTGCTATGTCAACATCAATACAACCGCTGGAGGGCAGTGAAGTATCAAACGATTTGACAACAACAAATATGGCGATGGTTGGATGAGGTTGTGATTATGTACGTAAATAAAAAAGTGGCAAAAGTGAAGACGATGTACTTGGTGGTGGTCTGTGAGGCCGAGACTTGAGGACAGAGAGTTTTTCAGTTTTTCACTTCAGTTTTTTGTTTTTCTTTGTGTCTGCATGCCCTCTGTCAGCTCCGGTGGTATTGCTCCATTTCGTGTCTCATCCGTATCCATAAGCTCTCTGAAAACATGTCCGATTACGTGCGGAATGAACACAGAAGACGTATGGAAGGCTCTGAAAACAAAGTTTTTAAGCTCTGCCAAATATGTAGAAATTTGTTTGACATTTATTGACAGTAGAATTCAGATAGATATCGATCAACAGTTTTATAAACGGTAAAATAAGGAGACAGTTTTGGCAAGTGGCACAGGAGATCCATGCATCTTTCACAAAAATGTACCAATAGAGGTTTATTGATGTAGCAGCATGTTAGGACAAACTACTGTAGCTAATGAGCCTACCCCTCAGGAGCTATCATGTTAGTGTTAGCCAGTTATCAATAGTCATAACCCTCTGATTGTGAGATTTCAATCTATCAGTCAGAAAGCCAGTTTGTCAGCCACTAAGGAGAAAATAAGTTAATACACTACTCATAAGATGCATTTGCATCATCTATTGTGTCGATATCAGTCTACAGGCCAGACAGTTTATAGTCTGGCAGGTGGGTTGTGAAACCTTATTAATAGACAGTTAAATTGATTTGTTTCGTGCAAATAATAAAATGAACAAATAAAAAGAACACAGTGCATTAAAGGAGTAAAAATTATAAGCTGATTAGATTTTAAAACTCAAAGGAGCTTCTAAAAAGATTTGGAAATCTAAGCTGTTTATAGATGGGTCCATTCAAATAGGTCAGCACTCAGGAATAATGGGGTTAAGTAAATCTGCAGGAGTCTTTTGCATTGAGTTTAACTTTGGTGAACTTTTACCTGACAGTCCATTAAAATGTGTCAATTTTGCAATAAAATTCTTCTTTATCCCTGCCAAGAGTCTAAGTAATGCTCACATGATGATGTATGTATGTATGTATGATGAGTATCTGCAATGAAAGGAGCACTGACATGTCTTCAAGCAGCATTGTTCCCTCCAACATATTAACAGAGGGATGAGTCACACACGGGTCTGTGGAAACACTCCCTGCCCTTCATGGAGGAGTGTTTTCTAGCTGTTATTCAAGTGAAACAGATTAGCCTGTGCTCTCAGGGAGAAAGACCTCTGCCAAATATTATTATGCACAGTGGGGACCATGTCATGCACTGTGTGCATAGCATATTGTGACCGTGATTTGGAGGAAATAATAGACTGAATGCTTAGCTACAGTACATAAATGGACTCTTCTATTTCCTACCCTCAATTATTCACGCACTCTGTACCTAAAAGATACACAGCATCCATATAGAGAGACAGAACAGCTTCTTTGCACCATTGCCTCCTATAGCTGATTGATGCCACTCTGAACAACGCCGTTAGGTGTGAGGGTATGTGTATGGAGGATATGAATACAACCTCCTCTGATCCACAGTCTTCGTTGCCACAGAAACATCACCAGCTGCTGCCAGCTTATATCAGCTGCTTTTTTTGCAGATATCCTCTTATGGGTCTTTTCATGTGTGTTCTAAGAGGAAGATGCTCTTAAACTGAAAATCTAGACCTTGACTGTAAACCAGTAATAGGCAACTAGTGGCCCAAGGGCCACATTCAAGCCACCAAAGCTTCCTTTTTGGCCCAAAGGCTAGTAATGAATTATGAAAATATATATACTGATCAACTTTAAAAACACATATTTTAAAAACGCATTTTTTAAGTACTCAAGACCAAACATGTTAAATCATGAATAACCATCATTTAGTCATTACATAGCCATAACAGTCATTGGTGCATTTCAGAGTAAACAATGGTGTTCATGAGATTTTCTTGTGCATGATTGAAAACACCTGACCAAGGCAATAAAATCCCTGGTCTAATTAATGTCCTACTGAAACAACTGATGATGCTACGGCTTCTGCAAAACCTCGGTGACCAGGCTGTTGCAATGCTGATGATGTTCGAAACTCAGCAGACACATGTAGCACAGATGTCATGGCGTATTGTACAGTGGAGGCAGATCACATTTAATAATGAGTCCAGATTTAACTTGCACAGAGCTGATGGCCGTAGGCGTGTGTATCTTCATCGTGGGGAACGCTATCCTGCAGCATGCATAATAGGTGGTGGTCAGACCTTGTCCACATCCACAGAACACTGACAACTATCCGTTACTGAGATACGGTCCTAGGTCCACGTCATTCCCAGGATACAGCAATCAGGCAACACCTTCATGCATGACAATGCCAGACCACATGTGGCTCATGTCTGTCAGGAGTAGCCTACCTGGACCAGAACAATGTCGCTGTCATTCCTTGGCCATCATATTCACCAGATATCAACCCAATAGCGCATCTGTGGGATGTTGTGGATCAGAGTGAGACGGAGAGATCCTGCTCCAGCAACACATGAACAACTTGTCACAGCACTGCAGGAAGAATGGCATGTCATCCTACAAGTCCAGATTAACTGTCTTATCCATTCAGGAGGTGTGGAGCAGTGATAAATGCTGGAAGTGGTCACATGCAGTACTGACTGTTGTTGTTCTCTGTCTCACTATCCACACTTTTTGACTTATAAACACGAAGGCAACAACCAATAATTTCTACAAAAAAACAGATTTTTCTGTGACATTAAAGAGTGAATGAATCTGTGTGATCCCTAATTTGCCTTTGATATTTAATGTGAACAGGATTGCATGAAAGCCTACAAAATTATGCATTTTTACTTTTGCTCACTGTACACCTAAAGCCATGTTTCCATTACGTGGTGCAAGCTCTACTCGACTAAACTTGGCTCAGCTATGTATAAAATGCTTTTCTGGAGGTCGTTTTCCATTAGACGATAGTACTGCCTCAGTGTAGCTGGTTGTCATAGCGACACTGCATGAAACTGCCCTGACCCCATCTTCAACGCAACCCACACCTCTCGACCACCTTTCGTGATCCTCTCATCAGCTATCAAGACTTAACTCACCAGCGTAAGGCCAGTCTGTCCAGAGAGTGAGCGTTAATTATCTTGTCAACCTCTGGTAATGAGCCAAAACGTTTGCAATTAATTTTTTGTTAATTCTACTCCATCCTCTCTACTCCATGGACCTACCATCAAACCACCCCAGAGTAGATGACCTAGAGTTAGAGAATCACTGCTTCTCTATTAGACACTGGGATTTTAGTTTTAAACTAGTATTTTTGTTTGCTTCCTGAAAACAACATTTCATTGGATGCCAAATAAAAGCAGGCTCTAATGACATTAAAAAAACAGTGAGAATGAGAGTATGAGAGAACAGAATACAATGCATGTCTAAGTAAGTTTACTTTATAATTTATAATTAATTTGTCGTGACAGTGTTCCTCAGAATCTTGCTGCTCACTAGCTCCGCCAAGGAGTTTATGTGATCGGTGTGGTTTGTTTGTTTGATAGCAGGATTACGTAAAAACTATGAATTTGCATGAAATTTTCACCAAAAATGGACCCTAGCATAGCCTAGAAGTGATCAAAGTTTGGTGATGATTCGGTGAGAAATGGGACTGGTACTGCTGGAATAAGGGCCTGTGTCCTCCAAAGTGTTTTTTCCCAGCTGAAAAATGTCAGGTGCTCTTCTGAAAATGCCCAGCTGAGAGCCCTTTGGAGGCACAGCGTTTATCAGCTGAGGTGCTTTGGTTGCTATGACATGGAATATCTGTGCAAGTAATTTGTGTTGTAAGTACCTAATTTTGCAGATGGTTTGATTTATTCATTTATTTAATTTGATGAACTTTATTAATGAATTTGACCAAAAAAGTAATTGTTCAGGCTTCAATCATTCCATTGATCTTGACAATACAATTATGATATGTTATTAATATGACAGATACACTGGGAGCAGAGATCGGACAAATGGTCAGATGTCCTGATCATAGTGAAAGCTGCTGGACAGCTTCTCTGATTCACGAGTCCATATTTCCCCGGTGATCCACTCATGGTGAAGGTCTTAAAACTTTACGCAAACTTTGTCACCAGGACACCTTTTAAGGTTTCCACCCTGCGTTTGAGCCACTTTCAGTTCGGTCACCAATTTGGACACCAAACAGTTTATTTCTTTGTACATTAAGAAAGACACGTATTCCAAGCTTCTGCTCGGAGCTCATCTTCACTGCTAGGACCTGCGCGCTCTCTCTGGTGAGGTGCCTGTTTCTCTCTGATCTCTGCAGGGTTGGCCAGTGGCCGTTCAGCTGGCCGTGCCACTGTCACCTTCTGGGCCATCACTGCAAACTGCATCACCCGCATCGTTTCATCAGCTTTTGGATTGATGCACACAATCAGTCTGACTTTTCCTTCTCCCCCAAAGTGGCTTTTGAACAGCTTTGTAAGGGTAGAGTCTCTGAATGGATTTTCTTTTCCAGTCCTTTAGTTTTCATGCAGGACTTTAATACAGTCTTGCAGTACCATCAGGGCCTTGTTAATATCCGCTCCCTCAGTACCGTTTTTTTTTTTTATGTTCTCAGTACCTGCCAGGTCAACCGGACAGAGCTGGCTCACATATGCCTGGTTTTTGTGCTGTGGAATGAGATTCCTATCAGCATCAAGAGGTGCACAGACCAGTTCACAGTGAGCACAGCATGGGAGTCACTGGATGCAGGGTTGAGTTTATGTGCTGCTCTCCTCCTATTTTTTTTTTAGAGATACTGTATTAATCCCACGGGGGGAAATTCTTTCTCTGCATTGACCCATCCATGAGGAGCAGTGGGCTGCCCGGCGAGCAAATTGGGGTTCAGTATGTTGCTCAAGTATACTTCAACTTGTAGACTTGCAGGGGCTGGGGATCGAACCACCGACCTTTTGTTCCCTGAACGACTGCTCTACCTCCTGAGCCACAGCCGTCACTTCTTTAAGGCCTTAATAGCCGGGATTTGACTTCTTGCGTGCAGCCAGCCACAAACGTGAACATTCTGAGCAAATAAGCAAATAATACAGCATTCAAAAAATGCACTGGATAACATTGCAGCAATCATAAGACCGACTCTCAGGACGTTCTTCCCCAGTATGCTGGATATGCAGAAGATGTATAATAATCTTATTTTTTAAATTTCATTTAAAAAAAATAATTTTTTGTCTTTTTTTTTCATTTGCACACCAAACACATTATTTCTCCATACGTTAAGAAAGGTACGTATTCCAAGCTTTTGCTCGGAGCTTATCTTCACTTCTAGGACCTGCTCGCTCTGCCTGGTGAGGTGCCTGTTTCTCTCTGATCTCTGCAGGGTTTGCCATTGGCTGTTCAGCTGGCCGTGCCACTGTCACCTTCTGGGCCATCTCTGCAAACTGCATCACCCGCATCGTTTCATCATATCCATCACCTTTTGGGTTGACGCACACAACCAGTCTGACTTTTCCTTCCCCCTCAAAGTGGCTTTTGAACAGCTTTTTAAGGGTGAGTCTCTGAATGGAACAATCTTTTCTTTTCCCATCCTTTGTTTTACATGCAGGACTTTAATACAGTTGTGCAGTGCCATCAGGGCCTTGTTAATATCAGATGCTTCAGCGACACACTCTGTACCGTTTTTTTGTTGTTTTTACATTCTCAGTACCTGCCAGGTCAACCAGACAGAGCTGGCTCACATTCACCTGGTTTTTGTGCTGTGGAATGAGATTCCCATCAGCATCTAGAGGTGCACAGATCGGCTTCACAGTGAGCACAGCGTGGGAGTGACTGGATTCAGGGTTGAGTTTATGGGCTTCTCTCCTATTTTTTTGTCCCTTCTTTAAGGCCTTAAAAGCCTCCTCTTTGGATTTGACTTCTTGTGTGCAGCCAGCCACAAACATGTGACCATTTTGATCTTCCTTGACAGCCTTGGGTTTCTTTGTCTGACATGGAACATCTTTGAGGTCATTGACGCGGTTCCTGTAGATCAACGTAGGACAGAAACGCACTGTAACAGCAGTATTGGTCCACGTTCACAGGATTACATGCCTCCTCCAGTCCGATCTTATCTTTTAACTCAGGGTCAGCCTTGTCCTGTAGACTGTTGGGCTTCTGCCACTTCAAGAGAACATAAACCTTTCCCTGAATCGTCATCCCATTTTTTGTCATCCGGTTTGATCGCAGATTTTTGGGCCTGAAATGTGCCGATGTTGTTGAATAGCATGTCTAGAGAACGTGGGATGATTCCTCCTTCCCTGGGTGCTCCATTCTTGGTGTAGGTGTTACCACTGCCCGTAACACCATATACAAACAGCAGACCATTCTTCTGATAAATGAGGTCCTCTACAAGTGGTTCGGCAACATCTGCAAACAACTCTTCTTGACTGGTGTCACTATCAGATACTTTGGTAAAGGAGTACTGCATCTTTTAAACTTGCTCATTGGGGTCAGCTTCAGGGGCATTACGACCATCGATCTGAATAGTAGTGGTGTTGATTACCCCAACACATTTTTCATCTCTTGCTTCAACTGGACATATACGGTGGTATACTTTAACAGGATTGTTCTCTGTTCCAGTACAATTTGGGGTATATGACGATTCCCTATTTCACTTATTTACTGTTTGACTCCATGATGTTGTATCTTAGTAAGACTGAGCATGATCTCTTGTCCACGGCTTTGCAAGAGGCTCTTGTGGATGAAGATGAGCTTCTTGGTGTAATGGATCACATGGGAGTAAGAACAGTAGCAACACAAGAGAGCTTAAAAGTTGTGCTTCTCCAAGTGGCCCACAAGCAAATAAAACAGCATTCAAAATATGCACTGGATAACATTGCAGCAGTCGCAGGACCAACTCTCAGGAAGTTCTTCCCCAGTGTGCTGTATATGCAGAAGATGTATGATGATCTAATTTTTTTAATTTAATTTTAAAAAAAATTGTTCATTTGGACACCAAACAGATTATTTCTTCATACGTTAAGAAAGACACGTATTCCAAGCTTTTACTCCGACCTCATCTTCACTGCTAGGACCTGCTCGCTCTGCCTGGTGAGGTGCCTGTTCCTCTCTGATCTCTGCAGGGTTGGCCATTTGCCGTTCAGCTGGCCGTGCCACTGTCACCTTCTGGGCCGTCTCTGCAAACTAAATCCCCCATATAGTTTCATCATGTCCATCAGCTTTTGGGTTGATGCACACAATCAGTCTGACTTTTCCTTCTCCCTCAAAGTAGCTTTTGAACAGCTTTGTAAGGGTAGAGTTTCTGAATGGAACAATCTTTTCTTTTCTAGTCCTTTGGTTTTCATTCAGGACTTTAATACAGTTGTGCAGTACCATCAGGGCCTTGTTAATATCAGATGCTTCAGCGACACACTCTGTACCGTTTTTTTCTTGTTTTTACATTCTCAGTACCTGCCAGGTCAACCAGACAGAGCTGGCTCACATTCACCTGGTTTTTGTGCTGTGGAATGAGATTCCCATCAGCATCAAGAGGTGCACAGACCAGCTTCACAGTGAGCACAGCGTGGGAGTGACTGGATTCAGGGTTGAGTTTATGGGCTTCTCTCCTCCTATTTTTTTGTCCCTTCTTTAAGGAAGACACGTATTCCAAGCTTTTACTCCGACCTCATCTTCACTGCTAGGACCTGCTCGCTCTGCCTGGTGAGGTGCCTGTTCCTCTCTGATCTCTGCAGGGTTGGCCATTGGCCGTTCAGCTGGCCGTGCCACTGTCACCTTCTGGGCCGTCTCTGCAAACTAAATCCCCCATATAGTTTCATCATGTCCAACAGCTTTTGGGTTGACGCACACAATCAGTCTGACTTTTCCTTCTCCCTCAAAGTAGCTTTTGAACAGCTTTGTAAGGGTAGTCTCTGAATGGAACAATCTTTTCTTTTCCAGTCCTTTGGTTTTCATGCAGGACTTTAATACAGTTGTGCAGTGCCATCAGGGCCTTGTTAATATCAGATGCGTCATTGACACACTCTGTACCTTTTTTTATTTATTTATTTATTTATGTTTTTTAATCTTCTCGGTACCTGCCAGATCAACCGGACAGAGTTGGCTCACATTCATCCAGTTTTTGTGTTGTGGAATTAGATTCCTCTCAGCATCAAGAGGTGCACAGACCGGCTTCACAGTGAGCACAGCGTGGGAGTGAATGGGTTCAGGGTTGAGTTTATGGGCTTCTCTCCTCCTATTTTTTGTCCCTTCTTTAAGGCCTTAAAAGCCTCCTCTTTGGATTTGACTTCTTGTGTGCAGCCAGCCACAAACATGTGACCATTCTGATCTTCCTTGACAGCCTTGGGTTTCTTTGTCTGACATGGAACATCTTTGAGGAGGTCATTGACGCGGTTCCTGTAGATCTCAACGTAGGACAGAAACGCACTGTAACAGCAGTATTGGTCCACGTTCACAGGATTACATGCCTCCTCCAGTCCGATCTTATCTTTTAACTCAGGGTCAGCCTTGTCCTGTAGACTGTTGGGCTTCTGCCACTTCAAGAGAACATAAACCTTTCCCTGAACCGTCATCCCATTTTTTGTCATCCGGTTTGATCGCAGATTTTTGGGCCTGAAATGTGCCGATGTTGTTGAATAGCATGTCTAGAGAACGTGGGATGATTCCTCCTTCCCTGGGTGCTCCATTCTTGGTGTAGGTGTTACCACTGCCCGTAACACCATATACAAACAGCAGACCATTCTTCTGATAAATGAGGTCCTCTACAAGTGGTTCGGCAACATCTGCAAACAACTCTTCTTGACTGGTGTCACTATCAGATACTTTGGTAAAGGAGTACTGCATCTTTTAAACTTGCTCATTGGGGTCAGCTTCAGGGGCATTACGACCATCGATCTGAATAGTAGTGGTGTTGATTACCCCAACACATTTTTCATCTCTTGCTTCAACTGGACATATACGGTGGTATACTTTAACAGGATTGTTCTCTGTTCCAGTACAATTTGGGGTATATGACGATTCCCTATTTCACTTATTTACTGTTTGACTCCATGATGTTGTATCTTAGTAAGACTGAGCATGATCTCTTGTCCACGGCTTTGCAAGAGGCTCTTGTGGATGAAGATGAGCTTCTTGGTGTAATGGATCACATGGGAGTAAGAACAGTAGCAACACAAGAGAGCTTAAAAGTTGTGCTTCTCCAAGTGGCCCACAAGCAAATAAAACAGCATTCAAAATATGCACTGGATAACATTGCAGCAGTCGCAGGACCAACTCTCAGGAAGTTCTTCCCCAGTGTGCTGTATATGCAGAAGATGTATGATGATCTAATTTTTTTAATTTAATTTTAAAAAAAATTGTTCATTTGGACACCAAACAGATTATTTCTTCATACGTTAAGAAAGACACGTATTCCAAGCTTTTACTCCGACCTCATCTTCACTGCTAGGACCTGCTCGCTCTGCCTGGTGAGGTGCCTGTTCCTCTCTGATCTCTGCAGGGTTGGCCATTTGCCGTTCAGCTGGCCGTGCCACTGTCACCTTCTGGGCCGTCTCTGCAAACTAAATCCCCCATATAGTTTCATCATGTCCATCAGCTTTTGGGTTGATGCACACAATCAGTCTGACTTTTCCTTCTCCCTCAAAGTAGCTTTTGAACAGCTTTGTAAGGGTAGAGTTTCTGAATGGAACAATCTTTTCTTTTCTAGTCCTTTGGTTTTCATTCAGGACTTTAATACAGTTGTGCAGTACCATCAGGGCCTTGTTAATATCAGATGCTTCAGCGACACACTCTGTACCGTTTTTTTCTTGTTTTTACATTCTCAGTACCTGCCAGGTCAACCAGACAGAGCTGGCTCACATTCACCTGGTTTTTGTGCTGTGGAATGAGATTCCCATCAGCATCAAGAGGTGCACAGACCAGCTTCACAGTGAGCACAGCGTGGGAGTGACTGGATTCAGGGTTGAGTTTATGGGCTTCTCTCCTCCTATTTTTTTGTCCCTTCTTTAAGGAAGACACGTATTCCAAGCTTTTACTCCGACCTCATCTTCACTGCTAGGACCTGCTCGCTCTGCCTGGTGAGGTGCCTGTTCCTCTCTGATCTCTGCAGGGTTGGCCATTGGCCGTTCACCTGGCCGTGCCACTGTCACCTTCTGGGCCGTCTCTGCAAACTAAATCCCCCATATAGTTTCATCATGTCCAACAGCTTTTGGGTTGACGCACACAATCAGTCTGACTTTTCCTTCTCCCTCAAAGTAGCTTTTGAACAGCTTTGTAAGGGTAGTCTCTGAATGGAACAATCTTTTCTTTTCCAGTCCTTTGGTTTTCATGCAGGACTTTAATACAGTTGTGCAGTGCCATCAGGGCCTTGTTAATATCAGATGCGTCATTGACACACTCTGTACCTTTTTTTATTTATTTATTTATTTATGTTTTTTAATCTTCTCGGTACCTGCCAGATCAACCGGACAGAGTTGGCTCACATTCATCCAGTTTTTGTGTTGTGGAATTAGATTCCTCTCAGCATCAAGAGGTGCACAGACCGGCTTCACAGTGAGCACAGCGTGGGAGTGAATGGGTTCAGGGTTGAGTTTATGGGCTTCTCTCCTCCTATTTTTTGTCCCTTCTTTAAGGCCTTAAAAGCCTCCTCTTTGGATTTGACTTCTTGTGTGCAGCCAGCCACAAACATGTGACCATTCTGATCTTCCTTGACAGCCTTGGGTTTCTTTGTCTGACATGGAACATCTTTGAGGAGGTCATTGACGCGGTTCCTGTAGATCTCAACGTAGGACAGAAACGCACTGTAACAGCAGTATTGGTCCACGTTCACAGGATTACATGCCTCCTCCAGTCCGATCTTATCTTTTAACTCAGGGTCAGCCTTGTCCTGTAGACTGTTGGGCTTCTGCCACTTCAAGAGAACATAATCCTTTCCCTGAACCTTCATCCCATTTTTGTCATCCGGTTTGAACGCAGATTTTTGGGCCTGAAATGTGCCGATGTTGTTGAGTAGCATGTCTAGAGAACGTGGGATGATTCCTCCTTCCCTGGGTGCTCCATTCTTGGTGTAGGTGTTACCACTGCCCGTAACACCATATGTAAACAGCAGACCATTCTTCTGATAAATGAGGTCCTCTACAAGTGGTTCGGCAACATCTGCAAACAACTCTTCTTGACTGGTGTCACTATGAGATACTTTGGTAAAGGAGTACTGCATCTTTTCGACTTGCTCATTGGGGTCAGCTTCAGAGGCATTACGACCATCCATCTGAATAGTAGTGGTGTTGATTACCCTAACACATTTTTCATCTCTTGCTTCAACTGGACCTATACGGTGGTATACTTCAACAGGATCTTTCTCTGTTCCAGTACAGGGTGGGGTATATGACGGTTCCCTATTTCACTTATGTACTGTTTGACTCCATGATGTTGTATCTTAGTAAGACTGAGCATGATCTCTTGTCCACGGCTTTGCAAGAGGCTATTGTGGATGAAGATGAGCTTCTTGATCTAATGGATCACATGGGAGTAAGAACAGTAGCAACACAAGAGAGCTTAAAAGTTGTGCTTCTCCAAGTGGCCCA
This sequence comes from Chaunax sp. Z400, assembly GCA_037577475.1. Lineage (NCBI taxonomy): Eukaryota > Metazoa > Chordata > Actinopteri > Lophiiformes > Chaunacidae > Chaunax > Chaunax sp. Z400. Next base: position 21,864,613 of record CM075196.1, on the reverse strand, counting down.
CAAGCAAATAATACAGCATTCAAAATATGCACTGGATAACATTGCAGCAGTCGCAGGACCAACTCTCAGGAAGTTCTTCCCCAGTGTGCTGTATATGCAGAAGATGTATAATGATCTAATTTTTTTAATTTAATTTGATTTTTAAAAAATGTATCCATTTGGACACCGAACAGATTATTTCTTCATACGTTAAGAAAGACATGTATTCCAAGCTTTTACTCCGACCTCATCTTCACTGCTAGGACCTGCTCGCTCTGCCTGGTGAGGTGCCTGTTCCTCTCTGATCTCTGCAGGGTTGGCCATTTGCCGTTCAGCTGGCCGTGCCACTGTCACCTTCTGGGCCGTCTCTGCAAACTAAATCCCCCATATAGTTTCATCATGTCCATCAGCTTTTGGGTTGATGCACACAATCAGTCTGACTTTTCCTTCTCCCTCAAAGTAGCTTTTGAACAGCTTTGTAAGGGTAGAGTCTCTGAATGGAACAATCTTTTCTTTTCTAGTCCTTTGGTTTTCATTCAGGACTTTAATACAGTTGTGCAGTACCATCAGGGCCTTGTTAATATCAGATGTGTCATTGACACACTCTGTACCTTTTTTTATTTATTTATTTATTTATGTTTTTTAATCTTCTCGGTACCTGCCAGATCAACCGGACAGAGTTGGCTCACATTCACCCGGTTTTTGTGTTGTGGAATTAGATTCCTCTCAACATCAAGAGGTGCACAGACCGGCTTCACAGTGAGCACAGCGTGGGAGTGAATGGATTCAGGGTTGAGTTTATGGGCTTCTCTCCTCCTATTTTTTTGTCCCTTCTTTAAGGCCTTAAAAGCCTCCTCTTTGGATTTGACTTCTTGTGTGCAGCCAGCCACAAACATGTGACCATTCTGATCTTCCTTGACAGCCTTGGGTTTCTTTGTCTGACATGGAGCATCTTCGAGGAGATCATTGACATGGTTCCTGTTGATATCAACGTAGGACAGAAACGCACTGTAACAGCAGTATTGGTCCACGTTCACAGGATTACATGCCTCCTCCAGTCCGATCTTATCTTTTAACTCAGGGTCAGCCTTGTCCTGTAGACTGTTGGGCTTCTGCCACTTCAAGAGAACATAATCCTTTCCCTGAACCTTCATCCCATTTTTGTCATCCGGTTTGAACGCAGATTTTTGGGCCTGAAATGTGCCGATGTTGTTGAGTAGCATGTCTAGAGAACGTGGGATGATTCCTCCTTCCCTGGGTGCTCCATTCTTGGTGTAGGTGTTACCACTGCCCGTAACACCATATGTAAACAGCAGACCATTCTTCTGATAAATGAGGTCCTCTACAAGTGGTTCGGCAACATCTGCAAACAACTCTTCTTGACTGGTGTCACTATGAGATACTTTGGTAAAGGAGTACTGCATCTTTTCGACTTGCTCATTGGGGTCAGCTTCAGAGGCATTACGACCATCCATCTGAATAGTAGTGGTGTTGATTACCCTAACACATTTTTCATCTCTTGCTTCAACTGGACCTATACGGTGGTATACTTCAACAGGATCTTTCTCTGTTCCAGTACAGGGTGGGGTATATGACGGTTCCCTATTTCACTTATGTACTGTTTGACTCCATGATGTTGTATCTTAGTAAGACTGAGCATGATCTCTTGTCCACGGCTTTGCAAGAGGCTATTGTGGATGAAGATGAGCTTCTTGATCTAATGGATCACATGGGAGTAAGAACAGTAGCAACACAAGAGAGCTTAAAAGTTGTGCTTCTCCAAGTGGCCCACAAGCAAATAATACAGCATTCAAAATATGCACTGGATAACATTGCAGCAATCGCAGGACCAACTCTCAGGAAGTTCTTCCCCAGTGTGCTGTATATGCAGAAGATGTATAATGATCTAATTTTTTTAATTTAATTTGATTTTTAAAAAATGTATCCATTTGGACACCGAACAGATTATTTCTTCATACGTTAAGAAAGACATGTATTCCAAGCTTTTACTCCGACCTCATCTTCACTGCTAGGACCTGCTCGCTCTGCCTGGTGAGGTGCCTGTTCCTCTCTGATCTCTGCAGGGTTGGCCATTTGCCGTTCAGCTGGCCGTGCCACTGTCACCTTCTGGGCCGTCTCCCCCATATAGTTTCATCATGTCCATCAGCTTTTGGGTTGATGCACACAATCAGTCTGACTTTTCCTTCTCCCTCAAAGTAGCTTTTGAACAGCTTTGTAAGGGTAGAGTCTCTGAATGGAACAATCTTTTCTTTTCTAGTCCTTTGGTTTTCATTCAGGACTTTAATACAGTTGTGCAGTACCATCAGGGCCTTGTTAATATCAGATGCTTCAGCGACACACTCTGTACCGTTTTTTTGTTGTTTTTACATTCTCAGTACCTGCCAGGTCAACCAGACAGAGCTGGCTCACATTCACCTGGTTTTTGTGCTGTGGAATGAGATTCCCATCAGCATCAAGAGGTGCACAGACCAGCTTCACAGTGAGCACAGCGTGGGAGTGACTGGATTCAGGGTTGAGTTTATGGGCTTCTCTCCTCCTATTTTTTTGTCCCTTCTTTAAGGCCTTATGTGCAGCCAGCCACAAACGTGACCATTTTGATCTTCCTTGACAGCCTTGGGTTTCTTTGTCTGACATGGAACATCTTTGAGGAGGTCATTGACGCGGTTCCTGTAGATCTCAACGTAGGACAGAAACACACTGTAACAGCAGTATTGGTCCACGTTCACAGGATTACATGCCTCCTCCAGTCCGATCTTATCTTTTAACTCAGGGTATTGGATGCCTGAGGAGCAGTGGGCTGCTACTACATTATGGCACCCAGGGAGCAAATTGGGGTTCAGTATCTTGCTCAAGGATACTTCAAATTGTAGACTGGCAGGGGCTGGGGATCGAACCTCCGACCTTTTGTTCCGTGAACGACCGCTTTACTTTCTGAGCCACAGCCGTCACTTCTTTACGGCCTTAATAGCCTCCTCTTTGGATTTGACTTCTTGCGTGCAGCCAGCCACAAACCTGACCATTCTGAGCAAATAAGCAAATAATGCAGCATTCAAAATATGCACTGGATAACATTGCAGCAGTCGCAGGACCAATTGTCAGGAAGTTCTTCCCGTGTGCTGGATATGCAGAAGATGTATGATGATCTTATTTTTTTAATTTAATTTTTTTTTTATTGTTTTTTTGTTTATTTGGACACCGAACAGATTATTTCTTCATACGTTAAGAAAGACACGTATTCCAAGCTTTTACTCCGACCTCATCTTCACTGCTAGGACCTGCTCGCTCTGCCTGGTGAGGTGCCTGTTCCTCTCTGATCTCTGCAGGGTTGGCCATTGGCTGTTCAGCTGGCCGTGCCACTGTCACCTTCTGGGCCGTCTCTGCAAACTGCATCACCCGCATAGTTTCATCATGTCCATCAGCTTTTGGGTTGACGCACACAATCAGTCTGACTTTTCCTTCTCCCTCAAAGTAGCTTTTGAACAGCTTTGTAAGGGTAGAGTCTCTGAATGGAACAATCTTTTCTTTTCCAGTCCTTTGGTTTTCATGCAGGACTTTAATACAGTTGTGCAGTGCCATCAGGGCCTTGTTAATATCAGATGTGTCATTGACACACTCTGTACCTTTTTTTATTTATTTATTTATTTATGTTTTTTAATCTTCTCGGTACCTGCCAGATCAACCGGACAGAGTTGGCTCACATTCACCCGGTTTTTGTGTTGTGGAATTAGATTCCTCTCAACATCAAGAGGTGCACAGACCGGCTTCACAGTGAGCACAGCGTGGGAGTGAATGGATTCAGGGTTGAGTTTATGGGCTTCTCTCCTCCTATTTTTTTGTCCCTTCTTTAAGGCCTTAAAAGCCTCCTCTTTGGATTTGACTTCTTGTGTGCAGCCAGCCACAAACATGTGACCATTCTGATCTTCCTTGACAGCCTTGGGTTTCTTTGTCTGACATGGAGCATCTTCGAGGAGATCATTGACATGGTTCCTGTTGATCTCAACGTAGGACAGAAACGCACTGTAACAGCAGTATTGGTCCACGTTCACAGGATTACATGCCTCCTCCAGTCCGATCTTATCTTTTAACTCAGGGTCAGCCTTGTCCTGTAGACTGTTGGGCTTCTGCCACTTCAAGAGAACATAATCCTTTCCCTGAACCTTCATCCCATTTTTGTCATCCGGTTTGATCGCAGATTTTTGGGCCTGAAATGTGCCGATGTTGTTGAGTAGCATGTCTAGAGAACGTGGGATGATTCCTCCTTCCCTGGGTGCTCCATTCTTGGTGTAGGTGTTACCACTGCCCGTAACACCATATGTAAACAGCAGACCATTCTTCTGATAAATGAGGTCCTCTACAAGTGGTTCGGCAACATCTGCAAACAACTCTTCTTGACTGGTGTCACCATGAGATACTTTGGTAAAGGAGTACTGCATCTTTTCGACTTGCTCATTGGGGTCAGCTTCAGAGGCATTACGACCATCCATCTGAATAGTAGTGGTGTTGATTACCCTAACACATTTTTCATCTCTTGCTTCAACTGGACCTATACGGTGGTATACTTCAACAGGATCTTTCTCTGTTCCAGTACAGGGTGGGGTATATGACGGTTCCCTATTTCACTTATGTACTGTTTGACTCCATGATGTTGTATCTTAGTAAGACTGAGCATGATCTCTTGTCCTCGGCTTTGCAAGAGGCTATTGTGGATGAAGATGAGCTTCTTGGTGTAATGGATCACATGGGAGTAAGAACAGTAGCAACACAAGAGAGCTTAAAAGTTGTGCTTCTCCAAGTGGCCCACAAGCAAATAATACAGCATTCAAAATATGCACTGGATAACATTGCAGCAGTCGCAGGACCAACTCTCAGGAAGTTCTTCCCCAGTGTGCTGTATATGCAGAAGATGTATAATGATCTAATTTTTTTAATTTAATTTGATTTTTAAAAAATGTATCCATTTGGACACCGAACAGATTATTTCTTCATACGTTAAGAAAGACACGTATTCCAAGCTTTTACTCCGACCTCATCTTCACTGCTAGGACCTGCTCGCTCTGCCTGGTGAGGTGCCTGTTCCTCTCTGATCTCTGCAGGGTTGGCCATTGGCTGTTCAGCTGGCCGTGCCACTGTCACCTTCTGGGCCGTCTCTGCAAACTGCATCACCCGCATAGTTTCATCATGTCCATCAGCTTTTGGGTTGACGCACACAATCAGTCTGACTTTTCCTTCTCCCTCAAAGTAGCTTTTGAACAGCTTTGTAAGGGTAGAGTCTCTGAATGGAACAATCTTTTCTTTTCCAGTCCTTTGGTTTTCATGCAGGACTTTAATACAGTTGTGCAGTGCCATCAGGGCCTTGTTAATATCAGATGTGTCATTGACACACTCTGTACCTTTTTTTATTTATTTATTTATTTATGTTTTTTAATCTTCTCGGTACCTGCCAGATCAACCGGACAGAGTTGGCTCACATTCACCCAGTTTTTGTGCTGTGGAATTAGATTCCTCTCAGCATCAAGAGGTGCACAGACCGGCTTCACAGTGAGCACAGCGTGGGAGTGAATGGGTTCAGGGTTGAGTTTATGGGCTTCTTTCCTCCTATTTTTTGTCCCTTCTTTAAGGCCTTAAAAGCCTCCTCTTTGGATTTGACTTCTTGTGTGCAGCCAGCCACAAACATGTGACCATTCTGATCTTCCTTGACAGCCTTGGGTTTCTTTGTCTGACATGGAACATCTTTGAGGAGGTCATTGACGCGGTTCCTGTAGATCTCAACGTAGGACAGAAACGCACTGTAACAGCAGTATTGGTCCACGTTCACAGGATTACATGCCTCCTCCAGTCCGATCTTATCTTTTAACTCAGGGTCAGCCTTGTCCTGTAGACTGTTGGGCTTTAGCCACTTCAAGAGAACATAATCCTCTCCCTGAACCTTCATCCCATTTTTTGTCAACCGGTTTGAACACAGATTTTCGGGCCTGGAAAGGGCTGTTGTTTTGAATAGCATGTCTAGAGAACGTGGGATGACTCCTCCTTCCCTGGGTGCTCCATTCATGTTGTAGGTGTGTCCACTGCCCGTAACACCATATGCAAACAGCAGACCATTCTTTTGATAAATCTGGTCCTCTACAATTGGCTTTGCAACATCCACGAACAACTCTCTTCTTTACTGGTGTCACTATCAAATACTTTGGTAAAGGAGTACTGCATCTTTTCAACTTGCTCATTGGGGTTAGCTTCAGGGGCATTACGACCATCGATCTGAATAGTAGTGGTGGTGATTACCCCAACACATTTTTCATCTCTTGCTTCAACTGGACATATACGGTAGTATATTTCAACAGGATCTTTCTCTGTTCCAGTACAGGGTGGGGTACATTACGATTCCTTATTTCACTGATTTACTGTTTGACTTCCTGATGTTGTATCTTAATCAGTCTGAGGGTGATCTCTTGTCCACAGCTTTGCAAGAGGCTCTTGTGGATAAGCTTCTTGATCTAATGGATCGCATGGGAGTAAGTCAAGTCAGTTTATTTAAATAGCACATTTCCATCAGGGACTTGTTTATATCAGCTGCTTCAGCGACACCCGCTCCCTCAGTACCATTTTTTTTGTTGACGTTTTCAGTACCTGCCACGTCAACCAGACAGAGCTGGCTCACATTCACGTGGTTTTTGTGCTGTGGAATGAGATTCCCATCAGCATCAAGAGGTGCACAGACCAGCTTCACAGTGAGCACAGCGTGGAAGTGACTTGATTCAGGGTTGAGTTTATGGGCTTCTCTCCTCCTATTTTTTTTCTTTTTTTGAGATACTGTATTAATCCCACAGGGGAAAATTCTTTCTCTGCATTGACCCATCCCTGAGGAGCAGTGGGCTGCGATTACGTCGCCCAGGGAGCAAATTGGGGTTCAGTATCTTGCTCAAGGATATTTTGACTTGTAGACTTGCAGGGGCTGGGGATCGAACCACCAACCTCTTGTTCCGTGAACGACGGCTCTACCTCCTGAGTCACTGCCACAATTAAACATCAAGGATAGTTTGGTGATTATTGCTTTCCATAAATGGTGTACTCTATGTACAGAATGATAAGGGGTTTGCATTTGGGCAGTGAGTGTGTTGACTATGAGTTTGAGTTCCTAATTTTCCATCTGTAGTGTTTCAATGTGTGCCTCTGTGTGTTCGAGACTGGTTTTTAGATCATTTATGTTGTGTGCAGTTCTTGATGGATTCAAGCACACTGACCTCAACTCTTGTCATTCCGTCTTCTGATTCGGTGGACCAGTCTTGTCGTCGTTGCTTTTGTGGTGGGCTCATGACTCACGGCTTGTACAAACATTTGTCGACAAAGTTTTCTAGGGTATCCAGAGTTCCACTGATCGTCCGGGGAAGATAATTGCGTCTCCTTTTTAAAGTTTTTTTTATTTAGCTTGCTCTTCTCTTGAAGCAGGGAGCCGCCATGATGAATCTCCAATTGTCTCGTGATGTTCTCGGTGTCACATCGTCATCCTCTCGCTCACCTCATGCTACAAAACCCAATGATAGTTTTTTTTTTTTTAACAAATACTGAGTGTAAGGTGGAGTACTTGCTCTGGCCCTGCCTCTGGATGAAGGGAAGGCTGGAGGAAGTAGGGAAATGGGACAGACCAGCCCCTCCTCAGCTGTGATTGGACGGCTGGGTAAAAAGACAGTGAGAAGCGATGTGTTTCACCCAAATTTGAACATTTTTCAACTTTCGGCGACCACAAACAAAGCCAAACGTGCAGCGCTCAGCGCAGAAAAGACGCTGCCGATGTTTGTAGCGTAGCATAAATACGAGACACTCCCATTGCAAATAATTGAACAACTACACTGGCCTCAGGCAAAAATACTTTGGTGGACACAGGCCATAACAATTATGCCGAGGATTGTTGGGCTTTGGCAGAGGTTTGCGCTCTTTGAACGCTCTTGTTGCCGCTGCTGCTGATTAATATTGGCAGATCAGGAGTGTAAGGAGATAACAGAAATAATGGTGTTTTTTAGATGTTTTAATGTATTTAAAGTATTGGACCTTATGTAAAGAAACATGCTTGTATTTCATTAAAAAAACATTCAGTATTTTTCAAATGATTGCTCATAAGTATCAGCTGCAGTTTCCAAAGAAAAGTTTAACACTGATTCTAATATTGATGTTATGTGTGATTTGTTTGTCTGGGAAGTGTGCCAGAGCCTTCAGTCAAAGAGGCCAAGATGATTGGATGAAAGGAGTGGGAAGAGGTTTCCACATGAAAAGCAGGAAGCAGCAGAAAGCAGATTGCACATTTTTTATCAGCCTGAATTGAGATACTCAGTAAAGAAAGTGTTTCATATTTTAAATATGAAACTCACACACAAACTGTAAGACCTCCGCCGCCTGGGCCTGGAATTTAAAAATCAATAAGATCTGTCAGAAGAACAGCAACAGTGACATACTGGATTGGTATCAGATATTCCAACAATTCATCATGGTAGCATTCTGATCTTTATTAAAATATATTTACACTTTTAACAAATGCACCTGTAGTGACCAAAAATGTAAGGATAGTCTGGGTATTGTTATTCGGCATCGCAGTTTTTATTGTGTTCTACTGCTAAGTGGTTTTCACAGTATGTGTGCAGGTGTCCTCTTTAATGTTTACACACAGACAGCAAATAAAAAATATTTTCCTTAGCTGTCTGTTGATGATTTTCTCGACTAATCAATGTGTTGTTTTGTCCAAAGAAATTTCAGAAAATGCTGAAAATAATTAATCATTTTTACCTGAAGCCCAAGGTGATTAACTGGCCTTCAATGGTTTGTTTTGTCCAAATTCAAGTATTTTCAGTTTGCCATCAGAGAGGACTAAAGAGACTAGAATGGCACCTAGTCGAGTGTACACCTCTTATTTTATCTTTTATCTTTATTTTAGGATATTAGGATTTCCAATCGTGGTCATTGCTTTTACTTTGTGAAAAGTCACATCTGTTTAAGTATCTTAATTTAATTATTTTTTTTTTGATTGTTTGGCCAAATTTAGCTTGAAAACTAGATTTAAATATTTAAGATGAAGAAATGATGGAAAAATAATTTTCTGTGTCAGAATGCTCTAAGATCTCATGTAGGCTGTGATGCCCATGGCTGAACATCATATCAGGCCTACATATTCTGAATATTTTGCAGGTTATTTAGTTACACATGTCTTACATTTTATTTAAAATAATGACAATTTTGCTGGGGCTGTGTGTCAGTACTGGATACCAATTATTGGCAAACCCAATGTAAGAAGTATGGAAATTCCTCCAGTCAAAGAATACCTGGATTCAGTCCTTTTGTACCCAAGAAAAAAAGAAAAGAAAAAAATTACTATCTTATATTTTTGCTTACAGCCAATCACCATCAAGCATTCTTTGATTTTAATATTACATTAACATGCCTGAATACTTTAATTCACATATATTAACATTCTGTATATTCCACTGGTCCTAATGGTCAAGAATGACACACCTTTGATAAACCCTTAAAATAAAAACATTTAGTTAAGTTTTAATACCCAAATCTATTTTGAACGAAGAAAAAACCTGTCATTGATCACAAACTGTGTGAATATCTGGGTTTTACCTCTTTGGAGTGGATAAAGACATGAAATGCATTCAATCAGGAGACACTGCTCCTTTTTATTACAACACTACTGTTATAGATGTTTTATCTACTGAATTAAAGGTCAATTCTTTATCTTATCCTTATTGCATGGGTCAGCATTTGCAATGGTGTAGCCTAAGAAAGAGGAGAAATTTGAACAAAGTAGTTTTTCAGAGCATCTTATTGAACGCAGACATCTGGGACTTTTTAGCCACTAGAAAAGAAACGACAAAATGCTAGTCTCTTGACAGTTCCTGAGCTATTGCCCCATCCACAATGTGTATAAACAACAATAATAAATGAGAGTAAAATGAAAAAAATGTAAAGAACATAAATCAATTACATCTACTTAGCTCATGTAGGGCAGGACAATATTTCACTTTTTCTATTGTTTGAGTCACTCCAGGAAAAGTTATTCAATTTAAGGTTGAAAAAAGATAATTAAGGGTGCTGAGGACAACAGAAGGGTTAAATGATACCCACCCCAGTACTTACTCTGTATGTGTCTCTTAATGATGGACCACACAGAGAGATTAGTCATCCTATGGTTTATGGTTCTATATGTTCCATTGTAGTTTCAATACTCAGCCAATAGAATCATTGTCTCTAAGTGATTTTTTTTCTGTTTCACTGAGCATTTTACTTACTTATTACTGGAGCCTTACTTTAACATCATGCAAATTATTTTACCTGCTGATTGCTTTAAATTTGAGCCTATTACAATTCTTAACATTGATATTAGACCTAGTGAGACTAATCCAAATCCACCTTTCTTTCTATGCCATGTGTTTGACAGAAATAACCCATATATGCCATGTCTACTGAGGGGTTTCCTGACCATTTGATCCTGCCAAACAAAGCTACACATAACACAGACACACATCTATGTCCATATTGCTCAGCAGCTAATAAATATTTCAATGCATCTCTCTTGCTCAAATATTAAATATTAATGCCGTAGTAGAAGTTGGGGAGTTCATAAGGAAAGGTTAGACAGCATGTTTTTAACTGAACAGTGGCCTGGCTCAGATGATCAGTCTGTTTTAAAAACCGCCCCCTCTCATAATGGATTAGAAATAGTGAAAACCACCCACAAAGTAGTTTATATGCATCCAATATCTTTGTTATAGATGATAACCCACAGTTATTCAGCATGCACTGAAACAAATTAAAATTAAAATGTAAGTTCACCCTGAGCTCTGAGCCTCCACCCACTGCATAATTTGAATAGTGCATAAAAGTGGGTAAAGTGCTCAGATAGGGTGGGGTGAGATTGTGAGGGGATGGGGAGGTGGGAGGTAAAAGTTGCTAAGTGACATCCTCTTGTAATGTCTCCTTTGGCCAGAGAAATGCCACACAGGACTCTTCTAAGGTGAAGGATGTTTCCCCTCCAGATTCCCTGAAGCAGAGCTGCTTTTTTATATATACAGTACCAGTCAATAGTTTGGACACAGTTTCCCATCCACTTGAATGGGAAACTGTGTCCAAATTACACACACACAAATTCTATTCACATTGTGCCTCCACCATCTGGTCTCGGGTTGCCCTCCTCCTGGTGACCTCCACCCTTCACTTCAAAGCTGACATGAAAGAGTTTTTGGTCATTTGCTCCAATACAGCCTGAGCAAAGCAAAACCAGCTTCATAAAAAGTCCCTTTACTGTAACAAGTGCCTCAGCAGAGTATTAAATTCAGGCTCTTTGCAGTGACAAACAGTGCTCATTAGATAAAAAGGAGGGTGTTGGAGGAAGGGGTTTGGAGGAATAGCGCAAACCTGAAGAAATAAGCACATTTGAGGTGCCTCTCCAGTAAGAACAGAGCTTTCACTGCTCAGTCAGCTTAAACTTGCCCTTTTATATTCAGTCTGGTTTCATCTGCTGTGTAGCTAGGTAACTCGGATCATTAAAAATACACTGTCCTTTCATCCCACTGGTAATTAGGAAGTGTTGGAGCCTTGGCACAGGGGAATCTAAGACCACAGAATAGTAGCCCCAGTGCTTTCTGTGCCAGCACCAATCTGAGACAGGAAGCAGCCTGTCTCTGTGATCTGACCTATCAGAGGCACCAAATGACTCTGGCAAGACACTCCCTTCAGTCTCTATTGTCTCCAGGGGCTATCTACAGCAGTATTTCTCTGCTGCTTAGCACTTTGTTGTATTGATTTGATGTCCTCTATACATGAAGTGAAGGAAGTACCCATTATCAGCCTATTTTACAATCGTAACCGTTTGCATGCAGTGTTTACAGCATACTGTAGAATGGGTGAAGGAACTCCCCCACATTTATTTGTTCCGTTTGCATCCTGATTCCAGATTTGACTTTCATTTAGCATGGATCTGCTGACTGTGTTTGATATCCATGATGTCAGAGTCAAGTTGTGTTGTGCTACAAGAATGATTGCATTTACTCTCAGTGTGGACTTGAGTCACATGACTTGGACTCAACTTGGAAAATTAAAAAAAAGATTCAAAAGTGTTTTGTCGTTTCATTTCCTAAAGCAACTAATATGAAAACTGTGGGTCAATAATTTATGTCTACCAAGTGCCAGTTGTGGGTAGGTTCTTTGTTTGGTGTGTAACACTGGCTGCTAAATGTTTGTCCTTCAGGTACACTTTGTAAACCATGATATGTACATCCTTTACCGGAGCCACCTCAAGGTGTATTCAGTTACTCATCGTAAAAGACTACCTCAACAAAAATGAATTGCATTATGCAAGATTACAATTATACGTGGAGATTCGTCAACTTCCAACTTCATTTGCTTTTTTAAATTGTACAATGAATGTTAAGACTGTTGTCAAAATGAAGCTCTAGCAAAAGTTCAGTCATAGTTTTTTTTTCTCATACCATCCTGTCATTCACACCTTTCACACATGCTCTTAATCTTAATTTAGTCTTAATTTGCTCCTGTCATTGTCTGGGTATGTAAATTGAGATATCAGCTGTTCTCATCAGCTGTTCCCATCAGCTGGTCACATCTATCCAAAAGCACAGTGACACACCTTCATTGTTAGCCTATCACCTTGATGCTGTCTTTTTGATTATGATCATGTCTTAATACATGCTGCTGTTATGTGCACCCCCCACCTCCACATCACCACCCAGTCTTCACAGATTCACCAACTTCATAATTTCATCAGCCTCATCAGTCTCTGCAGAGTCATCAGCCACCACCATCAGTGTCTGGACTCCATGGGGGAGTCTGTTCAGGGCAAATACCCTTCGATCACAATTTCCCTGATGAGTCCAGGCGCCAAAGATTTTCTGACAGACAAATGATCACATATCATCTGCTACAATAAACAATTATTTTGACTCTCCTCATTGAAACAGTATTACATTCAGTGAAGATTATGACATGTTTTGGACTCAGAACTTTAGTTTAGGACTTTGGACTTGACTTCAGACTTGCCAGTCTTGATTTGGCGCATGACTTGGTCCCAACTCTGATAATCGGAGTAGCACAATTCATGCAATAATCATGCATACAGCAATAGTGACTGCTTTCTGCATGCAAAGATGTTCTTATTCATCACACTGATGATTCACTCTGAAGTATAATGATGGTAACTGGACCGTTTATATAGAAAGATATTAATGCTCTCTCCTTCAATGCCCTTTTACCCCTTGACCTCATCTTGTTGACTTTACCTCTCTGTGCTCATTTCGAGTGTTTTCAAATGAGCGCTTCGTCTTCCTCTCCTGCTCCAGGTGAAGGTGGAGGAGGAAGATGAGGAAGGATCAGTGGACGAGCAGGAGGAGGAAGAGGAGAACTTGGAGAAAGCACTGTCCGTGGAGCGCTTTGGAGACATCATCAGTGACTCTGCTTCCACAGATGGAGACAGAATGGGCCGAAATTACACGGAGAAAGACTTTGAATGTAAGGATATTTGCCATGTATGTACAGTGTACAACCACATTATCAATAAGCAAAATTGTGTTTTTATAGCTGTCATTATATTGAATAGTCTTCATGCGTTTCTATTGAATAGTCTTACTGTATTCCTTATATTAGACTTGTTTCAATGCACATTTTAGCCATGCCAATGGGTCAAGCCTGCTACTTTTGCTCAAACTGAAATTTCTCTATAATTGGATTGGTTGCCATGAAATTTTATACAGACATTCATGGTCCCAGGATGAATTATATTGACTGTAGTGATCCTCTAATTTTCATTTGAGCATCTTAATGAGTTTAACTTTTTTGTTTTTTAGTGAAATATCTTGTAAGCTCACTGCATAGATTTCCCTGAAATTTGGTGTAATGGTGCATGGTGTCCAGAGGATGAATCCTAATCCTAATTTTGTAGTCCCATGACCTTTCCTCTAACCCATCCTCTAGATGGATGGCAATGAAAAAGAGGATGAATGCTCAATCTTATCCTGTCTAATATTAGACCTATCCCCTGCCTTACAATTGTATTGCCATGTGGTTATTTCTTTCGTTTTTTTAGTGAAATATCTCCACAACTATTGGATGGATTGCCATGAAATTTAGTGCATAAATTCATGTTCCCCTCAGGATGAATTACTTTCATCTAGCACCATCATCAGGCCAATGTTTTATGTTGACTATTACTTTGGCATATGACCAAATACATCCAACTATGCAACTAATGAGGTCTCAGCTATATGTTGCATTATACTAAGTTGCACATGTTAGCATGCTAACATATTACCTATAACACTGTCTGAGATTTAACATGGTTAATGTTATACTTGCTAAAATCAGCATGCTAGCATTGTCATTGCATATAAGCATGGTGATATTAGTATTAATCTCCAAAACAAGGGCTCTCAATTGATTGTTCTAAAACAATTAAGAGTAATTATGCCTATATATCATCGTAAAAGCACATTATTTTGTAATATTGTAATCCAGATAACTATAAATGTGCTCATGTGTTTAGGCAGACACATTTATAAAATCTGATCCTGACCTTGCCTATCATAGTTTGAGTTGTGTTATATTAAGAGATTAGATTTAGGGCAGGGCATCAAATTCTGTGTATGTAGTATGTGAGTGGATTAGCATTAGCAGATGAATAGCATATGCTGTGGTAGGAGATAATAGTGCCTCAGATTGGATAGAGCTGCTTTCTTTTGATGAAACACTACTTTTTTCCATTATTGCATGTTAATTAAAATCTTTTAGTTGCCTTCAAGGGTTTGAGTAGGAATTAGGGAGAGAGAGATTGCATAATTTATTTAGTGGAATCAAAAATGTTCAGATAAGAAAACAGTATTTGTTACTTTAATAAAACTGTTTAATACACGTCGGGTGCTGTAGTTATATGAATGATGTGATTTAAAGGCTACTATTAGCCTTGGATAATGATTTAATGCATTTAAAGTGACACAAATGCTTCTGTATTATGGCTCAGATTGCATTGATTAAATTCCACTTAATCAAATTCAGTAGCATTTCAGGCAGGCAAAAATCTGGTAAATCATCCCAGAATGATACCCTCACTTAATGACGCCGCCGTCATCTTGAGAGGAGCTCGAGTCTGACCATCTGCACTGTTTCATTTCAAAAGTGCGAAAGAAGAATAGTGTTTGTTCTCAGAAATATTCATAACAAACTTTCACTTTGTGCCACTGCACCTGAAATACAAAAGGATAAAAAAAAAATGACTCACTGTATGACACTATTTACACAGTAATCAGACACACTCTAGGTTCTATATTTGATTCTATGATGTGCTTTTGAGTTTATTCTTTATTGTGTTTAACACAGATCACAGGCACACATTTCACCACACGCACCACCCCTTATCCACCCACCTACCCCTGTCCCAGCGCTTACGCAAGAGAGTGCACAGCTCGGACAGAAGGCGCAAAAAGAAACGGAAGAAAAAAAAGACTTCTCTGCCCCCCTCCGATGTTACACCAACCATCCACGAGGTAGACGAGGAAGAGGCGCAGTCTGAGACGGATGAACAGGGGACGGCTGCCACGCCCACAGAGCTTTGTGACATCCAACCACAGGTAAAATAAGACTGAGGAGCTGTGCAACCTCAACAGTGTAAAGGTGCCAAGAAAGGTTCATACATTTAAAGCTGTCTCCTCCCTGTACCAGATTATTTGTCTGAAGTTTAACCACATGTGAACGTATCCACTGATATTCCTCTTCATCTCAGTTTAGTTTGGAGAGCCAAGAGGACTTGGAGGAACTCCCCCCACTTGCAACTTTCCACACGGAAAACGAACAACATCCATTGTCAAGGAAAATCACACCCACTGGGATAAAGGGGGAGACTCATAATGTTGGGATTCCTGCTCTTGAAGAGAATGAGGAGGTGGAGGGAGAGGAAGCTGCTTGCAACAGGTTGGCTATTACAGCATCTCTGGTTTTTGTATTTGTACTAAAGAAAGCTGTGTGCATGGGTTTATAATCTGGGTAGTGGATCACGTAGCTACGGTAACAGTGATTCAGTTAGAAGAGGGGATTTGGGATACACTACGTATTTTTGTATAAACAAACCAAATTACTGCCTGTGATGTGAAAGGTGTCACTTGTAGTGACGAACCCAAAGAGAATCCGCATCTGACTCAGATGTGCTTTTGAGGTTGTTTGTGGTCAGTTGCTGCACTGGTTTCACCAGAGGGGTGGGAGGGAGGGTGTTGTGGATCAAGTAGAAGGAATATAACGTTACACAGTAATATGTTGCTATGGGCCACTGGTACACTGTTATAAAACACACACACCATTGTCTGTGGTGTGTTGTTTTTCAAATTCAATAGTCTCCTGCCAGCTGGTCAGGCATTATTATTTTACCAGCCATTGTCTGAGAGAGGAATACAAAGCTGGGCCGAATGTGATTTGATTCATATTCAAAGCTTTATTTTCTAAATTTGGAAGCGACCCCCTGCATATCCACCTAATTGTCTCATTAGCCATGTTAACACGGAACAGATCAAGACTAATATCCATGTAATAGTAAGGCGCTCTCTGCCTCACTGTGGGTTCTGTGAGTGATGCACAGCGATGACGTTTTCCAGGCAACAGTCTTTATTGTAACATGAGTGATAATGACCCCAAACTTAAAGACACAAGCTTTACAGCTTCTCCAACTCAACAATACACAAATTCAAGCTTTACAGCTTCTTCTCCAGACGTATGTCTCACCTCTGTAGTCTCCAGCAGCAGCTCACTGTCCAGGTCCAGGATGCTGCCATACGAGGGAGGGAGAGCAATCAGTTAAACACGAAACAACTGGGATAATTAACTCTCTCATTCTCCGAACCACTCCCACGTTCTCTTTCTCCTGCCGCTGAGCCCTAATCAAACTCCACAGCCACAAACCCAAAGTCACCACTTTACAGCTGTTATGGTTGGTTCATTAATGGCACGGCCTGATTCCCAGATAGTAGCCATCTTGCTAGCAAACTTTTGTGACCATCAGAATAATTATTTGTCTAAATATAAAATTCAAGGTTGCTTTATTATTACCCAAGGGAAAATTTGTTGTGCAGACGGGAGATTCAGCACCCCAAAGTTCAAAACAAGACATCACAGCAGCACGTGTGTGTGTGTGTGTGTGTGTGTGTGTGTGTGTGTGTGTGTGTGTGTGTGTGTGTGTGTGTGTGTGTGTGTGTCTTTGTGTGTGTGTGTGTGTGTGTTTGAGTGAGCAGCAGGAGATGACTCACAGGTTGAGATCCTGGTGTGTTGCTGTGTTGTGAAGCCCTCTACTGGTGAACAGAGAGCAATGCAACCAAGAGGCGCACCACAGCATTTGAATCTAGTCTGAACACTGTGACAATTAATGAACACATAACAACACTTTGTGTGGCATTATTTCCTATTATTTTATGGCATGGAGCTCATTATGCATTTAATCATCTTTAAACATCTTTCCTTTCAGTGGTCCTTTAGATTCAGACCCCTCAACTTCAACCGCGACCCGTGGCTGGCTCCGACGGAAGCCCGTCCACCACCGTCTGACAGGCGCCCAGCGGAGCAACTATGACCTACGAGAGCGGATCTGCATCGGCAGCATGACTGCCTGGGAGACGGCCATCTACCAGCAGGTACCCACTGATGAGGCCGAGGCCCAGATGTTGGCCAGCGCCGATCTGGATGACATGAAAAGTAAGGGAGATATCACTGAACAGTGGATAACAGTGGCTCTGATTGTTTTTGGAGCCATGCAACAACATCACCATCTAAATGTATTACAAAGATATAGTTTATTTCTGTTGTTCTTTTGACCCAAAGCTAATCATGACAGCTGGATGTTCTTTATTCATTGTGTTCATATTTGAGCTGTTTCTTGGATTGGGGGGAATTTTCTCTGATCAGTCAGTAAACAGTGACACATCCATTCGATTTTGGTGGAAATCCGGATCATCCTCTGTATCCAGAATTTTATTTCAGGGCATACAGTAAATTTGCTACTGTGAGATAATAAATAATGAATGAATGAATGATCAAATTGGCTTTCATCTTGTTGTTGCTAGAATACCTGTTTGTACCTGTTGTGCAAAAAACACACTGATTATTATTCCTCATACTAATTGATTTTACTACCTGATTCTAGTACTACTACTACAATTAATACTACTTAATAAGTAGTGTTAGTGTAAAAGGTATTACTGAGTACTACGACATCTCAGTCTCGCTAATCAATGAGCTGTTTTTAATGTCGGCCATATTGTCCTCATCTCTCTTTCAGCATGCGTTTCACCATTAATTGATTTTTTTTTTACTTGATTCTAGTACAACCACTAATAGCAGTGGTACTACTACAATTAATACTACTAAATAAGTACCTAGTTTTGCTTCAATTCTTCTTCAGCTTTTTGGAGGGAGTGTTATTATTAGCGTTATTAGCAAAAGCAAATGTTTCATGAGAGATGTTTGCTTCTTTCTATTGCTGGGTGCTGCAGTGGCAGAGCTAGACTAGCATTAATGTGTTGCGAGCTCTGTGAAGACTACAAGCCAAGGCTATTATCATCCACACCGCCCAGCTTTTAGAGAGCGTCTCGCTTCATGCTCTTTGACGGCTGCTATGTCCGTTTGAGTGTCCGCACAAACCCACCGCCAGCTACATGTATGTTCTAGAGAGTCACACACACATTCATACACACACGGAGCTGCCCTTGTACGACAAATACACACATGCTGTATATGTATTACTATATTTAGGTGTTTGCACCTTTTTGTTGTTGTCTATTTGTGAATAAATTTTGTCACACCTCTTCAGTGAGACAAACAATGTGTGATTTGTGTGCTTCTGTGTGCACACATGCAAGTATTTTATGGGGTTTGTGTGCATATGTGTGTGTAGTGTCACTGTTATCACTGCTTTTTACTGGAAAATACTGAGAACTCTCAAAAGTGGCAGATCCAGTTTGAATAAATGTTTACCTGCGTTTTATGAACCCATGCATTGAAGAAGAAGCTAGAAGATGCTGATCGACGTGCATTTACCAAAAAAAACAGCCCCTCTTGTGAGTAAGAGAAGGTGAGGAGGAAAAATGAGAAAATGCAGCTTCTGCTTCAGCACCTGAGATGAATAAAACTACTGTTTGCATTTTAATTGGCCGTTTTAAAAGACGTTTTTCCACACAATTTTTTTGTATTCAATTTTGTCATTACATCTGGCAAGGAGGTATTTCTTTAGCATTTGTTTGTTTGTTTGTTTGTTTATCTGTCTTAGCAGGATTACTCAAAATGTTACCAACAGATGTTGATATTTTCTTTAATAAGAAGTAGGATATGACCCAAGGAACATCTTTACTGCCAACCTAATTGTCCATCGACATTCCATTGACACACTTTTCACCATTTTTGCGGCCATTTTTCTGTCTGTTTTTCTGGGTTTGGCGGTAGGAGGTTAACTTCCCCAGTGGCACTTCCACCTACAGAGCTCTACTCAGTTGTTTTCCCTTTAGTTTAGTTTATTTATTTGACATGGACATACAGTAACATTAGTTCTGCAACATTTAACTGTGCTCAGGCCCCTGATGCACTGCCCTTAGTGTTTATAGCAAAATGCTAATTTTCAACACCTGTCCACGGAAGCTTTTAAAAGTTATAGTTAAAAATAAGAAAAGAAAAGAGAAAAGGAAGAGTAAAAATACAATAACAGAAGTATAGTCCAATTATCAATGCAGTATATATACAAAATTAGATAGTTATTTCAGAAGTCCACAGATGTGTGTGTTTTAGGTGTGAGAACAGTGTTGTTTCTGTCTCACTTTCTCTTTATATGTTACATATATAGGACCAATAGACTGAAAAAGATGCCTTTATGTTTCACATATATAGGATCAATAGACTGAAAAAGATACTTTTATATTTTACATATATGGGATCAATAGACTGAAAAAACTACAGTTATATTTTACATATAGGATCAATAGACTGAAAAAAACTACATTTATATTTTACATATATAGGATCAATAGACTGAAAAAACTACATTTATATTTTACATATATAGGATCAATAGACTGAAAAAGATACCTTTATATTTTACATATATAGGATCAATAGACTAAGAAAGATACCTTTATATCAGGTCTGGCCAACCCGCGGCTCCCGAGCCGCATGCGGCTCTTTGCCTGGTTTCATGCGGCTCTTACGTTAATATCGAAGTTTGTGTTTGTGTTTTTTTTTAATGTGCGTGTTCGCTTCGCTTGAGTTCAATACGGTATTTTCGTCAAACGCGCATGTGCGGTCAACATACGTCTGCGAGTCTGTGTTTTCTACCCTGAAACACGTGAAATCAAAGCATCGATCTGTTCTGACTGACACCCATGTGAAAGAATTGCTTCGAGTGGCAACAACGGAATACAAGCCAGATTTGAAGAGGATTGTTCAAGGCAAGGAATGCCAGAAGTCCCACTAAGCAACATGCATAGTAAAAGAAAAACGCTATTGTAAATTATTATATTTTTGTTTGTGGACTTGGTTGAACTGAGAGTTTGTGTGTGTGAGACAGTGCACACAATGTTCATTGTTGAAAATGACTGGCCTGTGGTCTTTGTACTGTAGGAGTCAATTTCTGTCATTATCATGTTGGTGTGTGACATTTACAATAAATCTGGCTGAGCAGAGGTCTGTGTGTGTGTGTGTGTGTGTGTGTGTGTGTGAGGAAGGGATGGGGTGATGTTCATGTGTGCCCATGTGTATGATGTGGCTCTTTGCGGTAACACAGTAAAAAAATGTGGCTCTTAGTCTCTGACTGGTTGGCCACCCCTGCTTTATATTTTACATATAGGATCAATAGACTGAAAAAGATGCCTTTGTATTTTACATATATAGGATCAATAGACTGAAAAAGATGCCTTTGTATTTTACATATATAGGATCAATAGACTGAAAAAGATACCTTTATATTTTACATATATAGGATCAATAGACTGAAAAAAGATCCCTCTGTATTTTACATATAGGATCAATAGACTGAAAAAGATGCCTTTGTATTTTACATATATAGGATCAATAGACTGAAAAAGATAACTTTATATTTTACATATATAGGACCAATAGACTGAAAAAAACTACATTTATATTTTACATATATAGGATCAATAGACTGAAAAAAACTACATTTATATTTTACATATATAGGATCAATAGACTGAAAAAACTACATTTATATTTTAAATATATAGGATCAATAGACTGAAAAAAACTACATTTATATTTTACATATATAGGATCAATAGACTGAAAAAGATGCCTTTGTATTTTACATACATAGGATCAATAGACTGAAAAAGATGCCTTTGTATTTTACATACATAGGATCAATAGACTGAAAAAGATGCCTTTGTATTTTACATATATAGGATCAATGGACTGAAAAAAGATGCCTTTGTAATTTACATATATAGGATCAATAGACTGAAAAAACTACATTTATATTTTACATATATAGGATCAATAGACTGAAAAAACTACATTTATATTTTACATATATAGGATCAATAGACTGAAAAAACTACATTTATATTTTATATATATAGGATCAATAGACTGAAAAAGATGCCTTTGTATTTTACATACATAGGATCAATAGACTGAAAAAGATGCCTTTGTATTTTACATATATAGGATCAATGACTGAAAAAAGATGCCTTTGTATTTTACATATATAGGATCAATGACTGAAAAAAGATGCCTTTGTATTTTATGTGGGAGATGATTTGTTCTTTTGATAAACGTTCCTTCTGAAATGACTCACTTTCACTTTTCACCCACGCCACAACAAACACAGTGTGTGGGTCTGTGTGAGGTGTCTGTTCTAGCCCGGTTGTTATGCATCAGCCTGTGACTCTCCATCAGACCCCACCTGATGGGGTAGCTAGGATATATAGCTGTTCATATATATGTAAGCAGCAGCATGTATTTATAGCATCTGAAACATGTTCAGTGTGTTTATATCAGCTAATGAGTCATTTTCCCAAATTGTGAGGGCTGCAGTTGTTACTGTAATCCTGCTTTAATGCACTACACTAACCATGACTGAGGAAGCAGCCCAAAACAAGAATGCCAAATATCAGTTAGGTTTAAGGTACTGGATGAAATTATAGATGATTCAGAGGAAGAAGAGAGAAGATTGAAGATCATTTAAAAGAAAGAGAGAATTTGAGTTTTCAGTGCATCATCACTCTGATCTGAACAAAAATGGATATAACTTCAGACTCTTGGCTCTGTGTGTCTCCCCCCTTCAGACAGTGAACACATCATCATTAGCTTTTATTCTGTCTGACAGACAGCCTGATACCATTCTCTCCTTATCTTGAGTACTTTCACCCGAGTTTTGTTTTCATGGTTGTTTTGTAATTGCAGCAGCCTCTAGTGGTTGTGAAAGTTATTGCTACACACTCATCCAGTCTGCCTATGAAAGTCCATGACCTCTTTATTACTAAGGCATATGTATGAAGAGATATGAGGCTTTTATCCACTGACTTTTTTTTTCACAACACACACAAACATGAAGGTTTGAGTTTATAGTAATGTTATCATTTTTCTTCAGTTCATCAGGACCACATAGAAAGACAAACAACCATTTTCACTCACATTCCCGCCTATGGTCAATTTAGAGTCCCCAGTTCACCTCTACTGCATGTTTTTGGTGGTGGGAGGAAGCCGGAGAACCTGGAGGGAACCCATGTAGACACGGGGAGAACATGCAAACTCCACACAGAAAGTCCCAGCTCCTCGTGATGCATTCGAACCCAGGATCTTCTTGTAATGAGGCAACAGCGCTACCCACTGCACCACTGTGCCGCCCAACTTCGTTTATGTGTCATGCAAACCATATACACAGTATACAGAAGAACGAAACGACGTTTCTCCTGGACCAGAAACATTATGCAACATAATAGAGTGCACTTTGCACTGTTAGTGCTCGGGCCCTAATAAAAGTAGAGGGGAAGTGGAGAGAGAGGGCGGGAGGCAAAAGCGCATGTCGCAAGAGAAAAACTCTCCCAGCATCCAGGGGCATTAATTAACAGAGGCTGCAGTCGATTCCCCTTTAGCAGCGACCATGCCCCTGGCCTTTCCTGCTCTAACAGAGCAGAGTAATCATTGACTTTCTTAGGAACCATCTGGAAACAGAAAACAGGACAGCTAGTGTCACTCATTGACAGGCCATGTTTATCACCACTGCATGTCCCTCTGTTCCTAACTGTATCTCTAATCAGGTTGGTTTAAAATAGGAATTCTGACTGAAGGACACATCAGATGAGCTGCAACAGATTAAAAGAAGTGAAATTTTGAGACTACCAATGTTGTCAAAGTGAGCTCTCTGCAGGTATATCAGTCCTTAATCTGTTTTAGTCAAAGATAGTTTTGACTGAGAAGCAACCCTTTGTTTTCTATTGATGTTTGAAAAGCAGACTACATGATTTGGTGGTTAATAAAGCTTATTTACAGCTTAAACTCAGTTGTTTGATTTAGAGTTTACTTGTATGACTCAAATACCTAAAAACTAAATTCAAAAGTAAATTAGGTATTTATTAAGTGTAATTCTTTGGTGTATGTGGCTTCACTGCAGACTCTGTTAACAGTAATAATCAGACATCAACCTGTGACAGCTGTCTCATATGATTAGGTCAGTGACATTCATTAGACCAGCTGCAAGAGCCAGTGGCAATCGTCTGTGACGACAAACAGCTGCATCATTTCAGATTCTTTCCATGTAAGATATTTATAGTTATGCTTAGGAAAAATCTAACGCTATTGAGAGTACAATGTATACACATTATATAATGTAATACTAGAATTTCTCTCAGTAGAGTCCATACGTCCGTCAAAGCAGAACAATCCAACATGCTTTTTTAGCCAGCCTGGCCCATATCTCCACCCCTCCAGAAACGTCTGTGGAAACCAGCTGAGTAGTTTTTAAGTAATTAGGGAGAATGTTTAAAAATGCAGTATTCCTGGATCCACTTCTCATCTGAATCCACATCAAGATTTTCTAGCGTCTGTCCTGGCTCATTCCTCATCAAGTGTTGTTAATATGTATCCATCCAGTATATATACATACCAACAAAAAAACAAGCTTTCATGAGAAACATGACCTCCCTCCTGGAGGTTATAATTTATATGCATGTAACGTCACAATTATAATAAAAATCAAATCTCATACTTTCCGTAAATTTTCCAGCCCTGTAATAACTTCTCCCGTTTTATATTTTATAAGTTGTTGTGATGCTGTACAGGACATTTGTCTAGTTTCACCCATGAGTCATGACTGCCATTTTGTTGGGAACACAACTAAAGCACAATTCCTGTTCATACAGAGCATGGTCAAACATCAAATTCAACATTAATCATACTTTATACTACTTCATAGACACAGACACACATGCGGAGCACGTTCCAGAGAGGGCCCTGTTTAGCTCACACTCATGCACCTGTTGTAGTCACGCCATGAAACCTCTAGGGATGCATGGTTTCCATGGAGATGCAGGGACATGAGCGGTGCAGCTTGCTCTGATAATTAGCACCATGATATATCACTAAACAGAGAGCTGGAGCTGGTCCTGGTGTTATTCTGTTATGCTGGTAGTGTTTGTGAACTTAGAGTTCTCAGTGAATATCTCTCACGTGTCTTTTTGTGAATATGTTTGATTTTTCACTTTAATGCAATTTGTGTGGAGATGCCAACCTTTGGTACTTGACCTTTACCTGCCTATGCATCACATTGTTGGAAAGTGATGGCAGCACTATGGAAACAAAAGGCATCATCTTCTCTGCTCTGATTTACTTTACGTTTGTTTTCCGACAGTCATGAAGATCAATAGGTTGGGTACATCATTAAAAATGGGCAGCACTACCATTCAGCTGACAGGCGGGTCTCACAATATAGACCATCCCTCAATCAATTACTCCTTTTGGAGTTTCAGTTAGAGTGAATGTCTCTAGTATCTCTCTGATTGTGGATTCAGCAGGGGGACTTCTGCCTGAGGGTGTCACTCCAATTTTGCGTTTTATTTGGATTTAAGGCAAAGGAAGTGTCTTTGTGGCATTACTTATGATTTGAAGGTGAAAGTACTTTAAAAACACCTGATTTTGGAACTAGTTTCAAAGTTTAGACATTGGTTCTTTTTCACAATAAGAGTGATACAACAGAAGTAGGATAGTGGTCCTTGCAAAGATCCAGGATCATCAGAGCAGCAACCCAGGTTGAGCGACGGCATTCAAGAGTTGGAAACCCTGGATGAACAGTGCATCCACTCGGAGAGAAGTGTATAGGAGGAGGTACCGTCCATGGAGATGACAGATATCGAGGGACTTGAGAACCAAGGGCAAGGGAGCTCTGATAAGAGACGTTGCACAGACCGCCATGGTCCTGAATTTCGGACCAGTGTCCAGAGAGGCTTTGGAACCCCAAAGCAGCACCTACATGAGCACCACGGCTCATTGTCCAATATGGAGGGGTTTGAGGACTTTGAAGAGTTTGTTTTGGATTTTGACGACTATGATTTGCTTGAGTCAATCCACACTCAACTGGGTTCACCACAAGACTCTGTCCGTAAGTCACTGAAAGTTGGGTTTCTATTGAGAGCCACCTAATGCTCTAGCTGGCTAGCATTACACTTCTGTCTATTAACAGCAAGTTTTAAGTCAGAACAGTTTGACAGTAGCAGAGTGACATCAGGCTTCTAATGAAGAAAGTTTTGATAGTCATAGGAAATTTACAGGGACAAACGATTTTAATTTTACATGGGTGATCAATGGATAGGAACTCACTTGTTTCCACTGATTATAGTGCTTGCTTAATTAATGACACCATAAGGCTCATTCATGTTCACACATGGAACAAAGTTGTCCACGATATTGAGCGAATTGACGTGGTGCTCAACGGCTGCCGTTTCCTGCATTCCTATTGATCCAGTGGAAGCCATTGGATTTCGGGGTCATCCACTGCTAGAGTGGAAAGACCTTTCATTGACCAGCAATGTGTGGTTCTGCAATTTGTATCCCAGAATCATAGCACATTAGTGCTTGAAGCTATGTTCAAGCACATGCAAGAGAAATGAAGATGATGAGTCTGAAACAGAACAGGGTTAGGGTTCAATTGTAGCTAAAAACGGCCCAGACCATTAACCATTCTTGTGAATATAAAGGGGCACCGTGCTTGTGTCTTCAGCTTGGTCAAATACATTTTAGACAATAATTATTTTATTTTTTTATAACAACTAGATCAATTGATATAATTTGTTTGCAGATATTCATTCATCTCTGCTGATGTTTCTTCTAGTGACACAATGAGATTGACATTTTTAGCTTTGTATTAAGTGTCACCATGAAAGGCTAGGTTTGGACTGAACCCTTATGAGGTTCAGTCCAGTTTAGAAGTTTAAACCGGTTTCATTTCATGCAAACTAATGGAACTGGCTTTTGTCGGGTGGAGATGGATAGCTAGCCACAGGGATGTGCTTCCCAGTAATTTGTTTTGATGTACAAGCATTGAGAGTTGTGCACTCGTTACCACTATAATACTTTGTCCACAAAAAAGAAACTTTCATCATTATCTAGTTGGTGCAGTTTATGCTGTTTAACATTATGTGAGACGCTACAATAGATTAGGATGAACCATTTCAATCTGCTCCTGTTTAAAGTTACTGCAATAAACAATAGTTCCTGTATCCGTATGCCAGACTGGGATCCAAACCCTCTATCATTTGAAAGCTGGGATCTGCAGCCATGTAGAGCTGAGACGTTTTGGACCTGAACCTGGACAGGGGACACAGACCCTGCTGACATCAGTTTCACAACTGATTACTAACAAGTTAACAAGTTGTCTTAACAAAACTGTGTGTCTTAATGTGTCATACCTAATATAACATAACTAGCCTCCTGCCTTGTGCCCTTCTGTGCTGAACATAATCCATCCTTGCCAAGAAACTTGTAAAAAAAAAAAAAAAACACGATAAAGAAAACTGTTGACTTTTTTGAAATAAATAATGAAGGCTTATTCATTGCCACATCTGCTGACATTAGCATTGCTTATTTGCTATCATCTATGCTCTCGGAGATGACTCAGACCTCAGCTTTCATAACTTAGAGGTCAATAGGAGAGGCTGAAGACTCAATGGTAATCACCACTGATAAAATTGGCTATATTGGTGCAGTCCGGTTTTTGGCTCAATTTGAATATTTTTGAACCAACGCAACCATAATTAAAAGTCCCCATAGAATCAATCCTCATGTCTTTGGTGATCCCCTGACTTTTCATCTAACACAACCAGCAGGTTTTAAACCATTCCATGGAAACTCTCTCCATCTGTAAGATGGATTGTCCCATGATTTGATTAAGACATTACTGACTTCCAGTAAATGTATCCCAATGAAGTAGGTGACTTTTCTTCAAGTGCCATCATCAGCTAAACACTTTGATTTGTCACATTTTGAATAATGAAAAAATACCTTTTAAAAAATGCTTAATAGGAACATACTTGACTAAATTTTAGCATGACTACATCTGCATTTTAGCATGTTTGTGTGCAGGTGTCTTTTGGCCTTTATGACTTTGTTTCACTAATAGTGAAATAATGGCCTAAGCAACAAGAATGTGCATGTGTACATATGGTTGTAGATAACACCTAGATTTTTATACTCTTTTCTTCTTGTTTTTTAACCTTTCTTTGACACCTGAATACCCCCTCAAGTACTAATGAAGTTCATGTTAGACAGAAAAACTGATCCCTTTCCAAAGACCTCAGCTGTACTCCACTGACATATCAAATCAATTTACAGATCTTCGAGAATCTTACAGCAAAAAAAGTAAAAAAGTTGTATAAAGTTTTTAGTGGTTGCAGATGGATCTCGGTGAAATCTAATAAATGGCCTCAAGTGATGTCACTTGAGTCAGATGTCACTGCTCATCTCTGCTTTGGACTGGCAGCTCGAGGTTACATTAGCTGCTACTAGCATAGCATCCACACATCCGACCACTTCCACATTCAGTAAGGATGAATAAGACATTCAGTTACCAAAGTTATCAATAGTTCAGATGATAGTTAACTGTATTACATGAAGAACACAGAGGCTGAAAACAATCAATTCACTATAGTCATAGCAAAGCTTTAAATCATTACTTACAGGTAAGGAACAAATATTTTAAACGCGATTCACCTTGATCAATACATTTTCTGTAATGACTAGGGGTGCGAAAATATCAGTACATTATATTTTGAGATACTTTAATTCTCAAAATCCCTATAAATTTTAAATTCACCGTTCAGCCTTATGCATCTTCCATTTAAACATCATAACATCAACTGAGACAGGAAGAAGTGAGCACATATAGCTAGTGAGCACATACATATGAAACAATCTATTGCTTTGCTTACATCATTTTGTTATATCATGATATACTGAATTGTAACCCCTCATCATGATATAGAATTTTGCTAATACACATGTACGCACGCAACTTGCATATTAGTAAGATTGTGACCACCATTCTACTGTATGTATTTTCTATTTTGGTAAATGGACTCTACTTATATAGCAACTGCCTAATAGTCCAACCACTTAAAGCACCACCACTAGCCAGCATTCACCCATTCACACACGGTGGTGGCAGAGTCTACCATGCAAGGTCAATCACACACACCAATAGAACATGCATTGGGAGCATATTTTGGGGTTCAGTGTCTTGCTCAAGGACACTTCAACATGTAGACTGCAGGGGATCGAACCTTCCAATAAGTGGACAACGGCTTCACCTCCTGAGCCACATATTCAACAAGTATACTTTCTATTGAGGTATCTAATTCAGCTCTGCTTCTAATTAAGCACTAACTCTCAGATTCAAAGGTTCAGGCCATATTGTCTTAACTGTGTCTCAGTGTGTTTTTCATTTTTATGAAGCCAGATCTCACATGCTCAGTCCTTTTAAACAGTATTTTTTTCACTGAATAATTAATGTGGCCTTAGGCCCTTGCATATTAACATCAATAAAGCAAATGGCAGTATCAATTAAAAAATGACTATAGGCCACTTTTGTTTTGGACTAAAGTGAAGATTGATTTTAGATTATTTGGTCATACTTTCACAGGTACTACCTGTGGTCTATCCATTCCCCTCTGAGTTCAGACTTACTTTAGTTGTATGCAACAGTAATGTCTACACTTTAGCCAAATCCAAAAGCAGAAACACCTTTAGGAGTCCCTCCTTTGAGGTCAACATCCTTCTTTGTTGAAGGAAGGAAGGGTGGAGCATAATCTTCAACGCATAAAGCGTTCTGATACATGAGTAGTCCAGGAAGGGCCAGCTAATGCTGACAGAGAGGGGCCGTTTCTCTGAACCAGTCCAGTAGACACAAAATGAAGGCCTTTCCTACAAATATTTAGCAAATCATGTATACAATAATTGATTTCACTCAGCCCAAGAGCACAAAAAAACAGAAAATCACATTGTATGTGGACAGCGTTTGCATTTTTTTTCCTTTCTTTTGGCTGCTCCCGATTCGGGGTGGCCACAGCAGATTTTTCCATCCTCATTGTGGATCTGGCACAGGTTTTGCACCGGATCCTGACGCAACCCTCCTTGTTTATCCAGTCTTGGGATGAACACTGGGGTGCAGTATCTTGCTCAAGGATACTTTGACAGACTGCAGGGGCTGGGGATCGAACCACTGACCTTCCGATGAGTAGATGGCCGCTCTTACCACCTGGATTTTAACCAAATAATCTAAAATCTGTCTCAATTTCTTCATGATTTTTGATATAATAGACACTTAAGTCTTTCTTGGGAATTAATTCATTCTAAAATACAGTATTATCAAAGTGAGATGGTTGGTTACACAGGGATAGTTTAGCTGAGTTGCTGAGTATATAGAACATATTTGTCTTATCATTGACCAAATTAACAATCAAGACCAGTTGTGAGGCTGCTCATGTTGTCCATGTAAAAAGGGTTTGTATTCCAGCTCAGTAAAAATCAAAAAGTCTATTAATATGCCACTATTGTCTTATTTTAAAGAATTAAAAAATATAATTAAACAATTGTGTGTGAAGTTTGGATAGACCTGATGTTACATTTTTTAGACTGGATCTATGATCACTGAAGTCACACAATTCCTTCTTTGAATAGCTTATATAGTGTATTTTGTATAATTTAGGTGTGGATTTTTGCATTGATTTGATGCAACTAGGTGTGGAACCTACATAATGCATGCATGGCAGTTACTTTTTGATCCAAAGTGTTCAAAGCTGTTGATGAGACAGGACATTCCTCACAGATTTAAATTTCTGGTATTGTTGGATTATAACAATAAATGTAAGCAAAAAGAAGAAAATGGAATTCTCTTCCTTCAGAGTTATTTGCTCAGTCCATGTGTGACAAAATTGAGCTCATCCAGATGAGCTGGAGCAGGTCGTACAGCTTTGTCTTTAGGAGACACTAAATTAGATACAGCCTAACTTCATCTTGATTTCCATGTCGGTCTGTTTGCCTGAGGAAAGCATGACGCAGCAGTATGGAACACTGATGTTTACACAAATGCACACACATACAAAATGAATTATATTCAGCCGTTGCTCAGTCTGACTGGTCGGCAGCAGTTCCAGACTCAATGCAAATATCCATTTCTAAAATGTGCCCCAGAATTGTATCGTGATCTTAAAGGCCTAACCACATCTTACCTAACCCTTATCCATACGTCTTGGATCTCAACTGTCAAAGATTTTATAGTAGTCCCTGCTGAAAATACACCAATATATCTTTTATGCAATCACAGGTTAATTTTCAGACTTAAGTAGTGATAGGAAGAGTTATAAAAAAAATGGTCCACACAAAGATTTGACACAAAAATGATTCTATCCTGGCCCGTATCCCATACTTTCACCAGGTTTTGTGAAAATCCATCCAGTAGTTGTGTAATCTTGAAAACCAACCAACAATCAAACAGACATGGGTGGAAACATTACTCTTAGGCAGATGTACTGTTTTCTTACAGGAAAGTGGAAAATCATTTTAAACACATAGAGCAGGGGTCACCAATTGGTGTAAGGCCCAAATCTGTACTGAGAAGCATTTTGACATTGCACTTAACCAAGCGCAGTGTCCCCATGAGTTGAGGCAGAATTTACGCTCTTTATTATTATTATTATTATTATTATTATTATTAGGGGTTAGGGGCATTAGACTGGGACCTCATCAGGGCAGGGGGGGTTGACTTACTGGACCACTTGCAGTTTTAGTTGAATGCCCCCGACTTAGAGTATGATTTGGAAATCAGTTGACAGAAGTAAATCCAATGTGCAGTCATAATTTCCAGTTATCTTGAAATGTATTTCAGATGTATCTACATATTATCGATTGTTATCATTCCTCTTCAAAAACACATAATGGGCCTCAAAATATTACATTTATCAGAATTATATTCATTATGTCAAATCATGTAAACATCCATTATCAGTCTCCAAACACCTTTTCCCTCAGGTGGTGAGCTTTTTACTTTTCATTTCACATTTTCCCTGTATCTACTTCCCAATCTTACTACTCTTTTACATGATACAAAAGCCGAGCAATCCTGCACACGTCTGTTTAGCTTGCCTGACCCATGTCTTACCCTCCACAAAGTTTTATGGAAATCTGTTTAGCAGTTTGAGTAATAATGCTAACCAACCAACCAACCAACAGACACTGGTAAAACCGTGACCTGCTCGGTGGAGGTAATGATAGCTAGATGTTCACTTCAAACAACTGCTTACCAAACTAAATTCAATAAAAGCCATGTGTTGGTAAAGGGAAATTAAATTACTTCTGAAATGAGGGCAACACAACCTCATCTGTAACATTTTACCATGGTGTACATAGATACTCACCAATAGAGCCTTTTCCCTTTGTTCCTGGATGTTCTTCTGTCAGATGGAAACTTAAACAATTTTTTTCTGATTTCTGATTTTCCAGTCCAGTCACAGTCCTAAAAAAGCTGCTTATAGAATGTGCCTGGTTAGGTGTGTCTCTGCATTATGCCTCCAAAAATCAAAACGTTGATTCAAAAACACTTGTGGCTGTTCAGGTCACAGGTTTGAAGACAATCCCGGGGTCAGACGCCACCTGGTAAAGAAGTCGTCACGATGTCAGATGACCCGGGTGAGCAGCACTTCCACTCCGCTGAGCAGCCTGAAGAAGAAGAAGAGAGCAGCAGACAAGAAGACTCATGAGGTTTGCAGCATTTACCCGCCTAACGACAATAATCTGCATATTGACTTCAATATGCAGGTAATATAAAAACATTGTGTTCCCTATTTAAACGGTCTATAGCCTATGGTCCAAAGTGCATTGCACAAGTTCATTTATGGTATTTATTTTTTGGGGCCATTTGCCTTTGTTGGTGTAGGACAGCTGAAGCGTATGACAGGAAATGGGGAGAGAGATAAGGGGAGATGTGTTAAAGGGCCGTGAGTGGAAACCCTCGGACGCTACGAGAGGACTGCAGCCTCTATACATGGGGTGAACGCAAGCCTTAAACCACGGCGCCAACTGTGCCCCCATCTGTCCCATTTATGTACAAGGGACAGCATTAATTTATTTGATTATTTGATTATTTATTATATTATTTATCTTCCACACACCAACAGAATCAGAATAATCTGATGGTAATTAATGTTCTGTCTTCTTCTACACATCCAAAGGGTCAACACACAGTCCAGGTTCATAGTATAAATGTACGTTAAGTTATAACAAGATTAAGACCCAAAACGCAGAAGTCGGATGCTGAGATGAGGGAAGAAGGTTTAATGTAATATTTATTGATAAGTATGAATCTAAAAATGAACTTGAGCATCTTGAGCTCATTGACTTAATGACACTTAATTACAAAATTGCTCCTCAGGTTTCACTTGGGTTTGACATTAAAATGTCATAAACCACAAATCATAGTATTATTTTGTAAGATCTGAGAACACTTTGCTAAGAATGACTGCAATGCTGAAATGAGACAAAGTGTCTCACCAATCCTTCGGGTTGTCTTCCCAGTCCAAACCACTCATGGCTGGATCCAAACCACTTTATCTGGACCCCGTGTTGACTGTGTCATATCATTAGCTGTGTTAGAATTTATATCCCTCGCAGTATGATATCATGTTTTGGTTTTAAAAGTCACCATAGACCGTTGTTTTTTTTCTAAAATGAAAGTATGATGTATGCATGTAGTATCCAGATTTCTTTTCTGTCATGTTATTGATGCTCAAGTATATTCTATATGGATTTGTTTCTCATGGTCGTCTTCAGTTATTTGTGGAGCTGAACGAGCTGATTGTGGAGAAGGACCATGAAATGCGTTGGAAGGAGCGAGCTCGCTGGATCAAGTTTGAAGAGGATGTGGAGGAGGAGACGGACCGCTGGGGCAAACCTCATGTGGCTTCACTCTCCTTCCGCAGCTTGTTGGAGCTTCGCCGCACCATCACACACGGTAAACAGCTCTTGTATGCATCCAGCAAAGCAGATAATCACAGCACCAGTGTTAAAGGAACACTTCACCCAAAAATTTAATTCAGTCATAAATCTGCTCACCCCCATGCTGATTGTATGTCAGGTGAAGTTTCTTCGTCCACGAAACATTTCTTGGGCTTCACAGCAAAACAGCACTACAGAGTTTGCTTTTAATGGGAAAAAAACCAACCGAAAACATAACTTCATTCAGCTCATCCGGCATAATCCAAGTCAAGAGATCCAAGTTGATTTGAAAATAAGTTATTTCCAACTTTCGTGAACTGAAATCTTCACAATACCCACCTGAGGAAGGTGTATGCGACTTCTTGGTAGCAGGTAAACACTGAGGTATGCAGAGATCTCTTCTAGCAGCACATGCTAGATGCATCCACACATAGTGGACGCACAAACTCAAACGCCCGTTTGACAAGATAAAGTCCTGCATACCTCAGTGTACCTGCCACCTCGATGCATAGCTGCATAGCTGCATGCACCGTTCTCAGATGGAGTGCACGCTATTGCTTTTAGCTTAGAGGCTACAGTTAAGATTTCAGCTTTACAAAAGTGTAAATGACGTATTTTCTAATCAATTTGGGATCTTGGCTTCTGGAGACTTGTATTAAACCGTACAAACTGTAAGGAGTCAATTAATGTTGTTGTTTTTTTCTCTTGTTTTTTTAATGTTGCTTAGGAGACTGATGCAACACTGTTTTGCTGTGAAGCTCCAGAATTGTTTTGTGGACTAAATAACTTTTCATTGTCATGGGGATAGACAATTTTCCTTTAAGCTTTATCTGTTTCCACGTGCAATAAAATCCACATCAGCAAAACTCATCTCCCAAACAGAAAAGTTCATTAGACATCTGCTCTGTGTTAAATCTGGTATCAGCAGCCGGTTTGGCTCCTTGTCTTCTTTTAGGTGCCATCCTCCTGGACCTTGAGCAGAACTCTGTGCCCGGCATCGCCCATCTGGTGGTGGAGACGATGATCATTTCTGATCAGATCAGAGCTGAGGACAGACCCAGTGTTCTTCGGGCTCTGCTCCTCAAGCACAGGTCAGTCACCAGGTTATCAAACATCTGTGTCATCTGGTTTCAGTCAGGTATCTGGTCCCAGGAGACAGATTAAAGGGCTCATCTGTAATATTAAGTGACTAAATCTTTCTGGCATTTCCATGAAAAAAATGACAGAACACAATTGAGTACATATTTGGCAATTACATCTTCCCCCCTTGCTTCTTACTCTTTGTAGCCCATTACTAAATGACAGAAAACCCCATACCATTGTTGTTGGGAGCCCCTGGAGTACAGTGTTGAGGTAGACTTACTTACCTTCTCTCTGTACTCTGTGTGCTGAATGGCAAATTACTACCTGTGAGACAGACAGAACTTGCAAACTTGTAAAGCCTTTGCGGATTTCATCTCTGCCTCGCCTGCAGTGGTGGAGGAAGGAGACTGTTCATCGGAACAAGTGGTCCACATGTGGCTCTTTACAGTGTTGCATGTGAACGTAACATGATGATAGATCACACTCATTGTCCTAGCCTGTCAAAATGACAGGTTGCCTTAATATTTTCCCACCGCTGTTAAAATAATTCAGTCAGTGATGTAAAATGTTCGGTTAATGCAACCCCTGATCCTGGAGAAAATTGATGAAGGTTCACTTTGATACTTAATATGAATATGTTGAATAGGCCTCAGTGATTCCATCACTGTTATGAGTGCTGTGAAAGATTTTCATCACAATTAATATGTAATATTACTTTTGCTGTTTGTTAGAAGTATAAAGTATAGACATTTACTATACTTCTAATAAATTATCATCAAATGTACGACTGGGTTATAAACTGAGCTTTAAAAGCTGAAACAAATCTGTATTTTGATTGTCAACAAATGTCATTCAAGGCTGAAACTAATATGTTCATCCTCTGTGCTATAAAGCCCCACTGTTTCCCAAACATTATGGAAAAACCCCTTCAATGAATGAAAATCCCCATCCAGTGTATGGCCAAAGTTAGATGATGAACTCACCTGCATGTGTTATCTTAGATGTAGCAGTTCCTAAATCCATGTGTCATCAGACCTGCTCGTGTGCAGATGCTGCTTTGTTACTAGCCCTCTTCCTCATTAGTCATCATCCTGCAGTGGAGGCTGTTACCAAACACCAAACCTGTGGAACAGGGAATTTCCAGATTGTGACATTTGGCTCATCTTCTGGTGAATTTCCCTGACATTTACTAAGTTTCGAATGTCAGTGTGATGCTGTGACCTCATTTCATCTGAAAGCCTTGAACGTTAGATTAAAAGGTTGACTCATCATTATGTGACCAACCGTTTGATCTCAGTCTGAAGATCTTTGTCCTCTCAGTCCCACTCTGTGTCAGACTTACTTCATCTTTCATACACTTAAGAGTGGCTGTCTAAATCTCTGGCTTGTAACGACACACCGAGAATGAAAAAGTCTAATTGTTTTATTAGTTTTCATAAATCCAGGTTAATTTAAGTTTCTAAACTGTTTGCTTTGAGATGAGAAAGACTTAAAACCCAGGATTTAAGATACAGATGTTACTATATTTCATTTGCACATGTTGCTGCAGCATTAACTCTGTCACAGAGTGGTGGGGGGAGAGAGGGGGAATTGTTTTTCCAGCAG
Source organism: Chaunax sp. Z400 (assembly GCA_037577475.1). Taxonomy (NCBI): domain Eukaryota; kingdom Metazoa; phylum Chordata; class Actinopteri; order Lophiiformes; family Chaunacidae; genus Chaunax; species Chaunax sp. Z400. The sequence goes on along the minus strand of CM075196.1, from coordinate 21,828,412 downwards.
TAGTTGCATTCTGCCCCAATAACCACCAGGTGGCACATGTAGCACAAGACTGCAGCCTTTCTCTTGCGTGGCCTGTGTCTTACCCTGCCCTATCCTCCTGGGAACCGAGGAAAAAAAGTGTCCTAGAATTTCTTTTCTTTTGTGATTTCCTACCTATTTAGGGTTAAAAAAACATCTTACAATTTAGACTTTTTAGAATTAATTTTTATTATAAATTTTATAACATGTCCACTCTGGTGGACGACAGGACTATTTTCATATGAAAAGCCAGCCAAACTTTAATGAAGATTAAAAGATAAAAAGGAAGATTTTAATTTCTTGTGGAGTAGTATTCAGGTAGTAGTGCATTATTGGGACAGTTCCAGTGTATGTAATATGGTCTCCTGTTGACTATACCCACAAGCATAGACATTGGATTCTAGAGGAAATTTGCTTATATTTCATGACACCACTTGGAAATCTTCAAACCTCAAAGATCACTAAAAATATCACTGATGTACATAACAATATGTCTGCATTGTGGGTATTGCATTACAGGTTTATAATTATCAATTTAGTGTAATTACATAACATATTTTATTTTGGAATTAAAAACATACATGCTGCTCCTGGCCCACAGTGGATGACGTCTTTCCTGCTCATCCCTGTCTGTCTCTGTCTGCTCTTCTGACCCTTCTGCATCTTCTTCCTCTTCTTCACCCCCTATCCCTGCTTCAAACTCATCCTCAACTGTCTCATCATCTGACAGCTCCAAATCTGAGTCTCCATCAACTATCCTGTAGAGAATCCTCTCTGCTTCAGTTCTGTCTCCTACAACAATGTTGAGTCATTAAGTACATTAAGATGGTCTTGGTGTCCACTGTAATTGACATTCAAAAAAGGGCTATTATTTCAAAACACAAATAATTTAATTCCTTTCAAAGCTAAATATATCATTCCTGACATGTCAATAAACAAGAAAATATAAGATTATCACGGTAAAAGAACAATATATTCACAATATTTGATTTACCTCTCCTCTTTCCATAAAATGTACTTGCCACTATGCCACCCATTTTGAATGAAAAGAAAACGGGAGTTCCCAGCATCCCAGCCTATCAAATGACATATCACTGGAAAGCCCTGGATGTCCTCTTTAAAATACAACAGGGATTGATTGAGTATCTCTAAAGAGTAAAAGTAGGGGCATGTTAACAAAATGTCCATCACAGAGGACACAAGTCAATGGGCTGGGTCTCAGGAGGCTATACACTGATATCAGAGCAGCGGTAACGTGCATCAACTATATATAATAGTTGATGCACGTATAATATAACGAATAATATAATAATATATTATTATATATATATAATATATTATTATATTATTCTACTATTGTTACTTTCTAACTTAAGTTACCCATTGAGCAAATCATTATCCAGATCACGTCAATAATAAAAAACAGATTATGATTAATCTGGCACACTCTTCTCTCTTCCCTTCCTTCGACAGAGACCGTGTGTCTCATACATGCTTTAGAGTATTCTTCTCTGTAGGCTTGGTGTTCTGCTCTGGCGTGCGGCGCTGGTGATCGCCGGTTCGATAACGTTTTTTTTTTTTTACATTAAAAGACGACGTTTTACAATTACAGTGCAGATGGAAGATGGTTTCTTTTATTTAGTGGTTACTGTTCAGTCTGCTGGGGCATTGGGCAATTACATTTACACCCGTTCAGTCAGGATTTAAGATCTCTGCTGCCACCTAGCGCGTACCGCTATCAAATGCAGCAAACACAGCCCCCCTTCTTTGTAACAGGGGCAACAACCATTGCTCTACTTTAGCAGCAAGGCGTGCAGATGAATGTAGTGACATCTGTATTTACGTGTCTTCATTCCAAAGGTTTACTGTTTATCGACAACAGTGTCAATCACGATTTTAGCCTTTAGCCACATTTCACCACAGGAACTCCATCCAGAAACTGGGAACCTTTGGAGGAAGTCATCAGCCGTTTTTCAGATTGGAGGAAACTTTTCATAGTTCTAAAACCTTATTTCTAAAATCTTTCCTTTTTATTGTACCAGAACAACAAAGACCTGGGAATGATAGCAGTTGTTAGAAATCAGTTTTTAGTGACCTTTTTAGCTTCCACTTCAGAAGACGTACTCTTCCAGCACAAGAGAAACCTTTAGTGACAGAGTTTAGTGTTTGATCCTAGCCTTTGTACTGGGATTCATTGAAACCAATGCTGCACCATCCACCTCCATTTTAAAAACCTGTGTAAAACATTAAATACAGCTTATAATGACAGCCTTAAAAAATCGAACAAAACACAGATAAATGTCTGTCAAGCTGTTGTAAGTTGTCCAGAAATGACTTCCTCTGGCCAGCTCATGTCACTTCAGCATTCCAAATGGTGATGCAAGTGCAAGCAGAGAAAAGGCTCAGAGTCTCCCCAGAACTGTTGGGTCTGAAAACAGCTATTGAGTTTCCACCACAGATGCCACTGGGACCATCATTTTACCCTCCAAGAAGTCCCTGTATGGAACGTATGACTTATGGACGTATGACTCCAAAAGTTCAGGAGCTTTGGTGGGTCTTGCAGTGAACATTTCTGACTGGACGAGTGTTCAGTATTTTATTTCAGCCACCAGTTTTGAAAATCTGCAGCCTCAAGCCAGTTTTTTAAATTAATTTTGCTGCAACAAATCAGCAGTTAGTTCGAGAAAAAAAAACATAATAAATGGACCGACAATCAATGCCCAAATTATGTGTTAAACCAGCCAGTCTTATAAGCATAATCCTTCAGAATGTGATGGAATGCAGGCAACAACTAAATGAAGGCGTTTTTATTTCCTTGAGTTAAAAGTGGACTAAAATTTCTACTTTTGGTCGAAACACAGATGTTGAGTTTTTGCTGCTACGTGGTTTCTGCATGAACAGGTTATTTCCAGCCAACCCAGTCTATTGGTATCAAATTCAGTTGTATTGGTGGAAATTATTGGGTGTAATGTTGTTAAACGAGTAAAAGTATTTGTGTGTAGATTTGGAGAGGTTATCATCGGACACCACAAATTTGCTTTCAGCTATCAGGAGCTCAATTCTAAAAGGCATTAATGACCAGGGTTGTGCACTAGAACCCTAAAATCCCCAGAGGGGATGGTTAAAATAGATCCTGCACACTGTTGGCATGCTGATGTATTGCATGAGACATGTAGACTTCTCTCTCAAATGGTCCCCACTCATTGATTGGCACATTGACACGCCAGCTAAACTGACCTGACAAACATAGCCAATGGAACAGTGCGTTACACACATGGAATTATAGATTTGTCACTGTTACATAACAAGAAAAAGCAGCTTACTAAATGTCAGCTGTCAGATTGAATTAACTAAATGAAAGATAAGCCATGCCTGTCAATAATTTAAACAATGTAATCATGCTGCAGTTTAGTTTGTGTCTTTTCAGGGATGCTATTTTAAATCTAGTAACAGTTGTGAACATTCAGTTGTCTGGTCAGCCATTACTGTAGCTATTGTAAAAATTGTCAAAGAATGTAGTACAGAATTTGAAGGTTCCCAGATGATGCATAAGTGAAGTTTTGTCTGGCACCAGGCTGACATTTTTGTCAGCCATTAGATGGATTGCCATGAGAAGCAGTAGATGCATTCATGGTGCACAGAGGATGAATCCTAATATTTTTGGTGATCCCCGAATTTCTCCACTAGCACTGCCCACAGTTTCACGTTGGGTGCATTGCCATTAAATCTGGAATGCCTGGATGAATAGTAGCAGCCGGTGACCCTCTTGCTTTTCTTCTATAGTTCCATCATGAAGTTGTCAAACACATTTTTTATGATCCAGTACCTTTAAAACTTATAACGTTCCCATCTGACACAGCTGTAATTTTCACTCAGTACAAATTAGCAAATGTTAAAGCAAACATCATAAGCAAAACATCAACTTTTGTCATTGTAATGGCTGTGGTGTTATGAGTTGGCCAAACAACCCAGGGCCCACCTACTAACTTATTTAATTCTTTATTTAGCTTGGAAGGTCCCATTGAGATACAAGATCTCTTATTCCAGGGAGTCCTGGTCAAGATGGCAACATAGATAATTTCCAAGAATAGAAATAGAAAACAGACAATTTAACATCATAAAGCACATACTTTGTATATAAATTACACAAAGGAAAGAATACAAGAAGAGAGGCAAACAGGTCATACCAGAGATATCATAACACTGTCCATCACAGGTCAAAGTTATATAAAACAGCAACACGTTTCCTGCAGGGCCCAGGCACGTCACGTTACAGAGGTTGTTCAGCAGCCGATGGTCCAGCTGTGGCCTCACAGAGAACCAAACTCCCCCTGAGATCTTCCCCTAACTAAAGAAGAAGTTTTTTTTTATCCCTTGCCGTTTCCAGGATGCATTATGTAGATATTAAGAATGTGCAGATAGAACTATGGAAGATAATTGACTGTGTGATATGCCACAGTTGATATCTCTCTCTCTCTCTCTCTGAAATCAACTTGACCAAATATAATCCAGCCAGACCATCCAAGCAAGATGGCATTTCCTTAAAGTTTGCAGTTTGATCTTGCAGCAGATAAGTGTTATTTCTGTGCGTGTGACCTACACCAGCCCTCTTTGAAAAACTAGCCTATTATATTTTATTTGGAACTAATACCCATCTCTCATCAAAGAGGGTGTGATCCACCATGTGTGAAACACATAGACAAAACAAGACAGACAAGGACAAAGGGGCAGGCAGTACAGAAAAGACATGCAGTAATGATAGTGGTTAATATTCCAAACACCCCCAGCCAGCCCAGAACCTAAAGAGTCTCAAGAACCAATCACAGAGCAGTGATGTCGGCCACAAACACTGGCTCAGCAGCCACTGGTGGGCCCAATTAACGCTGAAGATCGGGTCCTAGTGGTTGCTGGAGTGTTGGGCCAGGCTCAAGCAGCAAAACCCCTACCCGTGCAAAGGGGTCAGACAGCCCAGCCCCCCCTGTTCTAATACAGGTATACTGGATTTTGAAAAAATACTATGTGAACTTGCTGATGACCTTCATTGCAACTGCATGAGGAAAAACTAGTATTTTGAATGAGCAGAAGGTGGAAGGTCACACCATCACTAAAATACTTCACAATGATAAGTTTCCTCCTCTTTGGATCCTGAGAAAAATAAGATGTCTGCTTCACAATTCATGTTTTCTTACATTATATTATACTTTAATTTATCCATACTTAACCTACTGTAACATTGTCTGGTCAAGTACTTTTCCAACTTATCTACAAAAAATATTTCTGCTTCAAAAACGGTTCATTAGGTTAGCAACTTTTTCCAAATCTGATGCACCAACTGCTCCTCTCTCTTTTTTAAGTTACAGTTGTTGTCTATTTTTGATATTAACGTTCTCCAAATATGTGCATTTGTCTTCAAATTTATATATAAAAATAATGATGTACCATCCTGCTTTAGACATTACTTTGTTAATAATTCCACATTTCACTGTTACCCCACTAGACAGGCTGAGAATCTTCATCTTCCGTTATATAAAACATCCAGTGGTCAGTTCTCTATCAGGTATGGAGTTATTTTATGTAATGAAAATGTTACATTTTTAGATACTGATACTTCATTGTCTGTATGTAAGAAAAGACTTGTTTTTTCTTACAGACAAGAAATTGTCCTATTGTCAAAACGTTTTATTTGATTTATTACATCTGCTATTATGTCTCTGCATTTTTTTAAATATTTTTTTAATGTAAAACTTTAGTATGCTAACTTTTGAAATGTATTAGTTTTCTGTATTAATCGTATGTTACTTGTTCTATTCTTGGGTGTGGTTTTATATAAGCCTGTATAGGTTTCTACCATGCCCTCACATAAACTTCTTTCTTTTTGTTTTGTTTTTTTAATTTCATGTCTAGTATTGATGGTGTGAAATAAATAGATTTATTAAAAAAATAGTAAAAGCTGCACTATTGTCATTTTATTGTAATTTTATAATAATGCACCACATACTGTATAATAATTAATTAATTAATATAATAATTGATAATAAGAAGATAAACTTCCCTCCTGAGGTTTTTGTACTTGTGTTTGTTTGTTTGTTAGTTGGTTGGTTGGTTGGTTGTTGTTTTCAGGGTTTTGGCATGAAGCAGGAATGAGCACATCCATTTTTGGAGTCGAAAAGGAAAAAGGGGCACATTCAGGAATTTTTTTCAACTTTGTCAGTTTTCAGCATTTTTATCAATTACACATGGCTTGCTTGATGGATTTTCATGAAACAAGGTGGAAGAATGGGGCATGTGCCACAGAAGAGGCCATTGAACTTTGGAGTTGATACGGATAAATGGCTTGATTTTGTTGACTTTCTTTCACTGTCAGAACCCTGAGGCAGTCATTTTGATGGCACATGTGTCTTGTTTGAATTCGCTTTGGGGTTTGATTTGATTAAAGGGGACGAGTGAGCCTTGGTATGCGCTCTGCTGAGTGCCCTTCTACTTTTAAGCCGTACTTCATCACATTGGTGCATGTTCTGTAAAATTAAAATCATCCCCAGCGGAATCAGCTATATTTTGTGATTCATTTATTTACAATTTCTGTAACGGCTTATCCTTTGTAGGGTCACGGGGGGGCTGCTGCCTATCCCAGTTGACTTCGGGCAGGAGGTGGGGTTCACCCTGGACAAGTCACCAGTTCATCACAGGGCCACACATAGAAAGACAAACAACCATCTATCTATCTAACTATCATGCAAACACGCTAAACTATGATGGTGACCCTGGTAAACATAATATAGCTAAATATCAGCATGTCAACACTGTGACACTACTAGCATGGTTGTTAGCATATTAGCCTGTGGATGTGAGAATTTGGCTAAAAGCTGTAGACTCAAGTTATCCAATTTTTTTCACTTTTTGTCGACAGCCATCCGAGTGATCTGAAACATCGTTTTCACCGCCACCAGTCATCTAGCAGTCTCCACGGCAGCGTCAATCACAACCACGTCCAGGACACCAATCTGCCGCTGGTGGCTGAAGAGCATGACGAGCATCACGATAACAAAGGGCCGGTCTATGACCCCAAACAGGACGTGTTCGTCAGCCTGTTTGTATGTTTCCTCAGTTGCAATCTTTATTCCTCACACTTCTCTCTTTAAATCAATGTGAGAAGCTGGTAACAGAGATCTGTGAGATATGAGATCTGGCTGATGATAGGCTGAGACAGTTGAAGCGGTGCGGGCAGACAGCACACTGAATGCCATCTACTAAAGCCAAAATAAGTGATTTACTAGTTTTGACAAGAATGCACATGGGTAATTGCACTCAGCTATCTAAATGTACAGAGATAAAATCATCATTGAGCTGTCTTGTTCAGGTCTACGGTTTGCATTAAGTTCTAAGAATCAGCAGTAAGCATAGATTTAAGCATGATTACACTAAATTCCTCATGTGAGGCCTGTGGCTCACGCACCGTGCTTTGAAACAGCCCTCCGTGAGGTCAGAAGTCATGTAGGTAGTTCTTGAAGTCAGAGAAAGCGTGGCCCTCTGCTCCACATGTGTTGAATTATGTTCTTAGTCAGCTTAAAGGTGCTTCTAGTTAAAGCTTCTTGATGCATTAACTGTGAAAACTTAATGCTCCACATGGCTGAAAATGCTGGCAAATTTAAAACAGCCTATTAAAACGATTCTGTTCAACATAAAGAGGGTGATTTAACACGAACTGCATGGGGTCATTACATTATTGTCCATATGCTATACATAGCTGTGCCCACAGTACGTTCCTATTATTGTTCCCTTGTTATGTTTTGCTGTCACAACACATTGGTTGGAACAACAATGTGGATATTTTTTGTTCTGTTGCTCCTCGAAGAAATCTCTCCACCCTCTGCCTCCTGAGAGCCATCCAGCTGCAGCCAGATCGATGAAACTCCTCGCCAAGATTCCCAAAGATGCTGAAGCTGTCATTGTTTTAGTTGGTAAGCTCTAGCAGTTGTGACAAAGTAGATTAGTCTGAAGACTTATGTTGTCTCTTCTGTTTTTACAAACTGCTAACAGATGAATCGGCTCGTTGTAAATTCTCCACTGGGCCTATGCAAAAATAAAAGACTAGTATGATACCATAGTTGCTGCTATTGTACCTTCCTCTGTGTTTATTCTGATCACATTTTTTTCTTTTCTATATTTGTAGTGTCAAAACAAATGTTTGTTCAACAAATTTAGTCTACTCACTCCCATCCTGATGGAAAGTCTGCGGTTTCTTTGTCCGCAAAACATTTCTGGAGCTTCACAATAAACCAGCATTGCAGCGACTTAAAACTGAAAACAAACATAAAATGACTCCATACAGCTCATACGGCATAACCCAAGATCCTGTGAAATTACCTTATTCAGGTCTTTCTTTAAGCTTTACTGTAAGCTAAAAGCGCTAGCAACACATATACACACCCTATATCTAATGTGGGTGCACACACTCAACAGCCTGTACATGCACCAGGGAGAGGTGTAAATAACGTCTGTTATCCATCGGGGATCTCAGGGATTCTAGAGACTTGGAATGTGCTGTACGAGCTGTATGATTCCGTTTTATGGATCGGTTATTGGGATTGTTTTGGGTTATTTTTTATGCTGTAAAACAAGTCTCCATCACCTTCAGTTGTTCAGGAGAATGCTGCAACTCTGTTTTTCTGTGAAGTGACAAAACTTTTTTGTGGACGAAGAAACTTCATCTGACTTTCCATCAGCAAAAAGCTGAATAGATAACGACTGAATCGGTGACCTGATCTTTAAAATAAATTCAACACCAGTGAAGTTGCTTTGTTATTCCACCTGAGGACCTCAACCATTTACAGATTAATTTATGTTAAGATATTTGAGAGTAAACAGGTGATGACTGTAATAGTCGAATCACAAAAAGGATGTTGCCTCTTATACCCAAAATGTGAAAACAACTTGTTGTGGTTTGTTGTTTCCTGTCAGGCTGTGTTGAGTTTCTGGAGCAGCCAGCCATGGCCTTCGTCAGGCTGAACGAGGCAGTCCTCCTGGACTCGGTGCTCGAGGTCCCTGTTCCTGTTCGCTTTATTTTCGTCTTGCTTGGTCCAAGTCAGGTCAACATGGACTATCATGAGATCGGACGCTCCTTCGCCACTCTTATGTCTGACAAGGTAGATATAAATCTGAAAAGATGGAAAACCACTGTCAGTCAGATGACTGAATGATCGCGTCACAAAAGACAAAGAAGTCATTTGTTGAATGAATGAAGTCATTTGTAGTCACTCTTAAACTGGAAGAATTAGATTTAGTGAACATTATAAAGTGATATTGTTGGTTCCAGCCATTTGGTTGTGGATGCTGTAATTCAGTGATGTGGTGGACATTGAGGAAGACAAGAAAAATTGATAATACTTTCAAAAATATGGGCTAATAATCCCTGTCAATTGATATTAATTGATGATACAGCCCTTTGTGTGGCATATAACTTAAAATAAATCCTTTCCAGGAGTGAATTCTAGTCACTACATCATGTGAAGTTGATAATAAGTGTTTTCTAATCCCTAACAAGGTGATAAATCACAGTGAACCACCTCTCACTACTTAAGGATAGTGTGATATATACACACTAATTGTATTTATAAATGGTAGAAAAGGTCATTTTAGCTTGAAATGCCTTTCTTTAGCATTCTGGTGATGAATTCAATTGTGTTTTGCTGTAGACTTTCCATGAGGTGGCCTATTTTGCTGACGACAGGCAGGACCTCCTGAATGGTATCAATGAATTTTTGGACTGCAGCATCGTCATTCCACCGTCTGATGTGGAGGGCAAAGACCTCCTGAAGACCGTGGCAGACTTCCAGAAACAGATGCTGCGCAAGAGGAAGGAGAGAGAACTCAAGAAGCACCACTCCTCATCTGGAATGGAGCAGAACAACAAAGGTACTCTGTCAAGTCCCTCACGAGTCTCTCCTCCAAGCCAAATCCTCACTTACCAGGCTTGAAAGGGGCGCATTTGATTGTGCAAATCAAAGTTAGTCCCTCAATGCAATGAGTGATCCGTCCCATAAGTCTTTTAAATTGTGTGCAGAACATTCCTTGGAAGTCACATGTTGCGGTCCTCAAGATGTGTGTTGCTGCAGAGTATTTTTTGATAGCATCACTGGAGGGCGCCAAAGACATTTTCAAATCCTACACAAGTTGGCATAGGCAAGGGAAGTTTACTGGTAAAGCACATTTCAACAAGGCAATTCAAAGTGCCTTACATAAAGACAAAATATAAAAACATCATAAAACAATATAAAAAGCGTTGAGATAAAAAGGAAAATGAAAGAAATAAGAAATACAACAGCAAAGTAACAGTGCAGTGTAAGTAAGTGTAAGTGCAGAGTAATGAATTGATTAAATAAAAAGTAAACAGAAAGGTCCTCAGAGACCTGCAGTTCTCTGGGACTTTCTTCCAGATATGTGGAGAATGAAAACTGAACACTGCTTCTCCTTGTTTCGTTTTGACTCTGGGGACAGAAAGCAGACCTGTCCCAGATGAACTGAGGGGTCTGGATGGTTCATAAGGGAGCAGCAGATCAGAAATGTATCAGGGCCCTAAACCATTCAGTGCTTTATACACCAACCAGCAGTATTATAAAACTGATTCTCTGACAGACAGGAAGCCAGTGTAGAGATCTGAGAACTGGACTGATATGATCCACTCTCCTGGTCTCAGTAAGTAGTAACGTTCTGAATCAGCTGCAGCTGTCTGATTTTTTTAGAGACCTGTAAACACACCATACAGTAGTCGAGTTGACCGAAGATGAACTCATGGATAAGTTTTTCTAAATCCTGCTGAGACGTCAGTCCTTTAATCTCCCAATCTATGGAATTATTCCACATTTTCTCATTGTCAACCATCTTGTGAAAACAACTAAATCAGTAATTTGTTAGTCGCAGATTCCCTGGACACTGTAGCTTTTAACAAGTGTTACTCACACATGAGTAGTAATAGTAATAGTAATAGTACTTAATTGGGGACTATGTCCATCTGTGGATTAAAACACATTTGTTGCTCTTGTGAGTTTTAAGTTAGCAGGACAGTGTATTTGAGATTGCCAGTGTTGGGGTGGAGTGAACTACAAGTAATCAACCTAGTAATTAACTACATTTTGCAGTATCTTACAGGTACAGTAGTTCAGCTGCATTCATATTTGCGTAGTGATTAAAGTAGTTCAATGACTTCCTTGTAATTTTTTGTGTAGTTAGCCACTGAAACTATTTTGGGCCATGAAAGGAAATGAAAACTTTAATATTATAAGTTTTCAGTTAGTCATAAGTATTGATTATTACTATTTATGCTATACTAATTGAGTGATCGTGGTTGGAATAACACCCCCAGCGAGACTCGACTGATGAACATTGTATATTGCATACATAACATATACTGACATTCCTGCAGCTCCACATGAAAACTGGGTAATTTTAATATATTGGTTTATGACCTGTGAACAGGTGGGTCTTTTTCACAGTTACCTCAATTGAGTGGCATTTTTACTGGCATGAGACTTTTTTCTATATTTTGTAATAATTTCCTAACAGCTCTACACTCCCAATTCAGTCATTTTTTTAGTAGTATGAAATAGTAAGTGCATGTTGCACTGTTGCCTCACAGCATGAGGGCTTTGGGTTTAACCTGGGCCCTTCTGTGTTAGCTTTCTTCCTTCCACAGTCCAAAGACATGTAATAGAGGTGAACGGGTGATTCTGTGCTGCCCATAGGTGTGAATGTGAGCGTGAATGGTTGTCTTGCCATGTGTTCTATGTGACCTGTCCTGGTTTTACCTCACCTCTTGCCCAATGTCAACTCGACCCTGCAGTTAGATAGATAAGCAGTTATAGAAAATGGATGACTAGTTTGAACTACTTTTAAAGTAGCATAAGTTAGTGATTCACAGGTAGCCTTAAGGCCCATTTATACTCAGTTTACATAAGAAAATAGGTCTGTTTCAAACAGTGTCCTTCAATGCCCACATACTTCCATCTTTTACGTTGTCATTGATACATCCACAAGAGCGCAGCGAAAAGTCAACAATTTTCAAAGTAGCCTTCGTAACACAGTCAACTGCAGTCCCCTTGCTCATGATATTGCTCATGAACGTGTCTCCCTGGCTTATAGGCTTTATACTATATAGATCAATATTTATGAGATGGTTGTGGTTTATTCATGGGACGTGTTCAACATTAGAAAAATAGCAAATGTTTCCAGTGTTTTTCTTGCAATAGTGAGTTACCTCTTACCTTTTACACGTTGGTGGTGGTGGTGGTGTGTTATTTGCATTACATATTGTCCCATGTATTCAGTTGTTTTACTATCCTGATGGGGATCATTAGAAGTGTGTTTATGTAATGGAGCCTGTAACAAATCCTCTAGAGGCGAGTCCAGAGGAGGAGGAGGAGGGAGACCAGGAGGTGGACCCGTTAAAGCGCTCAGGGATCCCTTTCGGAGGCCTGATCCACGACATCCGCCGCCGCTACCCACACTACATCAGCGACTTAAAAGACGCCCTGGACACACAGTGCATCGCCGCCGTCATCTTCATCTATTTTGCTGCACTTTCACCCACCATTACCTTCGGAGGGCTGCTGGGTAAACGGAACTACCAGAAATTTGAATTCCATGTCATTTTGATACACATGCTCTTAAAATGTGTTTTTGACTGTTTTCACGTACAGGAGAAAAAACACAGGGCATGATGGGAGTGACTGAGCTGATTGTGTCAACTGCAACTCTTGGAGTTATATTCTCACTGTTTGCTGGTCAGCCGCTCCTCATCATCGGTTTCTCAGGACCCTTACTGGTGTTTGAAGAAGCCTACTACAAGGTACTTCATCTTATCTTTATGCTAATTACTACACTGCCTACTCCCGTTTTTTGTGTCCCATTATTGCCATTTTGTTTTCCTCGAGTATGTAACTAACATATCTGTGTCTACTCCCTCAGTTCTGTCAGACACACAACTTTGAGTACCTGACTGGTCGAGTGTGGATTGGTTTCTGGCTCATCTTCATTGTCCTGGTGATTGTGGCAGCAGAGGGCAGCTTTCTTGTCCGCTACATCTCTCCCTTTACCCAAGAGATTTTCGCTTTCCTCATATCCCTCATCTTCATCTATGAGACTTTTTCTAAGCTCATCAAGGTAACTACTCCACCGCACAATGAGCCAATAAGAATTAGATTCGAGCCTTTCTCACCTGTATCTGCAAAAAGCCACAACAGCCAATCAACAGAGCATAGACTGAGACTCTCTTTTTGTCTCTAGGTGTTTGATGAACATCCACTTTTGGCAACGTACCCCAGCGACATCACCCCAGCTACTGGGCTTCAAGATGTTGACTACATCCTAAACCAGCCCAACACTGCTCTTCTATCTCTGGTGCTCATGATGGGCACTTTCTTTGTTGCATTCTTCCTCAGGAAATTCAGAAACAGTCGCTTTTTAGGTGGCAAGGTACGCTGCTTATGTCCTAAAGATTTTAAACAGTGGACATCGGGTTTCTCAGGTGTGGAGCTTTCGTATAAATCAACAAAATCTTGTTGACATTGCGTCTTTTTTGGCCAAAATTCATTTGCATGTGGTTTAGGTCAACAGACGCTCTGAATGCATATTCTTCCAAATGCAAAGCTAGTATTTGAATATATAAAAAAGTCCCTTATAAACTTTCCCATTGTTCAGTCAGTCGTCAGTAAAGTGTTACATCACCATGTGGTGCATTTCCTTCTATACACAAGAAACACCCACTTTTATAAACATTGCTTTTTAGCACCACTAGTGGCCGAAAACTTTGCAGGGTTTTCCTTCAAACCCACTTATTTTAAAAAGTCGACTCAGATGGGTATTTCCAGTGCACCTTATATAAGGTTTTCTGCATTTTATTCCACACTGTGAACAATATTGTTTGTCAATCACAAGATGTGTCCAGCCCAGCTTCAATGAACCTTAATAGAAGAATTTCAGCTCTGTAAGATTTACATTAATGTGTGGTTTTTCTGTCACATAAAAAACTTTCTGGACACACAGTTTTTCACAGAATAACACAGTGATATCCACACCTTAATAGTAGAGAGAACATTTTTCCTCCTCAAAACTTACAGCAGTAAGTCTTAAGTAAGAGATTAATGTTTCTGGTTAATCTCCAGCTAGTAGTAAAGTGACCTTCATATAAGGTTTAATGTGATGAGATGTGTGCAAATTTAATATGTTTCTCAATATCCCCAGGCCAGAAGAATCATCGGTGACTTTGGCATCCCCATCTCAATTTTAGTTTCAGTGCTGGTGGATTACAGCATCCCTGACACCTACACACAGGTAATTATAATGTCTTAGATACACAAACTTATGAAGTGGGTTTTTAATACGGTTCCATCAACATATTTCAATTTGATTTCAGAAACTTAATGTGCCGTCAGGCTTCTCAGTCACCTCCCCTGACAAGAGAGGTTGGTTCATCAGTCCCTTTGGTGACAAGCAGCCCTTTCCCACCTGGATGATGGGAGCATCTATTGTACCTGCCCTCCTTGTCTTTATCCTGATTTTCATGGAAACTCAGATCACTTCGTACGTACAGTATGACTATCTACAGTGTGTGATAAGAAGGTATATTTCTTTTACAAAATGTGTTTTACTGAACTTTATAAGTTTCCTATTTTTACTCCAATCCATCAGGTTGATAGTCAGTAAGAAGGAGCGTCATCTGGTGAAAGGCTCAGGCTTCCACCTGGATCTTCTGCTCATCGTCATTCTGGGTGCCATCTGTCCTCTGTTTGGCCTGCCGTGGCTCACCGCGGCCACTGTGCGCTCCGTCACTCATGTCAACGCCCTCACCGTCATGAGTAAAGCCACAGCACCTGGCGAGAAGCCCATGATCCAGGAGGTGAAAGAGCAAAGGCTGACAGGGCTCCTTGTGTCTATTCTTGTTGGTAAGAAGAAAGGGAAGGATTGTGGGCGGGGGGACCAGTTGACCCCAAACAGTGATTATCTAAGCATAACATAGCAGGCATAGCTAGGCACAAAGATCTGTAAAACCTTGAATTTATACACAAAAGGTGTGTCTGGGGCTGTGATATTGTGTATTCTATCTCAAGAATTTAGATGGGTGGTGTCTTTGTTCGCCTTTACAAAACCATAAAACACAAGTGCAAATTTCTATGGAGTGCAATAAACAGTGTATTTATCTACTGCAATATATTGCTGCGAATGTTAGTGTGGATGGCTAACAAGACTACCACCCACTGTGAAGCAAATCATATGAGCTGAAGCAAGAATACTTCAGAAGACTGATAATCTACTCTATTACTGTACGTGTTTTAAACTTTTTAAATATTGTGTTTCTTACGCAGTTAAGGCCAAAACAGGGACAAAGACTGTAAATTAGCCATGGCTAGAATCTCTATATACAGTGCATTTTATTTAAAATGTAAGAATGTCTACATGTAACATCCCTGTCAAATAAACAAATAAAATAAAATATTTAAAAATAATTTAAGCAGCTTGATGCATATCGGAAAATTAACGATGAAGAATACAAGTGTCAGTTTATTTATTTAAAGGAGTTCCACCCAGGAACTAACTTCTGAGGTCTGCCTGTCAGCCTGTAGGTGTATTACTACATTATTACCACCTTCTGGCAGTAATACTGAATTATCACTAGGCACAGGTAAAATCAAGGGAAAAACCTTTTTTTATGACAAAATGATAATCGTGTATACTAATCGATTTGACTATTCGAAAATCAATGCCCATCCCTGTCCCAAAATAGTCCTATGTATCATTTGATCCAGTTAGAGTATACAACCAAAATGACTTGAGATGAGCTTTTGTTTGATTGAAGTGTTGCTTGAATTAGGGAGAAGATGTTTTGGATGATCCTAAATAGCATCTGAACAACAATGAATGTTTCTAATAAAAGCGTTAACAGTTTGTTTGTCACGTTGAATGAATCATTGTCTCCACCATTCTAATAAATGTATTTAGTGTTTCAAAAACAGTAATATCATCTGATAACCGCACCTGTAACCCCTTTCTACCCCATCAGGTATGTCTATAGTGATGACTGACGTGCTCCGCCTCATCCCTCTGGCTGTGCTCTTCGGCATCTTCTTGTACATGGGGGTCACTTCTCTGACAGGCATCCAACTGTATGAACGCATCACACTCATGGTGACACCTGCCAAGCATCACCCTGACCACATCTATGTCACCAAGGTAACACATTAAAAATCAATGTTTACATGCCCTTGTCTATTATCCTTAGTGGTAAAATGGACAAGCTAAAACCTGGGACAAAGGAAGCACTGTGGGTTTTGTCCCATCACACACATTGGTATGGTCATACATACCCAAAATGATAACACCGTCAGATGTGCCCCTTTGCTGGGGGCACATCTGATGGATGGAGAAAACGGAAATCTCGATGTTTGCCGTGAGAAATGGTAAATGGATTGTTGTTATATAGCACCTTTCTATTCTGAATGACCGCTCAGTGCTTTTTGACACAAGCCAGCATTCAACCATTCACACCAACGTTCATACAGTGGTAACATTTGTACCATGCATGGTGCCACCTGCTCATTAGAAGTGGTAACCATTCACGCAGTCACTCACACACCAATGGAACAGTCACTGGGAGCTTGCCTAATGGCTCTTGCCTAATGGCTCTTGCCAGTCTACATGTGGAAGGCCACACTTCCACATGTAGACTGCAAGGGCTGGGGATCGAACCACCGACCTTCTGATAAGTGGACGATCGCTCTACCACTGAGCCACAGCCGCACTGATATTTAACCATTACTTTATCATGATTTCACATGTCAATGCAACCATCACTGTGAAAAGCATACGTGAAGCTAAGGTTGAAAATATTTTAATACTTTTTCTTTAAAAGGGGAAACTTCTGTATTTTTACCTCCACCAAAGCGGTTATATTTTTTTGTTTATTTGTTGGTTGATTGATTGGTTGGTTGGTTGGTTGGTTGGTTAACTGGTTGGCTACGTGGTTGGTTGGTAGGTGGGTTGGTTGGTTGACAAGTTGGCTCGTTGGTTGGTTGATTGATTGATTGGTTGGTAGACTGGTTGGTTGGTTAACTGGTTGGCTAGTTGGTTGGTAGGTGGGTTGGTTGTTTGACAAATTGGCTCGTTGGTTGGTTGATTGATTGATTGGTTGGTAGACTGGTTGGTTGGTTAACCGGTTGGCTAGTTGGTTGGTAGGTGGGTTGGTTGGTTGACAAATTGGCTGGTTGGTAGGCTGGTTGACTGGTTGGTTGGTTGACTGGTTAGTTGGTTGGTTGGTGTGCTGGTTGGTTGGTTGATTTGCTGATTGGTCGGTTGACTGGTTGGCTGGTTGGTTTGTTGAGAGGTTGGTTGGTTAATTGGTTGGTTGATTGGTTGCTTCAGCTGATAGGTTAATTGGTTGATTGGTTGGTAGACTAGTTGGCTGTTTGGTAAGTGGGTTGATTGGTTGACTGGTTATTTGGTTGGTTGGTGTGATGGTTGGTTGGTTGATTGGCTGATTGGTTGGTTGACTGGTTGGCTGGTTGGTTGGCTGAGAGGTTGGTTGATTGGTTGGTTAGTTGATGTTTTGGTTGATTGGTTGGTAGACTGGTTGGCTGGTTGGTAGGTGGGTTGGTTGGTTGACGGGTTATTTGGTTGGTTGGTGTGCTGGTTGGTTGGTTGGCTGGCTGAGAGGTTGGTTGGTTGGTTGGCTGAGAGGTTGGTTGGTTGATTTGTTGGTTGGTTGGTTGGTAGACTGGTTGGCTAGTTGGCTGGTTGGTAGGTGAGTTGACTGGTTATTTGGTTGGCTGGTTGGTTGGTTGAGAGGTTGGTTGGTAGACTGGTTGGCTAGTTGGCTGGTTGGTAGGTGGGTTGGTTGGTTGACTGGTTATTTGGTTGGTTGGTGTGCTGGTTGGTTGGCTGAGAGGTTGGTTGATTGGTTGGTTGGTTGGCTGATTCGTTGGTTGATTGGTTGGTAGACTGGTTGGCTAGTTGGCTGGTTGGTAGATGTGTTGGTTGCCTTGTTATTTGGTTGGTTGGTGTGGTGGTTGGTTGGTTGATTGGTTGGTTGGGTGGCTGATTGTTTGGTTGACTCGTTGGCTAGTTGGTTGATTGACTAGTTGGTTGGTTGGTTGACTGGTTGGCTAGTTTGTTGATTGACTAGTTGGTTGGCTGATTGGTTGGTTGGTTGGTTGATTGATTGGCTGATTGACTAGTTGGTTGGTTGGTTGGTTGACTGGTTGGCTAGTTTGTTGATTGACTAGTTGGTTGGCTGATTGGTTGGTTGGTTGGTTGATTGATTGGTTGGTTGGTTGGTGTGCTGATTGGTTGGTCGATTGGCAGGTTGGTTGGTTGGTTAACTGGTTGGCTAGGTGGCTGGTTGGTAGGCTGGTTGGTTGGTTAACTGGTTGGCTAGTTGGTAGGCTGGTTGGTTGGTTAACTGGTTGGCTAGTTGGTTGATTGACTGGTTGGTTGGCAGATAGGTTGGTTGGTTGGTAGACTGGTTGGTTGGTTGATTGGTTGGTTGATTGATTGGTTAGTAGGTGGGTTGGTTGGTTGCTTGACTGGTTAGTTGGTTGGTTGGTGTGCTGGTAGGTTGGTTGATTTGTTGGTTGACTAGTTTGCTGGTTGGTAGGCCAGTTGGTTGGTTGGTTGGTTTGCTGGCTGGTTGGTTGGCTGATTGATTGGATAGTTGATTGGCTGGATAGTTGATTGGTTGGTTGGTTGGCGAGCTGGTGGGTTGGTTGATTGGCTGGTTGGTTGGTTTCTTGGCTGATTGGTTGGTTGACTGGTTGGTTGGTTGCTTGATTGGATGGTTGGTTGGTTGGTTGATTGGTTGGCTCGTTGGATGATTGATTGGTTGGTTGGTTTGTTGGTTGGCTGATTGGTTCGTTGGCTGGTTAGCACAATTACACACTGTTGGTTGAATCTTGGTGGAAGGATTAGGCTTTTAAAAACATTAAATTTTGGGTTGGTTCAAATAAAGGGACAATTTTCTTTTTAAAAAAATAATTTTCTTAAACATTGAGAGTCAGGGCATTTTCCAGCGTTTTCCCTAAGTAAACAACATCTTCAGAAGCAATTTCCACTAAACATTTTAGAGGGGTTTGGCATGAATCCAACCAAATACATTTTGCAGATTTGGATAGAGGGGCAGATCGAGGATATTTTTATAGGTTTCCTGAGCATTGGTGAGACATTTCTCTGATTTCTCAGGAAATTGTTCATCATCATCAATCATGCCGTTAAAAATCTTACATCTTGTTGATATCTCTGTTTGTGATCAAAAGTTTTACAATTGGTCCTGAAAATGTTATCAGAAATAGCCATTGATGATGCTTTCACCACGTCAGTCATGACACATGGCTCTCCTCAAATGATTGTTTCAGAGCCTCTGATATTACTTTCTATTGCATTAATGTGTTTTAAAGTATCTGTCCTGTGGTCTATGGTCTATTAGTTTTCTGCCCATTAACCACCACATGTGTGTTTCTTCAGGTGAAGACATGGCGTATGAACATGTTCACCCTAACGCAGCTGGCGTGCATCGTGGCTTTGTGGGTAGTCAAGTCCACCGTGGCCTCCCTGGCGTTTCCATTTGTCCTCATCATGACGGTGCCACTGCGCCGCCTCATCCTCTCCAGGATTTTTGAGGAGCGTGAGCTCCAAGCGGTAGGTTGAGCAGCAGAGATATTCCAGGAATGTTTAAAGCTTTGCCACAGCAACCGAATCCCACATAGCCTTGACATACTTATTTTACACCAAATTTAACATAAGATGGATGTTGGCATGTTTTCACATACTGTATGTCTAACACTAACATCCTGTAAAGAAATGCTTTAAATGTGGAGTGATATTTCTTCCTCTGTGATCCTGGACAGATTTTTCATCCAAATATTTTCAAGTGATATGCAAATATTGCTTTTTGCTCTATGTTCTAACCAGAAAAGGATTCACAGTCCATCCTGAAGTGGGGCTTCTAGTTTTCTTGGTTAGATCCCCCAAACCCAGAACTGTCATCACTGTCAGATTACAGACTTCCGTTTCCAAAGTGTCCACTTCAGTAGCTAAAATAAACAGCTTTGCTCTTAACTTGACCGCGATTCATGTTCAGTTCATCCAAAAGTCTCATGAACCCAAAGCATTGTAGAATTACCTTAAACTACTGAGGACTTTCACCTTATTTAGTTCTGGTCCGCTTCATGCAACTCTGGCTTTTTACAAACAAAGCTTTGAGCCTGACTAGCCAAAGAATATTTCACTGTTTTCTTTCTGACATTTAGATGACAAGTTTGACCAATATATAGTATAAAGCTATTAAGTTACAATTGTTGTCTTTGGACTTAAAATGAGATATGTGTTCATTGGTAATCTTAAATTCTTTTTACATCTGGACAGAGTCAGGCTAGCTGTTTCCCTTTTTTTCAGTATTTATACTAAGCTAGCTGCAGTTTTATACTTGGCATATAAACATGACCAGTATCAGTAATCATCTTTCTGTGTACACACGGGATTAGTATCAGTTGTCTCATCTACACAAAAATGTGAAACTTCATACTCTTCCTTTTATATTTACCAGATCAGTAGTCTAGATGTTGAATTAATGCTAAAATAACATGCACTATCATAAAGTCCATCTTTCACAGCACTGAACACTTTAGATGTGAAATATTCCTGAGAGGCCTTATTTTGACCTTTGAGCAAACCCTGAATGAAAATGATTTGAGACAATCTGCTTTTTCACAGCTGGATTGTGACGAGGACTCTCCTAACTTTGATGAAGATGGACGAGATGAGTACAATGAGATCCACATGCTCGTATAAATTTAAATTGGACCCAGCCAGTATGGCGTCCTCCATCCTCCATCTCTGACCAATCAGAGGAAGCATCTTTGGAAACCTCAGTGTCTCTGGGTAGTGGCGACAAAGTGAGGGGGCTACCTTTATAGGATTTGTAAATTATTAAAAAGCTATAGCCTTATAATGACTTCTAACCTTTGTTTAGTCCAGTTTTTAAAAGAGCACACCTAATGTTAGTCCTATGTGGTGGTGGTGCTCCTGAAGACGATGTCATAGCTCAGAGCACCCCACCTGACATGGATGATGCAAATCTAGCAAAAAACCTTTGTCCTATCTATCCCTTTAATTACACTGCAGGTTTTGGGCATACGTGCAATTATGATGGTGACCTTTGGGACCACGACAGGCTGTTGGCATATTGTTGTCCAGAAAGCGGCAATTTGGGTCAATTTGCACCAAAAGTTGAGGTGAATTGACCCCAAATCTTAAAGCCCTGAATTCCACTGCCTGTGTAGTTACGCTGCCATTTTCCTTTCTGCCATTGCATTTAGGTTGCAATGATGTGCAAACGAGGAGTTCAGTAGTACTTTTCCTTTCTGTACAGACTGTTAGTAATGAGCACTATGACTGGGCTAAAGTTGTCATTGCCAACCAAGATCTCTGTCACAAAGCCTTCCCTTTTAATATGGTCCCCCCTTGAAGCCAAAATCTCTGCAGAGACTGTGCAAGCTTCTCCGAGGGGTGTTACTGCACCTCCAAAGGATGGTTGGTCAATGCCCACCCACCGACCCCATTATTGTGACCTTGGGTGTACAAGTAAATAGCTAAAACAGTGTCAACCTTATTTTTCTACTTTATTTTATTTTGTGACCTTTGGACTTGATGCCGTTCCAGATTTTCACTGTTGTTAAGCCTCCAGCTGACTTAAACTGCTTTAATATTTAGTATTAAATAAAAAGAACATTGCGTAGGTTGACACATTCAACAAGGCATTATTCATCGGTTCTTTCATCTCCTCTGCAATATTTCCATAGTGCTTTGCATACACTTGACTGAAAAATCATAGAAACTAAGCAAACACACAAGTGCTGAGGAACAGTGTTGCTATGAATGATGCATTTTCATAGTTACACTTTGAGCCTGGAATTATAATGTACCATCTGTGTTCTGTTTTGAAATACCCACAGACTTACACTTCCTATACACCAGCCTATAGAATTTTAATTTCCATCCTTCTATCCCACACAAACACCAAGCAACATTTCAGACCTAATTATTCAGTAACAAGTTGTGCACAGATTTGTGAGACTTATTTAAGAAGAAGAGGAAGAAATGTGACTTTATTAAAAGGACAGTGTGAAAAACATTCCACCCTAAATACATTTTGGAGCATTCCATGAATGCTGTGGGGAGGTCAGCTTTCTCAGACATGATGTTTTTGTGCGATACGTTTCTTGACAAACAGAAGGCAGAGATTTGATATCAGCAGATGCTCTGTGGCTTGAATGATGTTCCTCTGACACAAAGCCTACTGAAGATCACTGATCACAGTCAAGGGTAATATGTGGCACGAGTTTTCCTAAACAAGGCTGGATGCAAAGGCTAAACTGAATCTCAGCAGTACACAGAATCCATCCACCTTCCATCCCTACACCTGTTTACACTGTGTCAGCTGCTGTGGATAAAGAGATGCATGTTGGAATCAGAGCAGGCACACTGTGAGGCAGCAGAGGAGGTTTTTGTAAATAGTAAATATTCACTTGATAATGATCACGGCTGCGAACATAGAAGTAACTTAAACAAAGTGCTAAAAGATGAAACACAGATTATAACATTCTAAAAGTGCATTCAAAGACTTAATGTTCCTGCTCAGCAGCGTTGTGTTGTTGTTGTTTTTTTCTTTCACATAAGAGTGGCCCACATTACGAGCCATGCAAGAATTCTGTCTCAGGGGAAACTGACCTTCAATCTGTAAATATTGCCTCCCAACCTTTAGTTTGTTGGTCTCTTTTGTGCACATAACACGGTCAAGGCAATCTAAAACTTGCTATGTAAAATATATATTTACATACAGTGCAGTCTTTTGTGTTATACAATGGAGACATGAAGGTCAACAGAAGAGAATAATGTGTTTTATCCAGTGAAGTGACATGAAGTAACAGCTGTAAATGACTCATTTTTTACCTTCCTCTGTGAAGGTACACCTGCTGTAATCTGTCTTTAACTCTGCAGCTCCCCAAGCTAACGAGTTACTGAATGTGTTTTACATTAGAACCCTACAGCAGATTTATTTGAAATAAGCCACCCTGTTAGTGGTTTTTGATCACATGCTTATGTTTGAGGGGCTCGAATGGCAAGCTGAAACACTGATAGGTTTACTCTGTTATACTTGGCCCCACTGAGTTCATGACATTATTGAATGCAAATGTTTGGCTGCCAGTGTTTTCAGGCACATGACTTTGCTTGTTAGATTTAGCGAAGCTGATTCCACTTTATATAGAGGGTCATTAACAACAAAGCTATTGAGTGTTAGGGTTGAGGGTTAAACATGTTTTGAACACACAAGAAGGATTATATGTTGAGCCAAAAGTGAGCCAAAAGTACTAAGGCCTTATCCAACCTCCCACCACCACAAATACTGAAAAGAATATATTAATATTGATATCCTCCTATGTGCAGTTTATGTTATTTTACTTTATTCTTTTGTATTTATTACTTTGAAAAAATTACAGAGTGTCCTAACATGATTTTCTTTAAGCTGTTTCTCTCCCCTGCCAAGAATTAAATTCTGGTTGGGAAACATCTTTTTCTTTTTTCATTCATGAAGTCATTTTCTTGGCCTAAAATTAATTGAACTGAATGGAAGCTAGTCCAAAAATGTATCAGCCTTTAAAATGAAACTTTAAATTATGAAATGTAACTTTAATTCTTAGGCGTGTTCAGACAGGAGGAACCTTTAAAAACACACCTTTTCATTGTAACTACACCGCTAGAACTAAGAACGCTTGTGGTTCCAAAACTCTCCCACTTCAGAGAAGGTTCTCTCCCAGCACAAGAGGAGCAAATGGGCAAATGCAGCACGATGAACCTCCACTTTTAAAAAGCTTTGTTAGGTTAGCCGCGTTAACAAAACCGTGCCATGGTCGGCTTAAAACAATGGAAGGACGCACAGACAGATACAGACATTTTTGTTGTAAAAGTGACGTTGCTCTTCCAACCACCGATCAGCTACTGTCGCTTAAATGTTCCTGTTGGTGATAAGAATGCAAGCAGCAACTAAATGCACATGCCTCTGCCAAGTCTGAACAATCCTACACACATCTGTTTAGCTTACCTGACTCATGCCCCAACCCTCCATTAAGTTCACTCTAAAACGGTTCAGTAGTTTTAAAGGGTTCTTTCCGGGCCCATGCCCCATTCTTCCAACAAGCTTCGTGGAAATCTGGTAAGCAGTTTTTGAGTAATCCAGCTGACAATCAAACCAAGCAACCAACCAACCAACAGACACGGGTGAAAACACATCCTCTTTGTGGAGGTAAAGGTTGAGCATCTTTAGTTCTTCAGAACTCTCCCACTGGGAGGTTTCTCCTAGAGAGTCCTAAGACCTGTTTGGTCCTCATGACAGGAACTAAAATACAGAGGAAATGCCTTCTAGTAGTTACAGCTGTGAGCAGTGAGGCTTCCTCTGCATGCTGTCTGACTTGGAAGTCACATGTTTCATCCTTTGGTAACTAATGAGAAGACCCATTGAAATTGACCTGGAGTATCATCTATATTAAATTTTGACTTTAAAGGGGAATTCCCATATTTTTAAAGCTGATCCCAGTATTTACATATTTTGTTGGGTAAATGAGACGTACATAATTATCATTGCTGCAATGTAATTCTTTGGGCCAACTCTGACGGTCAAAGTTACGTTCAATCACAGGTTGAGGTTGTTACTCTATGTGTCCGACATTATTATGGAAAGCATCCCTATGTAGAAAAACATTTTTGTTAAATAATAAAATCCCTTTTGTGTAACTACATACACGGGTCTCGCTCAAGGAGACTTGTTGTGCTAATATCTCACAGGGGGTGAGTAGTTTCAGTTGTTGTCTCATCTAAATTGTTAAATTCAGCTAAATATTCAGTCAAGACTGTGTAAATAATTTAATGCTGGCACTTTATGAAGGTAAACTCCTAAATCTTCTCCTCTGGTGCACAGATTTACCATTTTCACCATCGTCCTCCGAGATTTCAGGCGACAATTCTCCTAGAAAGAAATTGTTTCTGGTTAAACAAACAAGGGTTTTGCTTTTTAAAGAAAAAGTCTTTCTCTGTTGGGATCCTTTCCACAATGTTGTCAGACACTGAGAGTAACAATCTCAGCCTGTGAGTGGCAAAAACAAACACTTTTACTGGACTTAACTTTGACCTTCGGAGTTGCCCCAAAGGACTACTTGGTAACAATTGGCGCCTGAGATCTACTGAACCAATTCCAAACGTTTGGTAATTATGAATCATTTACACACCCAAATATGTAAACATAGATTCAAAGATACTTGAATATTCAATAGCTAGACATGCACATGTTTTATTAAAGCCTGTTAGCCAAAAACTGTTGGTAAGCAGGTAAATATTCTCAAGACCTTGGACTTCTTGAATTTGATTCATGATAAAAAAAAAGTCATTGATTAAATTCATACATGACCAGCATAGGGGAATATTCAGTTAATTAAATTACATTAATTAATTACACAGATTGTCTATTCAAATAAAGATTAGCCTAAAATGATTAGGTGTTATTCTGAATATCTGGTGTGACGTTTGACCAATCATATTTTGGCAGAATTGTTGTCATCTGTCTTCTGCATCCAGTAGAATGTGTATTTGCTGTGCCTGTTGATCCACCAAGGTCAAAGATTCACAAGGGACATTGCCCTTAGTTGTCTGAGAACACAAGTGTGTTCAACACAGCCATGTGCTCTTGTTATGACAAGAACTGGTGTGTCTGAATAGAAAGAGCCAGCAAGCAGAGACTTGGCAAAGGAGGCTTTCAGTATTTACAAAAGAGAAAAAGTTTCATTGTGGGTATTATTTAAGATAATAAAAGGTGCAGTGCTGCCACTCTGTCCTGTCTGGGCACTAGTTAAAGCATGCAAGATGAAAAGAAAGTTATTTTTATGACCTTCAGAAAGTTCTGCCATGTTAATGTTCAGACTTCACCACAATTCATCGCCGTCTACCACCTTGCTAGCAGTGCAGACCACCCACCCAAATCTGAGACTTTCCTCTGTTATTCCAACCTCTTAATTTAACATCATTGGTTTTAATTTAAGACTTCTGGGGATCATGGTGTTCTAGCACATGGAGTAGGTTTGACCATTACATAACTCTTAAAGCAGGCTAGAAACGCTGGTATTCCCTCAAGAGCAAGAGAATTATAGTATATCATCTTTTTAATACGACATAAATATATTGCATTTTTCTTTAATGCACTGAATGCCAAAGGATTAGTTCCTCACCAGATTAATCTCCTGATTTTGGTCTTTGTCGTCACATTTTGTTCATTTCATATTCATCTTTTTTGTAATGTGAAATGATCTTTCTTTAACATTTTAAAGCCATGATAAAAGAAATATTTATATGAAAGCACAGTTAGGGCTGAATTAAGCAATTTCTTAACCTTTGGTACAACTTTGAAGTAAAGTATCGGTAACACAAGCAGCAGAAAGTAACCTGGGTGTACAACTGGAGTCCAGTGTACTCCTCTTTGGATGGCTGTATGCTCGACTCTCTTCAGTGCCCTCCTGTTAACGTCCTCTCTCTGCTGTATAGAGTGCATGAAGCACAGCACAGATCTGCAGACTGGAGTGTTAATTCTGAGACTGGTAGCTCCACCATCAGTTTCACATTATAGGCAGTCTTCATGAGGTCGACTCAACAATCTGTTGACGCAAAGATTACAATACAGTTCTTCAACTTGATGCCTTTTTTTTTATCTACTTCAATTTCAAAACGAAGCATTGTGTTGCATACAGGTGTGTACATTTTGGTGGCATACTGAACTGAGTCGTATGTGCTGCAGTTGTGGGCCAATCACAGGTCGCATTAAATCAAAGAATGCTTGCAGTGATTGCCTGCAAGCAAAACCATACAGTCATTTTTTTCCTACATGTAGGTACAAAAAGGATCTAATGCAGGTATTGTTTGACTGGAGAAACATGACTACTAAATACTACTTGGTACTGTATAATATTGTTCAATGTTGTTCCCTACTAATTACAAATGCAGTATGTTCTCATCGTAACACATACTGACACTTAGGTCAGGTGTGTATACTTGAATAGGTCCATCTTGGTATTGCTGTTACAACTGTAAAACATTATTTTTTTGTCTGAAATAAATATTTATTATGTGTTTCAAATAAAAACAGAATCATTGTTTTTTTGTCATCTTAAGAGTTAAAACAATACACATTCAGCATCACATATGCATCTGTGAGGACGTTGGTGAGAAACAGTGAGGCATTGTTAATGTTTGTCATCTATATACGTACTGTAGACACCAGATGGCTGGAGTTCACCACTTATGGCAAAAAAAAACTAGTTACAGGAAAAAGAGAAATTCAGAGCAAAACATTTACACTGTTATTCATTTTATTCTTCATGCAAGCTGAACCTCTACCCAGCCATCAAGAGATATGGAACGTTTAACGATGAGGATTCAAAAACTACAACGACAAATGAAAGAAATATCAGCCTCTTCATATCATGCCATCTAATTCTGTAGTATGGGCATAAGAAATAACATAAATCCCCAATATTAGTGAGAAATATAGCCTATATTTGGACACTGATGAGAATATTCCAGATTTAAAATCTGTTCTTGTCACCATTAACACATTGTAATAGTGGAGTGGTATAAGTTGGTCTGTGAGACACTTTTTAATACATGTCTATTTATTATATTTGATCTGCTCCGACGAGTTTGGTTAATCTTTGCAGCCACTGCCTCAATTTTAATTAAGCATGAAGATTATATGAGGGCAAACAGCTTGATTCCAATAAACCTTTGTAGTTTTACATAATTCAAATGCTTGTCTATGAGTCCACCCAAAAGTTAAAACATCCCCCCCAGATGAGCAACATTTACTGTCAAGGGTAGCCTGCAGGCTAACCAAACTAGCTTTTAGCTTTTTTTTTATTCCCACAGAGGCAAACAAAATTTAAAGGCTTTGCTTTTAAGGGGTTGTAAACATGGTTGCTTACGGTGTCAGCCATGTTTCGTCTTCTTCCTGGTCCAACTAAATAAGGCTCCAAATAAGTCTTCTCATGAACCGAAGATAGGCAAATGAAATTTTGAGGAGAGCATTAATGTGTATTGTAGGAGATTGAAACATTACTGCCAAAAAATATTTTTATAGGAGGTGTGGCCCTTGATTCGATTTTTACATGTGACACATAGTGTTGCTCATGTGTGCCTCAAAAACTGTTGAAGATGGAAGAATTGTGTGGGGGTTTAGTGTCTATTGTTGTAGATTAAGTTGGAAAATAACTGCTGCTTGATTTATTACCTGTGATCTGAAAATTGCTTTGGGTGCATATTGTTAATAAGTTTTCTCTTAAACCAGTATGAACATTAGAAACAAGCATCATGTGGCAGGGGATATTAAAGACTAACCAAACTAGTCACATATTACTACTTTTCTAGACATGATCTCATGCTAAATCAACAATAACATGCATAAACAGCAAGTGCAGATGAGGAGGCCAATAGTTTTGTTGGCCAACAATTAAGCTAATCCTAGCACCTTCTTCTTATATGTTTACTTTTGTTGCGGCTAAAGACCAGTGAGCATTTAAGTTATAAGTATTATGTGTAACGCTTCTATGAGTCCACATTTAATGATTTCTCTGTGCCAGAAGAGTCAAGCGTAAAGTTACCATGACTCACTGTCAGCATGGCCCCTCAACCGTGAGGAAAAATACTGAAGACAAAAAAATACTCAGCAGTCCGTGTTCCAGGTGGTGAGATTAACACAGATAAATGGCAGGAGGAGTGTAACTATGGTAACGGGTGCTATTAGCATAATGAGAGTGGTGAGTGGGGGGTCGTAGACCTGTCCACAGACTGAGAAATAAATAAGATGGACCCTCAAGAAGATCTTGTCCACCAGAGATCCATGACCCATACACCAGGTTGCATTTACCCAGTCGTCCACGCAATACTTCAGTTTGTTGTAGATGCTGCAGAAGAAGAGAGCGAGACAGAGAACAAAGTTAAGATGGATAAAAATGGTGCCAGCAGTCCTGTGGATTCCACTACCAACATAGTGAAGTTGTGAGAAATGACAATAACAGATATCACTAACTCATTTGGATGAACTCCAGCATTTAGATTTAGTTTTTTAGTTGCATTGTGAAGCAATTAAAACAAACATTTTACATTAAAAGAGACGGCAAGCAACACGTAATACACTGAAAACAACGCAATCCAGGGCTGAAACATTAACAGAATCCCCTTCAAACTGTATGTTATCATATTAGGTCTCTCACAGCCAACGTCCCAGCAATATACATAAAGAAAGTAAACAGCTAACCTTTGGTTATTTAGACTTCACATAATGCAAAGCAAGCCAAAAACATCGAGCTACAAGCTACAAGCTATAAGTGGAGAAATCATGATTGGATGATATGTCATGTCCTCTATAGGTGGAGAAACTAACATATATGAAAAGCTGCAACCACAATACTATTGTGTGCAAAGAATGCACTGAGATTGAATCTGGATGCTTGATCAACAAGCCTGGCTCCTTGTTATGATGGACACTATGGGAAGTCAGCCCCCAATCCATACAAATAGTAAAAGATGGATTATCCATCCAACCATTTTCTTTTACTTATCCAGGGTCGGGTCACGGCGGCAACAGACAAAGAAGTGCAATTCCAAATGTCCCTCTCATCTGCAACCAGCTCCTCCTGGGGGATCACAAGGCGTTCCCAGGCCAGATGGGTTACGTAATCCCTCCAGCGAGTTCTGGGTCTACCATGGGGTGCAAAGGGAGGTGTCCTGGAGGCACCCTAATCAGATGTCACCTCAACTGACTCCTTTGGATTCAAAGGAGCAGGGGCTCTAGTCCGAGCTCGGAAACTCATTTCGGCCGCTTGTATCCATGATCTTATTCTCTCACTACCCAGAGGTCATGACCGTAGGCGAGGGTTGGAATGTAGATCAACTGGCTTTGCCTTCCTGCTCAGCTCTCTCTTCACCATGATGGTATGATACAGCGTCTGCAATGCTGCTGAAGCCACATATTGCAGCCGTAAATGAAGTCCACTGTAGGTAGCACTGCAAGAATGTCCACAAACAGCTGCTGTCTGGAAGTATGAGCCTTGGAGCATCAAAAGTTGAGTAATTAGCTGAAACCTTTGACCTGCACCAAACGTAGCCAGGAAACTAAACTAAAGACAAAAGTGTGCAAGGTGCCACTTTATGCAGCTTTCATGTGGTTTCAGTAACTGGGTTTATAATGTTGAGCTCAGGCATGAATTCCTGTACAACACATGCACTTAAACAGCGACAACATGAACACACACTCAGAGATGTCATGTTTTTTTGTGGCTCTGATCCAGATCTGAGTCCTCTAATGTGAGGTATGAGTCCAATCTGATACTTACAGGCAGATCTGGATTTGGATGTGGATTCTGGATCACTGTTTCACTGTGTTCCACATCGTGAGATAGAGTAAGGCCTTTTTAACATTTTGCCAATGCCATAAAAAATAATCATAGGCCATCAAAATAAAAAATCCCAGGCATGGACAACTCAAGATGTTCCACCCCTATGTGTGTGCCTGGATCTGGGAGATTAAAATATACATTTGGAGGGGGTCAGTATGTATTGGGTCACAGTACTGTAACAGAAAGGGGTAGAGACATGACACTTCCACCAATATGTAGCTGAGATCATGCAGATTCAGAGTCAATAACATGGATTTCATGTATCGATAAAAAGTTATATGTACTGTAGATGAAAAATAGAGCCAGATCTGCGTTATGGAAAATCATATTTTTTGTTGAAAACCACATGAACGTTCCTAATGTTGGGAGTGGGTTTCTATTTCCTGACCTTCAGGTTTTAGTGACAATGGCGTAGCCAGATGTCTGTACTGTACACTCTATATATACTTTATATATATATATATACTGTATATATATATATATATATATAATTTAGAGAAAGAACCTTTCATGTGATGAATGAGAACAAAAAAGAAAGTATAAAATAATCAAATAAATCAACTTTACCCCTTCACAGCAGGCCATGGGCACCTGTCCTGAGAGCCACTAGCCTCCAAGCTCTTGTTGAAATCAGACAGGCAGTTGTCAACATTGCTATCAAACATGTTCTGGTCACATGGTGGGGCGACAAACTTCACAGCCATTCCTACAAACAACAGACTTCATGAAAGCAGGAGTCTGAATTCTCTGCACAGCTCAATGCAAACAGCAGAGATGCAGACATTACTTAATGTGAGTTAGATGTGTTGTGAATAAATAAATTACTCAAAAAAAAGAGAAAAAAAGACCTTTCTTATTTGTACTTTTTACCAGACAGAAGAAATGAGACAGAAAATCCCTCAGTGACTGAATAAGTCTGAATTCATACAAACATCTAAACTCCACCCTCAGTGTTTTACTACATTCAAACTCCACCCTCAGTGTTTTACTACATTCAAACTCCACCCTCAGTGTTTTACTACATTCAAACTCCACCCTCAGTGTTTTACTACATTCAAACTCCACCCTCAGTGTTTTACTACATCTAAACTCCACCCTCAGTGTTTTACTACATTCAAACTCCACCCTCAGTGTTTTACTACATTCAAACTCCACCCTCAGTGTTTTACTACATCCAAACTCCACCCTCAGTGTTTTACTACATCCAAACTCCACCCTCAGTGTTTTACTACATTCAAACTCCACCCTCAGTGTTTTACTACATTCAAACTCCACCCTCAGTGTTTTACTACATTCAAACTCCACCCTCAGTGTTTTACTACATTCAAACTCCACCCTCAGTGTTTTACTACATCCAAACTCCACCCTCAGTGTTTTACTACATTCAAACTCCACCCTCAGTGTTTTACTACATCCAAACTCCACCCTCAGTGTTTTACTACATCCAAACTCCACCCTCAGTGTTTTACTACATTCAAACTCCACCCTCAGTGTTTTACTACATTCAAACTCCACCCTCAGTGTTTTACTACATTCAAACTCCACCCTCAGTGTTTTACTACATTCAAACTCCACCCTCAGTGTTTTACTACATCCAAACTTCACCCTCAGTGTTTTACTACATCCAAACTCCACCCTCAGTGTTTTACTACATCAAAACTCCACCCTCAGTGTTTTACTACATCCAAACTTCACCCTCAGTGTTTTACTACATCAAAACTCCACCCTCAGTGTTTTACTACATCAAAACTCCACCCTCAGTGTTTTACTACATCCAAATTTCACCCTCAGTGTTTTACTACATCCAAACTCCAGCCTCAGTGTTTTACTACATCCAAATTTCACCCTCAGTGTTTTACTACATCCAAACTTCACCCTCAGTGTTTTACTACATCCAAACTTCACCCTCAGTGTTTTACTACATCTAAATTTCACCCACAGTGTTTTACTACATCCAAACTCCACCCTCGGTGATGACTCTTGATTAGAGTTTGCCCCATGGATTAACTTTAAAGATATAAACTTCAAATTCAATTGCTGATATCTTTTTATGTTCTGTACATTGCAGTATTTTTACTTACCTGTCCAGATGAAGCTAAATACCAGCAAGTATACAGTCAACACCATCTATTGAAAATAAAGAAAAAATAATTTATACATAACTCAAATAAATCAATTACTTATCGTAATTCTGTTATAAAGCTGCTAGGAATATTGTATTCCTTTCATTATTGTGTCACAGAATATGATTTTTGACACAGTGTCCTGCACAGTTAGTAATCAATGACATGCATACATAACGAAGACAACTGGTGGCTTTGCACGAGTCACAGTGAGTTGAGACATCTGTCATGTTCAGGTGCATGGACACACTTTCTCCAGCTGCAAACACACTCCTACACACTGGATCGATGCTTTAATCAAATGCATCATCAAATCAATGAGGCAATGCATGACTTCTGTACAAGTAGTTTCTTCCTACGGAGGTGATAAATGATTTTCTAATGGAAACTAGAGATAGAAAAAAAGACCCTATCAAAGAAACCCCCTGTTATAGGATGAATTATTTAAATCATTGTATTTACCAAGCTCATGACTTTCTCAGCAGGATTGTGAATATGTTTAACTCTAACTAACATTGAGATTTGAATGAAACAGACATGATAACCATCTGCTTCTTGGACATTCCCACAAAGTAATGAATTAATCTCATGGGAGGCAGACCCTGAAAACAGATGTTTTTTATTTAATAGGCACATATGTAATGTCTCTGTTTGTATGAGACAAATATAATGTAAATGGTCTGAATTCTCAGATCGGCATGTTAGTTATAGGTCGGTGTGGGAAATAAATGACAGATAAATTGGATCTCTATAAATAGCTAATAGAATAATAGTTATTCACTGGTGTATTCATTTGATATCATTTAAACAAATGAATAATAAATAGAAGCGCATACCTCAGCTTTTTCTTTCTTGTGGATCTCTGGGAAAATCCTCAATTAGAACCTGACCTGTGCTGAAGATGCTTCCAGTCGTTTACCGGCCAACTAACAGATGAACTAACAGTCACAGAAAGCCTCTGTGTGATCTGGTCGGGTTTCTTATCTGCACAACTGGGAGCTAATTGGATTGTGCAACAGCAGTGGACAGTCTGCTTCCTTTCCCAGACAGAGGTCGACTGTTCCCAGGATAACCAACGACATGTTCCACACACAGACCCCCAGAGGCACTTGAACTAAGAGGCCTCAATGTCAGCGAGCCTGCATGGTTCTGTCTCACAGATATATTTGATGTCAGTGTTTATGTCTTGTGGTAACCGTTCCTATTGAAGGTCAGAGATCAGGGAGTGGACTATATTCTGATAATCCAGTGAGCAAAAGGTGGAGAAATGCCTTGAACTGGTTTCCAGGATGCTGCTGCAGACAGACACACAAACAGAAAGTCAAACATTCGGATCCAGGCACAATTTACAGTTTCAGTTCAGACTCGTGTGCTGTGAGAGGAAACACACAGAAACTGTCTTACAAATCTTACTATATGTATATATATATATATATATATATATATATATATATATATATATATATATATATATATATATATATATATATATATATATATATATATATATATATATATATACAGTACCAGTCAATAGTTTGGACACAGTTACCCATCCACTTGAATGGGAAACTGTGTCCAAATTTTTGACTGGTACTGTATATATATATATATATATATATATATATATATATATATATATATATATTATATTTAAAATTGTCACGCTACAATAATAAACTGTTCATGTTATAACGTGATACAGATGTGTTTGTTTTTCACACACACACACAAGAATTTGGCCTCAAGTCAAATTGTATATCTTTGTTAAGAAAAAAACACACAAGAGAAACACTTTACTGTACTAGACTTGTCATCTTATTTCATATAACATTTTTTCCTTAATTCTACATCATTAGTTTCTTGTTTAGTGTTGGATATCAAAAATCCCCCAAATCCAAGAAATCCCAAATATAGGCCTCCTTTTCCCTCCTCTCCTTTGAATTCGACCCATGACTGAGGAAAATGACTAACTGTGGAAAATGTGACCACCTGTCTGTGGTATTTCATTTGTCTCGACTAAATGACTCTGTGAAAGATGGATGTTTCAGGAGGCCAGTTAAAATATCTCTCAGCACTGCACTATCAGCTTGTTCTGCTTAAGTGTAAAATTAAACGTTCCAACATTGTTCAGCTCTCGCCCATTCATTTGGAGTTGCTAAGCAACGGGTACACATAATACAATCCTAACACGTTTGTGAGTGGAGAAATGCTGAGGAGTGGTCATAAGAAAACATTTCCATCTCCCTAAATTGAAGGCAGAACAGTGTAAGCAACAGAGCAGAGAGAGTACACAGAAGATAGACACGGTCCACTAAAGGCACGTGTTGTTTGGACAGCGTCTCGCACTGAGACTAATGGAAAATATTTAGTCAGGTTGGAACAAGAGGAGAAAAAAGAAGACATGGTCTGTAAATGTATTAATTGAAAGGCAGACATGAATTCTTCTTTTGCTTCTTTACAAAACAACTATTTTTCCACTCATTTGCTGCAGACCCACCAGCCTTGTATAGAAGTTGAAGGTATTATTAACTGATATTTGTGTTGACAGCTGCATTGGAGGATGAGGATTCAGATGATTATGTAAATATGGAACTAAGGTGAGGAAGAATGGTGATATTCTGATGAGACTCAAGGCCTTCTTCAGATAGAGGGAGGAATGCAGACCCTCTTCTCTCTCTGTGGCTTTCTGTTGACTAACTATCCATGAATGTGTGCAGTTTCTGATGGGGCTGTGATGCTTGTGCCTTGCTAGAATTTAGCTGCATGTGTCAGTCCACTAAAGTAACCTATTTATTTATTGTGGTTGTTTACACAGTAAACACCACAGTTACGTATAGAAAATCAGCATCATTTGAAGGGTTGGCCTACTTTTGAAGGATAAGGAAGTTTGGAAGGTATTTGTGTTCGTCAAGCACAGATACAACAGTTTGTACATCATGTGTTTGATACATGTAGTACTGATAGTTTGTGATGTGATGGTAAAGCTTTAAACTTCTCCTGATTGAGTTTGTGTGTGTGTGTGTGAGAGAGCGAGTGAGAGAGAGAGAGAGAGAGAGTCTGTGTCAGAGGTCGGTTATGTAACAGGCATAACAAAAAGTTTCCCCACGCAATGCCACCGTTTAAAAGTAATCCGGTTAATTTAAACAGTGATGCAACAAATGCATGCATTCAGCAGAATGCTTTACCAACCTTCAAAGGACTGAGAATAAAATGTTGTGCAACATGCCAGTTGTTCAGTGGAACAAGTGTCTCCTATCATCGTGCAGCTGCATACAGAATGTGGGATGGAAGGAAATTAGTGCCTTAAAATGTCAGTAAATTGGAATTTTTGTCGATGTTTAAGGTTGGGCCAGAAAGATGGAAATTCTAGCACACAAATGTCTTTCTACACCTCCACTGGGTGGCACCAACGTAAGACATCCTCAGATTCTACATACAGTGGTTTCAACCTGAACTATTTTAAACAGAGATTTAAAGTTTACTCATACTGTTATACAATATGATGATGCCAGTAATGATTTACTGAAATAAAAGTATTTTTCCAATCAACACACATCATTGCACATTATGATTCTGACTTCTTTTTACAGGTAATTCACTTCAACCCCCCCCCCCAAAAAAAGAAACCTACCTATCCTAAGGTGGAGCCTTTTTCCTCCCACTGGTCCTGTGGCATTTTTTTTTCCAGTGCAGAAACTTTGTGTAGGTGGCAGAACCCAGGCAAAGTGAGGATAGATGGACTTGACAGACATTACATCATACCCAGACCAGCATGTTATACATTGAGCTACACTGACATCACACTGGAGCTGCACTGCAAAGCTGTAAACCCTAACGTGCATTCTGAGGTCAGGAAACGTCCTCCTGGTGTAATGGTTGAAACACTTCCTGTTAGTGCACAGTCTGCAAGAGGTGAGACACACGTGTCATCTATGAATGTGTCTTAGTCAATCATTACATCATATGCCATTACATAATCATCTTTCATGGTCTTATGCTCCTCACTTGTACTGACAGTCGATCAACATTTTTTTGGTTTCAATAAATAAAGAAAATATAATAATAATAATAATAATAATAATAATAATAATAATATAATATCATTTTGCGGATGATGTGGTCCTGTTTGCTCCATCATGTCGTGACCTCCGGCTGTCATTGGGACAGTTTGCAGCTGAGTGTGAAACAGCCGGGATGTGAATCGGCACCTCCAAGTCTGAGGCCATGGTTCTCAGTCAGAAAAGGGTGGATTGCTCACTCCAGGTCAGGGATGAGTTGCTGCCCCAAGTGGAGGAGTTCAAGTATCTCGGGGTCTTGTTCACGAGTGAGGGAAGAATGAAACGGGAGATCGATAGACATATTGGGGCAGCATCTGCAGGGATGCGGACTCTGTATCGGTCTGTAGTGGTGAAAAGGGAGCTAAGCTACAAGGCAAAGCTCTCAATTTACCGGTCAATCTACATTCCTATCCTCACCTATGGTCATGAGCTTTGGGTAATGACCGAAAGAACAAGATCGTGGATACAAGCGGCTGAAATGAGCTTCCTCCACAGGGAGTCTGGACTCACCCTTAGAGATAGGGTGAGGAGTTCAGTCATTCGGGAGGGGCTCAGTGGAGCCACTGCTCCTCCACATTGAGAGGAGTCAGCTGAGGTGGTTCGGGCATTTGATAAGGATGCAGCCTCCCTGGGGAGGTATTTCGGGCATGTCCCACTGGGGGGGAGACCCTGGGGTAAACCCAGGACACGCTGGAGGGATCATATCTCTCGGCTGGCTTGGGAACGCCTTGGTGTATCCTCTGAAGAGCTGGAGGAGGTTGCTGGGGAGAGGGAGGTTTGGGCTCCTCTGCTGAGACTGCTGCCCCCGTGACCCGGGCCCGGATAAGCGGAAGAAAATGGATGGATGGTTGGCATTTGTAATTAATGTGTTTTTCTGTGCAAATTCCTTCAGGCATTCAGCAAACCCTAACCCTAAGAAACTGTCTCTCCCCAGCGTATCAAAGCTGCTTTAGTGGTGACCTTCCTGGTGCTGGAAGCTCCCAGTTCAGTCTGACCAGCATCAGCTAACAAACGGCTCAGTCAAGTCAATTTAAGTCAATTTATATATACAGCACCAAATCACAACAAAAGTTATATCAAGGCACTTTCTAATAAGAGCAGTTCGAGACCGACTCTTCATTCTAAAGAGATGACGATCTCAGCTGTAGATCCAATCACAGTCTAAGGTGACCTGCGGGATGAGAAAGCACAAAGACTGCAGGGAAGAAGTCAAACTAGTAACATGAAATAATGAGACATGAACGTGTAGAGAAGAGGAGGAAGAGGAGGAGAGAGGAGCTCAGTGAGGGACGAGCTAATGGGAACTACAGTATGCTGCAGTTAGAGGTTCTCTCTGACAGGAAGTCACACAGCACTGAGGCAGAGCAAACATTTTCTCCATAAAACATGGTCCAGTTTCTCAGACGTTGGCAGACGTAGTGACAAAGGTATACAACTCTGAAGCTGGTATTTGAAGGTAAAATACAGTGTTTCTTGACAACATAGTTTCACCACAGTTTGTCAAATAGTGATGAAATTTGATGAATAAATATGGAAAATTTGTTTCCATGTATGAAAGTCCTTAAGATGAAATGGCTCCAGTTTTCCATTCTCTTATTTTTATGAGCATGATACCATGTAACTCACCTTTCTCAAATCTTTTTCTAACCATAAAAAAAGTATTTTTGTTGCCTAGATCT
Source organism: Chaunax sp. Z400 (assembly GCA_037577475.1). Classification (NCBI taxonomy): domain Eukaryota; kingdom Metazoa; phylum Chordata; class Actinopteri; order Lophiiformes; family Chaunacidae; genus Chaunax; species Chaunax sp. Z400. The sequence goes on along the minus strand of CM075196.1, from coordinate 21,790,001 downwards.
AATCAAACCCTTCTGATGTGAGAGTCCATTACATTGTGCATCCTCTCAAACCATCTCCTTGTGATTCCAGCAGCTTATAAAATGTTGTTTTCATTAAGTTTAAGGCACATATGTTTGGGCTGAGAGCCATGAAAAAAAAACAAAAAAAACAAAATTCATTTCATGTAACGGAATCCTGTAGATATTATTTAGTACTAGTAAATGAATTACAACGTAGTAGTTTATGTGATATTATGTTAAGCTTTAATTAAACATTAAGTATTAAACAGCATGAAATCATTTGATTTTGGACCATGAGTTTAAGTCATGTGACTGCGGTACAATAAAAATGATGAATGTCTTACAGAGTCAGCTCACACACACCCAAAACAAATACATGTCATTAATTACCATTATGTGTGTTAACAGAAAGAACATTAGACACCCTGTCAACACTGTGCTTTCTTCACGTATCCACAGGGCAAACACAAGATCATTATTCATCCATTTCTTCATTGATCATCCTTCATGCTATTTTTTTTCCCCCAGTCCTTCCATGACTTAACTGGACACCACTTTATTTTTAGAGCAACGGAAAAAGATTTCATAACTACAGCTCTGCTCAGCTGTGGCCATTAAACAGACAGATTCATCCAGAGCTCAAACTGATGCAAACGCGCATCCATGCAATCTGAAAATGCTTCAGTCTGAGTGACAAATTCAAGCTCATCCCGGTGCTTCACAAATGTGCATGATGATCATGCAAAACATGAACACGAACACGAACACAAACACAAACAGCCAACTGTGCTAGTGGACGTTGTGTACTAAAAAACTGACAACAAAGATGTTAATTGTGTTGCAGGAGGGTTTGAGAAGTTTCTATTCATAAATAACAATGAGGATTACAAGACAAGACAAGAAGACAATGAAAAACCTCTGGGTTTCCCTCAGGCACACTAACATCGAGCCAAGGGTGTAGTTAAAATGACTTTATTGATTAGTGCGTGTCTAAGGAAATAAATCTCCTAAATATCAGAATAAGAGGAAAATGCCGACCTGTTTCCAAGAGAGTCGTCTTCAGGGTGTGACTGGAAAGAGGAGTTCTCTTTCCCATTGTGGGTCTAAACCGGTCAGTGTTTCCTTTGACACGCCCTAATCAATAAAGTCATTTTAACTACACCCCTGGGTCGATGTTAGTGAGCCTGAAGTAAACCCACAGGCTTTTCTTTGTCTAAGATTTATTTTCTGGTTGTGATGCTTCTGCTCTGGAATTGCAAAGTCTCCGGCGACTACAGCTACAGATACAAACATGTCAGAGCTGCTTTTCAAGCCTAAAGGAGACGAGTATTCCTTTAAGTAATACTGTATGATGTCTTCTTCCTCTGCTGTCGTGTCAGCTTCGCTCTCAGTGTCTGCAGATATCCTGAAAGGAGCAAAAGTCATAATAATTTACTGATCCTATACTAGCAGGTTTTGTCCACATGTCCAAATCCTGCTATATATAAACCACATCGCTGATCCACACTGTCGTAGTGGGTATGTTTCTGTATTACACTGATTATTAAGCTGTTGTTTTTATTATGGAGTGAAAAAAACAGTTTTTTATCACCAGAGTTGCCCTTTCAAATTCTTAAGACGTCTGTGGAAAACCATACAGGGAGGAGTGTTTGGCGGTACAGACTGTTCAGTTGACCTGTGGTATGTTTCACAGGAAGTGTCAGAACCTGTGGGAGATGAAAATGGACAGCGCTCACAGTGAAAGTAAGGGAATCTCCGCCTCCTACCATCTAATCTTCCAATGAAGGCATCAGTAGCATTAATGTGAAGTCTAGTAGTGTTAGTGAAACTCTGTGCTTCACCTCCGACTATATAGCAAAGAGGGATTCAAACATTCAAACAACCACAGCAGGTGATTTGTGCATCATTCAAATGAAGCTAACGGCAGAACAAGCAGCTGTGTTTGCAGAGCAACAACAGCTGGATGCTAACAACAGGAGAAGAAGACTCTCTGGAGCTGCAGAGGTTTTCACCACTTCACATTAAGTTTCACACACCAATCAACATCTGTCCATGTTTGGTTTGAGGCAGATTATATTCTTAATTTACTCTAATTGGGAAGCTTTTACTGCACTTTGTCATCATCACAAGTAACCATGTTCTGTTCATATCAGTACAGTAATATAAGGTAGGTAAAACTAGCTATAGCTTAATACTTTACTGATATTACAGCAGTTTAATGAATACTCTTAGCATTGACCAGAGAATGCAACATCATCAAATGGAGAGATAGAATCAGGTTATCGGGTCACATTGATCTTGCAGCAGTCATTTAGAATTTTGTCCGTAATTTATTCAATATAATTGCAAAATAAATCTTCAAAATGATGGATTGAATGAATATTTGGCATCAGGATTTGGTGTTCACATATGCATAATATTCCTCTGACAAGCCAGCTTTGGTGTGCACCTTCTGAGAGAGAACAGCGACAGAGATAGAAGCTCATTTAGGTTTTGGAAGAGTGAAATTCAACATTTCTAAGATTTTCAAAAGGCAAAAGTGAGTGGAGAGGGGAGAGAGAGAAACCTGCTGAGTTGTAGACTGGCTGTTGAGAGAAGATTACAGTACATCTACCGTACAGAGAGGTTAGAGTAGTGAAATAATTATATATAATTATTTCATATTGACATACTTTTCTACTGGTCTGCACTATAGAATCCTTACATTTCAGTTATTTTGCTTTTGGTGAGCCACCTTAAGATTTCTATAGGCCCATCTGGCTGCGCCTGTGAAACATTTCTGGGGGCCTATTGTTGGCTCCTCAGCTAAAAAATAACTCTGTCTCCTCCTTATTTTGTTATCCTCTTAGGCAGGAGACCAGAGGATGCCTTCAAATTCATTCATTCATTAACAATCTGAGCAGCAGTGGATTTAAAGCTAGCTAATGGAAGCATTTTGGCTGCTTTTCAGTTTACTGGAACAGGCCCTGGAAAAAGAGCAACACTTTGTTTGCGAGATGTGTCTTTTCAGTCCTACATACCGTATATTTGTATCTGCACAAATAAACCAAACCCAAATCAGTCATTCCAGAATGTCTACTTTGACGCTGAGAGATGTCAGTAATATGAGAGCAGATAGGACCCTGTCAGTGGCATCACAATGTTTACCCACACAGCTGACTTTCAGGATCCTGAGGTTCATACTGTCATCGTCCAAGGGTCATTCTGACTTTTTAGTAGTCACAAATAAACCTAGAACGAGTAAGAATGGTTATATATTTTACCTACCGGCTGCTGTTTGCATACTTTGCTTTGCCTGGAATTGTACTCGGGGATTTGGCTTTCAGATGCCCAAGTTGTACTGCAGAGCGTCTGGCTGCGTGTCCCAAAGTTACAGCACTATGTCCAGAAATAGTGAGGGAGCTTGGCTGTGGCTGCTGTCCAGTGTGTGCCAGGCAGGAGGGGGAGCTTTGTGGGGTCTACACGCCGAGGTGCTCCAGTGGCCTGAGGTGCTACCCGAGCAGGGAGTCTGAATTACCTTTGCAACAGCTCATCCAGGGCTTAGGACGATGTGGACAGAAAGTAGACCTGGATGTCACAACAAGTGTAGATCACCAGGCTACAAATGGTAAGTTAAAGCTACGATAATTCTATAGAAATATTGGATCAATTGACTCTACACAACGTAAAATATTTGACAGTGACAATTGTTGCAGGGCTCTACAGTCAACTTGAGCACCTTTCAGCTCATTGTTTTGGGTTCACGTCCCACAACTTGATTGGTTGGTTCAGTATCATTGCTCTCATCAACAATGCTTTCAGGTAAATGGTACAAGGTACAATATATTTTTAATGTCATTGTATAAAAACAGCAAATCAATGCAGCGTCTCCCAGAACCATTCAGTATGAGATAGTTTAAAAAATGTTAACAGAATAAAATTACTATAGAATTACTACAACATAATTATTAAGATTAAATTAATATTAATATAAATTACACAGTAAAAATATTTAGTCGTAGATAAATAAAATATATACAATAGTGCTGAAATAGTGCAAGCAATACAAGTGCAAATGTCAGTGACTGTGCAAATGTTTTAGAGTTCAGTATGTCCGAGGTTGTGTAGGTTGGCCGGGGGCCGGGCTGTTGTGGTAGGATAGTAAGGGAGGAGTCTGGGCTGGAGAGTGCTGTTTAGCAGCCTGACTGTTTGGGGACAGAAACTGTTTGTAGTCCTTTGCACAGATCGATCTGAGTCTTTCCTGAGGGCAGAAGTTCAAACTGGTGATGGGTTCGATGTGATTGGTTGCACTGGGCTCAGCGTAGGTGGAGATGATGCAGATGTTATGTAACCAAGTCCCGCCGATCTTTACTACTCTCTGAAGAGCCTGGTGTTGTGCCTGTTTTTGTGCAACTGGTGAAACACACTGACCGGAGCCTATCCCAGCTGACTTTGGGCGGGAGGCGGGGTTCACCCTGGACAAGTCATCAGTTCATCACAGGACCACATAGAAAGACAAACAACCATTCACACTCACTTTAGAGTCACCAATTCACCTCTATTACATGTTCTTGGTGGTGGGAGGAAGCCGGAGAACACAGAGGGAACCCACACAGACATGGGGAGAACATGCAAAGTCCACACAGAAGAGTCCCAGGTCCTCAAGTGGATTTGAACCAAGGACCTTCTGTGAGGCAACGGTGCTAACAACTACACCACCTGTGAAGGTTTATATGAAGTCTAAAACATTGTTTTCTGACTTTGGGATATTTGTCAGATCTTTGATGAGTCCTCTCCATTTCGTTTTGGAACAGTAACAGTTTCATTCTTGCCATCATGACAGAGGTCATACTTCTCCAGCAATAAGAAAATATGACTCATTATTCTATCATTGAGGCCACTGAATGTTTAAAGTCCTATTTGGTCTCAGACTGTTGTCTCTTACCTGTTTGTTTCTCATCTGATTTGAGAGTGTCTGAATTGCCTGATGCTTCTGTCATTGTTTGTCCACCAGTCTGAGGTTCAGACTGAAAGCATGTTTTGTAAACTTCTCCTCACATCTGCTTTGCTATAAGTTGATCTTTTACTCTGCTGGTCATTATGATGAGTCTTTGCCTCAGGTTTCATCAACTAACTGAGGCTCCTTTTAAAACAGGTGCATCATATTCAACCTGTGATTCATTCTTAGTATAATAAAAGGAGTTATATAAAAGGAGTGAGTTGACCGGGGGCCTGGACACTTTTCTCCAACGCTCTGTATACATGTCACTTTCTCATTATAGGCTGAGCCCCCTTAAACGTCTGATCCTAGAGCCGCCCCTGCCTGAGCACGATAGTAAATGAACTATAGCTTTAAGGAAAGAGGTTTCATGGAGTAGCGAATCAAAGCAATGTTTTCACTACAGGACTCTTTTTATCTCAGAGAAGCCACATCTCCGTCAAACATATTTGGCCATGCTAACTATACCCAAAATAAATAAACTAGAAATCCTGCAGGGACAGATAAATGTCAAACTGTCTCTCTCCCACATTACAGTTTATAGGGACAAAGGGTCACCTATGTTCACTGAAACATAATATGATATGAATATTATAAGAAATTTCTTTGGCAGGCTAATATCTGTAAGCACAAACAAGCTGTTTCCCTCCAATGAACTATAACATCTGCAACCCACAAATCCTCAAGGCTCTCCTGTTGAGAAGGGCTTATTTTGAAGTAGGCTGATGTTGCTGGAACTCGAGGGATGTGATTTGACATGGATTTGTAATTAAACATTTAAATTAAATTAAAAGTTCACAGACAGATTGAATTGTGGGACTTTAACATGCTGTAAATACAGATGATGCACACCACAGACACCTTCAGAATGGGAACAGGTGCAACCCAATTTCTTTATCAATTCTGCTGTTTTTCTACAAGAATATAATAAAATACACTGGACAAGCAAAGTCAGTCATGTGTTTGATCATGTCGTAGACTTATATGTCAACAGAGGTAATTTTTTTCCTAGCATTCTTCAAGACTCTGATGTTTGCAGGGAGAGGGTAGTAAAAACCAACCTGATTTCAGAGCCTATAACTTCAGCTAAGCCTGTTGCTCTCTACTGAGATTTATCATCTTTGGTGCTCAAACCAGTCAGAACACAAAGGAAAAGCTGGAAGTGATCACACTGTGGTTTGTCCTCACTTTACTGTTTTATACTTGGTTTTTCAAACATGAACAACTGCTGGCTATCAGATATCAGCATCTGTCCTCTTTGTATCGTTAAAATGCTGAGGTTACGTTCTCCCTCCTAGACAACCACACTGCTGTTCACTTGAAAGAGAACAGACAGGCAGTTTTAGGCATTACATAAGGAACATTTGGTGTGATCCTGACATCAAATGTCATCATTACTCACCTGAACTCACCTCAACTGAATTGAAGTGAGCAGTATGGTGGCCTGAATAAACAGTCCATAGTTAACTCCAGTTTTGTCTGATGTGAGGAAATTTTCTATCCCTCTCTGTGTCTTGCTTTTTCATGCTGTCAGTAATCTTGCATTCAACTGCTCCTCCTATTGCCCCCCCCCACAGCAGGACATTTTCAAATGCAAAGGTGACAGCTAGAAAACAGCAACGCTGATGCTTTAAATCCATTCACTTCTTCCTATCTGAAAATGGTGCACTATTAGAAGGGGCACACAAAGTGTTTCCACTTGAACTATTTTTGCAATGGGAGTTGACATGGAAATATTTTTCTCTGTCCCGCTCCACCAATGTTTCAGTCTGGTGTCCAAATGAATCAAAACATTTTTCTTCATTTAAATCCTAGACAGAGAAAATTAATTCACTGTCTCTCATGAGGTTCTGAAGTCAGCAGTAGGTGTGGCACATATGTCACTGACATGGATGCAGAATTACACAGACATTCCTGCATTAGCCACCAACATTTGAACTCGTACAGCATTTGTGCAGAGAAGGTCTGTGCTCTTTGCTCAGCACATTCAAGCTGAAATCCAATCATTTTGTTCTGCAGCAGTCCAGCAGCAGTTTGGTTTTTACCAAAATATTTCTGAGTTTGAGAGTTGTTCTGGAGGCCTAAATAATCATAGTGATTGGGTTACACTGGGGCTGGCAGAATGAAATATTGCTACCACATGAAACAAGCAAACAAAACATGCCCATGAAATCCTACAATTATTTTGAATTAAATAAATGAACAATTTCCATAAACATTTTTGGGTATGTCCCCTGTTGGTAACACAGTGAATTCATGCTGCAGTCTGACTGATGGACTCAGCATGTTATCTGTTCCAGTGGTTGCCACTTCCTCCAAATAGAAACATAGTTTTCTCCTCTGCTGTAAACGTCATGGGCATAGGAACAATGGAAAATGTGGCCGGGACAATCTAACTGCAGTCTGGTGGTCCTTTATCAAAATGAAATGAACAAATAAAAAAACAAAACATTTCCTGTATTCTGGTGTCATTTAAACTTCAGTCCAGCTGTACTAGCACATGAAAAACTATGGTGGATTTAGTAAATTCAGCCAGTGAAGGTCATTTGTTGGAAGTGATCTGCTGGGTAATTCAGTCATCTTTAATAATAACCACTCATTGTTTAAACGTGAGGATCTTTTTATGATTACATCATCCTACTGATGAAGAATCACTGATGTCACAAAGTCAATTATGTTGTTTAATCAGTTATCTTGGTGGCTTTGCTTACACAGCACTCCGTGTAAATGTGTATGACAATGATGTCATGACAAAGGGCATCAATATAACAACCATATACCACCTTTCAGTCTTAAGTTTGTGTTCAAACCCGTCAAGTTAGCTGGATAATATCAGAATAGATTTGTAGTTAAAATCCATATTTGCTAACATTTGAAAGAGTAAACCCTTTAAAAGCCAAAAAACCTCATCAAATGTTGAAATGAATGTGATAATTAATCACCCAAAAAGACCTACAAGGTAGTTGATGCTTCTTCCTTTTTTTATTTAATACATTTTATAGCCTCAGAGGTGCACAGTTGTTTGAGTTTAAATTTTAAAGATAAAAATAAAAAATAAAAGCTTATAGCTGTGGCTTTTAGCCTTGGCTCCTCCCTCATTTTTCTTTCTCATTCTCCATCTCCTCCCTTTCTAATTCTTCATTTCATGCCCTTTTTTCTTTTAGTGTCATTTACCATCTTACTTTCCTTTTTCCTGTCATATTTCCACCTTAACTCACTTACCTGCCATGGGGCGTCAGTGACGAGCTAACATTGGCAGGGCCCTCCAGAAGAATAGTGGGCCAATCAATTATGAATCAATAATAATCAATTATTACAGACTTGTTCGCAGAAACTGTAATGCTGGCAGCTTCACTAATATATTGAGAATGTAAACATATCACCTACAATCGTAAATGACTTGTTGAAATTGATTAAATAGCATTTCTGCTATTACTGTCAAAAAAAATCCCCAAAAACTACCCGACAATAATAACTGTGTGCAGCTGGACACCCAGACCATTTCTACCAGCCCTGTTCAATCAGATCATCACTTAAATAGACCATTTTCAGAAGCATGAAGTTGGCTAGTATTGCAGGTCTTACCAGTAGCAAACTATGACAAATTCTAAAGAGATTCTCAAGAGATGACAAAGAAGGTGATTGAGATACATCAGTCTGTAAAGGGTTAAAAAGTTGTTTCTAAGGCTCTGGGACTCCACAGATCCACGGTGAGACACATTAGCTACAAATGAAGAAGACTTGGAACAATAGTGAACCTTCCCAGAAGTGGCCAACCCTCCAAAACTCCTGCAGAGAGCACAGCGAGGGCTCATTCCCAAAAAAAACATCCAATGATCCACCTCACCTCAGTAAGGGTCAGTATTCATGGCTCCACTTTTTGAAAGACACTGGACAAAAATGGCATCCAATGAGTGTCGGGTCATCAATCTGTGAGTTTTGGAGTGACCTCGTCAAAGTCTGGACCTGAACCCCATTGAGATGCTGTGGCGGTGTTGTGTTCATTGAGAAACCAACAGAGGGTGCTATAGGACAGTAATGGTGTGTACAAAGTGTTGGAAGTAGAAGAAGAGAATAAAATGTGGGAATGAAGCACAGTGCACTCATCTCCTTCTAGTTGTTTGATTCTTTTCAGCCACTACAAACGATGCAGGACCTGAAAAGAGCAGTTCATGTTCACAATCCCTCCAAATGAAAGGATTGAACAGGCTTATTACAGGCCTTATAGATACAGGACACTTTATCTTGTTAGACAGTTTAATTTATGTATTACTGATTACAATTGAGATTGTCAACACAAAATGCTTTTAAAATAACTCACCAACCCTGCATTTAAAGAGATGTTGGAACTTATAAACCACAGATATGGTGCCTTGACATAGTAGGTAAATAATAAATTAATAATAATAAACAAATTAAATTTATGTATAAATTATAAATAAATTGAATAATTACTGTTTAATTCATTGTGGTCAAGTCTCCTATGGAAAATCGAATTTAGCCATCATTGATTTTTGCTTTTCCCAGTGTGACTTATGGAAAAGTGTTCAGTGAAAAAGGGCCTACTGCTGCTACTATGGGTTATATGTACTGTTACCATCGAGGAATGGGAGCTATTTTACAGCACTTTGACAAGGTTGAATGTGCAAAGTGCACAAAGCCTTAGCTCATCTAAAGGCTCAGACTAATACATTTAAATGTATTTTTACTATGCAGACCACCACCAATTTTCTACTGACAACCTCCCTTTTCCAGCCAATCAGAGACCACTGTCCTGTTTGCATCTGTGTTTGCACTTGTGCATCTTTCTTTCTCTACCTCTACTTTTCTTGTGAGGTGTAAGATTGCCCTTGTTGTTCTGCAGGTGATCCTGTGATAGGACATGCTCTTTCTCCTTTGCTTGCTCTCTCAGGTCTGTAATTACTCTGTGTAGATGTGTGTGTATACAGTGTATGTGCAGCACACATTCGCGGTAAAGGGTGAAGGCTTACAAGATCACTTTGGGTGGGAGTTGCATGTTTGTGCGTGCAGTTTGGAGAAAACCCCACCTGTGGGGTGCTAATATTAAAACGTTGCATTATAAGATCACAATATTAATGATCCAGAATTTATTATCACACCTGGTGAGTTACATTAACTCAGGAGTTCTAATTAAGAACGATTCTGAGGCATGAGTGTAAAACTGCATTTGGTGCAACTTAAAATTACATTTCAGAATAAAATATTGTACTTTAAGCTGCACTACAATTGCCTCATGATAATTATTGATGGTTGTTACTTTTCAGATTAAAAGTCACAAAGAAAACTACCCAACAGACTGGTTAAAATGAGGTCCTTATGGACCATTACTACAAAATAAAAGAATCACACAGTCTTAGCTACTTTTAATGAAGCCTGTATTAATCGGGTTTCATTGGTAGCACAAAAACAACATTAACACTGACATATACAGTTGATGTGGTGAGGGCGCTGCAAATACGTGTCTGACCACCCTGAAGATTTAATTTCAACATCCACTCTCCTTTTAGCTCTGTTTTGGAATCCACCACGTCTGAATCTAAACCACCAATCAGAGCCAGGAGGAGTGTCTGATGGAGCACTCTAGTGCGCCTGCTGTGTGTTGTTTTTTATTTTTTCTATTTTAGTTGAATATAGCTGTGTCTTTATCTGCTAAATATGTGTTGGAGGGTAAAATTGTGTGACAGCTTTTAGTTGTCAGGCTGAAAACAGCTGCCTGTGCTCACTTCTTCCTTTCTTCATTGACGTTACAATGAAAGAGTCAAATGGCTGAAAATGGATTAAAACACTGCCATATCCTGGTCGGGGGATGAAACACAACTGCAATTTTACAAAACATATCAGTATTTCCCAAAGTGGCAACTTGTAACAAACTGAAAAAAAACTCTTGCGGAGCGACATGCAACAAAACATAGAACAGAAAACAAGTATACAAGAAAACTCTGAATCAACATTGGTTCTCTGCACTACAACACTGGCTAGCCAATTCAAATTTTGAGTCACTCCACAATATAAGTACTTATGTTGATGAAAGCAAATGTTTTGTAAGAGAAAATCACCTTCGACTGTACTTTCAACTCTGACTAAGCCTATTAGAGTGCCAAATGGCAACAGTTTTCTCTTTAAACTACAAAGACTACGTCTTTGGTTAGGATGACACACATGACCACATGGAAGCAACATCCAGACTTGAAAGAACATGCTAACCGTAAAAGGTTTGAAGGGGATCTCTGGCTGGGCAAAGCTTTCTTCATTATTCAATTTCTTTTTGTCCCTTTTCCAGCTGTAAAGTGTTTGAAGTGGCCAAGCCTTGAGAGGAACCATTTACGCTGACAATGGTTTGAAGTACTGTAAGGGCCTTTTCTTGGCAGTGGAAACACAGAGAAGTGTTTGAGACACAGCTTCACTGTATACGATAACAGTGTGAATGCATTAATGCTAAGCAACTCTGGACAGACATTACTCATTCAGTGCTGGGAGAGAATTGTTAGAGCATTGCTCAAAGGCAAGACCTAAAGCCAACAATCCCAACAGCTCGAGACAGGTAGTTTCTATGGCACTGAATGCAGAATCAACAACACAGTGTTTAGATGACAGCTGTTAAGAGGTTTTCTTTTCCTCTCTGGAACATGTCTTCTTGAGTTCCTATACATTAAGTGAAAGCAAGGCCTTAAACACAACTAAAGAAAGACATTGGGATTTTTACACCTTAATCTGTTTATAGTAGCACTTTGGTGAGCTTTTTAAAATTCCTGCTCCGTTGAGTGTCGCCTATTGAAACCTGTGTCAATGCAGTGCAGTAGCAGCTGTACACTTTTCACCATGATGTCATTTCTGGGCTGCACCAGACTTAAATGTATGTATATCTCTATAGAACATATTTAATGTGCTCTGCAAAAGGTCTCACTACACGTGGGAGATTCTTCCACTTAATACAACTTGGAACAAAAATCTAAGTTTGTGTTCTGCTGGAGGTTGGAAGTTATGACTTTTAGCTATCAATCTGCAGTGTGTGTGTGTGTGTGTGTGTGTGTGTGTGTCTGTGTGTAATTTAACTTCTTGTAAGACTAAAGTTTTATTTGTGACCACACATCTGTTGCTTTTCTAATTGGAATGTTGAATTAGAGAGATTTCCCTGTGTGGCTAGAGTCACATTCAAATACCCAAATAATGTTAGAATTAGCATGTAACATCTGTAATGTTAGCATGTTCTCGCTAATATTACTATTTGATAGTCACACAATGTGATAGAAAAGGCTGACATGTTAACAAACACCTTGGAAACATTTATGTAAGCCTTGATGTAAAATGCACCTGATGTGGTTGAATGCTACGTCAGCTTTCATCTAACAGTAAATAATGGGTTGAGTAGAAAAATAAATCTTTCTTTAAATAATAGAAGACAAAATCTGCCTGTCAATATCTTTCAATAATTTTACAAAAGAATGAAATGATGTGTTGATATGACTTTTGTTGTCATTTGGCACTATATAAATAACACCGCCTTGACTTGCCTTTGAACCCAACATATAATATGTTGAAAGAAACAACAAATATTTGGCACATGCTGTGAGAACACCACATTCAAATATGTGTTGCCTGGATGATTTTAGGGCAAGTCATTTGAATGCACCTCACTTTTACAGTCGCTGTGGCCAGATTTCTGGAGCACTTCTAACTGCATTAACTCTCTGAGGTCTGTGGACGGCATTCATATGACGTTCGTAGTCAGATTTTTTCCACCAAAAAGCACAGAAACATGGAAGGAGTCTCTTCTATTTTTGCGAGATTGTACATAACTCACAGTGACCTATAGCAGACAACAAGAAAAGAGCCTAACATGCTTGTCATCTGCCTCCTCATGCGTTATTGTTGGATTTATGTGTGTTTTTTCTTTGTCATTTTTATGTATAATACTTTATTTGAGGACATTATTCAGTCAATCTCAATGTACCTAACATTTGCTGAGAGTAAAGTGAAAAAGCAAAATTGATTATTACAAAACACCCTTTTAAAAATGTATTATACATTTATCATACAGCTATGTCCTCGAATTCAAGTAGAACAAGAACGAAGACTTTGGTAGACACATTTCAAGCACCAAAACAATTCGTCCACATAAGTAATGACATGTTTTCACAAGAGATTCGAAGAATTTAAAAAATCGGAAATGCCAATTATGTGTTTGCTCTCTGACAAATGGGAGCCTCAATTTACAGACAGCTGAGATTATGCTGTAAGAAACAACAACAAAAAACATCACCTGAGTATTCCGAAGCTCTAGCAAATGTCATGTCAGGAGGACTAAAACTTTGCACTCCACGCTTTACTCCTCATGTGATCCTGTCATTCACACCTCTCATCATGCTCAGTTTTAATTTTCTGCTATCACAGTCTGGTGCTGGCAAATTGCTGTTCTCGTCAGCTGGTCACATCAGCTGGTCACATCTATCTAAAAGTGCAGCGGCACACCGTCATTGTTATTGTTATCATTTCATTAGTCTTAGCAGCGTCATCAGCCACCACCACCAGTGTCTGGACTCCAAGGGGGGGATATTTTGTATACCTTTCTGCTGCTCAGGACAGATGCCCATCAATCTCAATCTCCCTGATGAGTCTAAGCACCAAAGACTTTGTTACAGACTATCATATCATCAACATATCATCTGATGTAATAAACCATCATATTTACTTCAACCACTAATCTCTCCTGATTGAAATGCTTTATGTACTTACTTTGCATTGGTGAATTTAAGAAATCGTGAAAATGCCCTCAGACCCCAGAAGGTTAAGAAAAAAATCAAATTTTCTTAAATACTCTTAAATTAATAAATACTAGAAAAGTTAATAAGAAAAAATATTTAGGGCTAAATGTGACTTGTAAAATACACATCTGTTGGTACTTATTTTTTCATTTGGTAGAGTGTGCAGTGAAATGCACATGCACACACACATGAACACAAACATTTCAGATGGTGTCATGGCATGTGTGAGGAGTGATTGAGAATTCAGCGAGGGGCATGCCTCTCAGGTGTGATTTACAATCTCAGAGTTCTGTTTTTACAGTGCTAATTACAGATACACACAAATGCACGCACACACAATTTCCTCAGGCATGTAGGTAAGGTAAAAAAAAAGACCTTACTCAGCATGAAAAGTCTTCGTCAGAGTCTGCAGTGGAGCTCAGCTCTTTAATTCAGTCTTTGGTCCCAGTTTTCCTGTTACTGTGACTATAATGATACAGTCATTTTTAACACAGACATTTACACTTTGCCTCCTCTGAATTAACTTATTAGCTTTGTGTTTGTTTCCTGTCTTTGGTGTTTCTAACAAATGATGAGCACTCTGGTGTAACAAGCAGCAGGAAACACTCAGAGTGACCCCACTGCTCAGAAGAGACCCTCTGTGTGACAGATTCCCATGGTCATAAACTTAGACTGGATGTTGCACTTTGCAATTTCCCATTAGCAGATCAGCTACACTGTCGTCACAGTAATTACAGCCATTGCAATGCCTGACTGTCCAGTATAGAATTAGCAGCAGGAGGTAAGAGGGACACAGGATGCCTTGAGGACAGAGAATGACTTTGTCTTCTAATTCCAAAGTTACGATGACTTGGAAAAGGGCCTGTTATTAGAAAAATGTAGGCTTTTAATTGCAGCTTGTGATAACTGGATAGATAGATGAAGATGTGCATGACTATGGTTTGGTAGTTTTGTCTATTTTATACAGTACTTAACATCTGCCCATTAACTATATACTTAAAAGACCACAGAGAGCATTGAATGTTAAATGCAGTTAAATGTAAACAGTGCACCAAAAGTTTTGAATAGCTTTCTATGGAGACATACATGTAGGCTCAATCCGTGTGCTTCATACATGCTCTGGAGTATTCTTCTCTGTGGACTTGGGGTTCTGCTCTGGTGTGCAGCGCAGGTGATCGCCGGTTCAATACCATTTTTTTATTCATTCAAAAGACGACCTTTAACAATTACAGTGCAGATGCAAGATGGGTTCCTTTATTTAGTGGTACTGTTCTTCCAATCTGTTATGAGGATGATTAAGCTGTTTACACAACTTGGATATGCTGCTCTAGGTCACACTGATAAAGTTGATGTAATGTCCAAAAACAGACGTATAAAAAAACATTACCAATGTCATTAACTAATGTATTTTTTGAGGTGATCTCAACAATGGTTTGCTCTCTGGGATAAATTTCGGGCCTCATATGCCATCAAATGGAGGAAATATGTCATGCACAAATCGCCTTAAAACAACGTTATAACCTTTGCTATTTGGCTAAGATTATAACAAAATACCTGCAAAAATATAGGTATACATATTTAAATTCTCTCTCTCTCTTGCATTATGACTCACATTTTGGATTCAAGTAACAGATTCATACTAGGTCTTCAACCTTATATTATAAGGTTATACAAGGATAGGATATAAAGATATGTTACATATAAACAATACGAAGCTACACAGCACTCAGAGAATGCCAAGGCAGTGCAGTATCCCCATTATGTCATTGTACCTAAAGGTAACACAGCCATGATAGTTTGACCATCATAATGTGACTCCTTCACCATGAAAACCTTCCCCTGGAAGTTGGAATCATGTTGGAATCATTATTACTTATTATTATTATCACAAATGGTGGTTTTCTTCAGGATGTATCTCCAAAATGTGATAATTTCTTCCATGGTAGATGCCGCACCCATCTTGTTTCAAGGTCATCCATCACATAGTTGGTGTGTAATTTTCAAACACAGTCCAAAAAGCCTTATGGTGCATATGTTCAAAATAATTCCTGACCCAACCCATTAGTTCTTCCTTGCTGCATGCCCAACTCTTCTAAGTTTTCCTCAATATCCATCAGGTAGTTTATGGATAGTTTCATTCAAATCTGTCTTGCAGTTCTTGTGTAATCCTGCTAAAACCTCCTTGGTGGAGGTCATGACATTACCTGATACTAACAGACTCATATTAGGTCTCTCTCAGCCAACCTCACAGCCAGAAATTGCTAGAACACAGAAAGAAGCAATTCAGATAACTTTTTGGGTTCTTTACCCTGTTGGTTGTGCATCCTACCCTACAGCTTTTAGGCATTTCTCTGTTGTTTGCCAGCAGACAGAGGTGACGGAGGACGCTTCAAGCAAAGCAGTCAATGAAGAGGGATGAATTTTTCCCCCTTCCAGGGTCACAAGGTTTACTTACCTCTGCCAAGGAGGTCATGTTTTTGCTGGCATTGGTTTGTTTATCTGACTGTCTGTCAGCAGGACGACTCAAAAATATGAACGGATTCTGATGGAATTTGGTTTAGTTTTGGATTCTGGATCACTTGATGCAGAATGTTTAAATTTATAGTGCTCATGGAAAATCCACTACTGTGAGATAACAAACAATAATGACACAGACTGAACTAAGATCAGATTGTAGCTGAAACTGTGCTGATTCAGTTTGCTGTTAAATTTGATGTACCTTCAAACGTTACTGATATAGATCTTGAAGAAAACCACCATCAGTGAAATATTGTGTTTCTACTGTAGAACAACCATCAAACTAATTATGATACCAATGTGATTCCAGATTCTAGAGTTATGTCAATTCTTGCCCAAGCACATTTAGAGAGAATAAAGTCCAATGTCAGTCAATGTAGACATGCTCACCAAATATATTATTATTATATAATATTATTATTGTTAGATATTAGTATTTGGCAGATTTCTTTTTACAAATGCTGTAAAGTAACTGCATAAGTAAATAGGTTTTTGTGCTTGTTGGGTTGCAGAGGTGCATGGGACGGAGAATCCACCCACCAAAAGACCTGCCATTGATGTTTGGCTTTGGCAGGAATCCGCCAGGAAACAACACCTGAACGAACGCAAAACTAAGATGAAGACGAATCAACTAGAGGACCCTCGAACCCAGAAACTGCCTCAGGTCAGAACTAAACCTTTCACTATTTTTGAGTGACAATTCAGGATTAGCTTACCCCCAACTTTTATATGTACTATGTTTTTCTTGTTATCCTGGTTCAGTAGCAGATAGTGCAGAAAAATTCCAACAGACAAAACCTTAGTGCTGTGTAATGTTGCATAAACATAGGGCCTGCTTTTCTTCCAAAGAACATATGCCACATGCCCCCCCCCCCTGCACTCAAACGTACGTGCATATAGACACACCACATGCAGACGAATACACGCAATCAGTGACGTCATGTCGATTCTTATTAATTTCCTAGAAACTCAATCCTGACTAGCCCATTCCTGATCCCAACTCTAAGTCTAATTGAACCAAAAAACAACATGTTGATATTTGGGTTGAAACAATGCGATTAATACAAACACATTTGTATTATGTGCTTTCATAGAACTGTTAATAATATATTTGTTGATACATTTAGTTCTTGCCAAGAATATGAGAACAGCTCCAATAATATGGAACAAGAGTGATATCAGATATTGTGGTAATGGAACCCTAGTTTCTTGGTGAGGGTAAAGTTCTCCAGTCCTCAGGCTGTGGGTAATAAGCGAGCTACAGTTTATATTGAAACTTCTTTAATTACTCACCGACGTGGCAGGACAGCATAGACACACTGGTTCAGAAGCACATGTCAGCAACCATGCACTGCAACGCACATCTGTTCCTCCTGTAAACAGCAGCAGGTAGGAACTAAAAAAAAATGTTAATAAAACTTAAATGTTACACGTATACAAATATATAAATATAAATATATAAATATAATACTGTAAAGTGCTGTAACTGATAATAAAATAAGTCATTATATAATAAAATAAGTAATACACAACCCAATAAGTAACATAAATTAATATGGTAAATTTGTAATTAAAATAGCCTATATGTGTAGTGTGTAATAACTAAGGTTACAGTAATAATGAAATGCTATTTTAATTTGCTTACGGACATATTTTGTATATCTTCGTTAGCCAATACATGACCTCATGCTGTTATAAATTTGGGACTGTCTTTACACTAATATGGTGATGTCTTTTCACTTTTAGTATTTTTTAGCTCTACCTCTGTGGATGTACAGATTAACACATTGCTCATAATGAGCATCCTCTTCATGAAAAGTGGTATTGTTTTGCTCTCCATATTAGAATGCATGATGGCGGTTTAATGCAGTCTATAGACCCCCCCCCCCCCCCTTTATTAACAAGACTCAACATTGAGTCTGAATTGCTGCTTCACAAAAATAAAAACAGTTCTTGGAAAACCCTTAAGTGGGTGGCATACAAACACACATATTCTGTCAATTTCATGCAAATGAGCTTGGGTCCTAGAGGCATGTAGAGGGGCCTATATGCCTCAACACATGGCAAACAATTATGGGCATTTGCTCATTTTCTCCCTCACTTATCTCACTCGCTTGCAGTAAAACAAAATGAAAAATAGTAGCGGGAAGGTACAAAACAATTGTCAAGATCATTAAAAGGAACAAAAGAGAGAATCCAACAAAAGCAGTCATGCAGCTGGCGAGGGGAAAGAACTTCAGACAGCTGGTGTCAAGCATGGATGCACTTCATTGTGGGTGGCCATATGAGGTCAGATGATAAAAATGCACGCTTTGCTGTCAGAGCTGGGGTTGTGTCAGATTTTTTCCTTTATGTCTCTAATATACAGAATAGTTTTAAATAGAGTTGGATAGATTTAGAGATTGTTTTCACATTTCAGCCTGTTGTGTTCATGTTTTTTCTCCACCTTTGGCCTTTGTTAGATACTCTAGTTGATAAATAAACGTGCTCATGGTGCAGTTGGACCAGATTTCCCAATCCATTCATTTCTGTGAGGTATGGGGCAAGATGTGAATGAAATCAATCAGCTTAAACTGATTGAACTTTGACACACAGTAACAATACACAAACAAGCATTTTGGATATAGTGTTAAAAGGCACACTACTGCCACTACTATTTTACAGAGGCAGAGGACATGTCACATTACACACAATCCATTTCCTGAAAGTATTGATCATGCTGTTAATGTAAAGGTCTCAGAAGCTTGTGTATCAAATATGATGCACCAGGCATCAAATGACTAGAAGATGGAAAGAGAAGTTTCACCAACCAGCGACCACATACAGTATATACCCTTAAATAGGCGGTTGTTTAAACAGTAACGTGCCGGGTGCAGGTGCAGGTTAACTACCCAGATTACCCACCGTTAAAACAAGCAAAAGGGAGCTGGATATACCGTGAACGAATTTGCCCCATTAACTTTGGACCAATCACTTTAGATCGTTTAAATAAGGCCCTGACTGTCAGATTTCTGTCCTGTCCACAGTGTACTCCCAAAGGTTAATCTTTGGGAGGACACTGTGGACAGGACACCACATCTGTTGACTGAATGGGGTAAGTGTGAGGTGATGCACTTTGACTCTACACACAACTACTAAGCCTCTCACAAAATGTTCAGTGCACGCTAAGAATCATCACATAAAGAAGCCAAATATACACTTATGTTGAAATATGTATCTACAGTATCCCAGACACATGAAATAATCATTTCATATAACTGCTCAATTACGGTACCATTTAATTCATGATTAATAAGTCATTTTGTAGCCTCTAATTGGATGTCTGTGTTCTTAATCTGGCACTGCACACTGTCTTTGGTCAAAGCTCTAGAGCCAATGGATGTTGGATGCATGGACGTTGGACATACTGTATACTTCACCCCTCCTTGTAAAATATGGCCCCTGATTTTAGAAAAATCATATTTGCAGCATTATTAACATGCTTATGCTCATGCTTATGCTCATCATCCAACCCAATTCCAATGTTCCACCTCCATTTTGCCAAGTAAAGTTTCTGAATCTGGTCTGACTGCAATATAATAGGACAGCATAGTAAAGGTGTAGTCAGGCTGGATCCAACCAGAGAACATTTGCTCACATAGTATGGCAAAACATGTGTATCAGGCTAGTCTGCTAATCTTTGTCACTGCACTTGCACTAACTACAACCAAGCAGAAATGATGAAACAAGACTATGATCTAACAATAATCCTTGTATGAGAGGTCAATCTCACCCCATGCCTCACCCATTCAGTTCAAAAAAATGAATAGAAATCCAGTCTGACCATAGCACAAACAATTAGAACACACACATTAAAACACAATCCATAGTCTTTTTTCTTGGGTCCAGACATTTGAATTCACTGACCCATCAGTTGACTGATTCTAAAAAATCAGAATTTAGACAAACGTAACAGACAAACTTGAATTTTAATTGGAAGTGTGTAGTCCTCTATTGAAGGAAGTCTTTAAGGCGAGCATGGAGGGAAGAAATAATTATGGCAACCAACAGTTTTCTTAATGTTAATGTTACTTTCACATATATTCCATATCATAGCAACGAAAGTGCCTCAGCTGAAAAACGCTGTGCCTCTAAAGTGCTCTCCAGCACTCCCAGCTGGGCATTTTCAGAGGAGCACCTGGCATTTTCAGCTGGGAAAAAACTCTTTGGTGGACACAGGCCCTTATTCCAGCAGTGCCAGTCCATCTCTCACCGGATCATCACCAAAATGTAATCACCTCTAGGATATGCTAGGGTCCATCTTTGGTGAAAATTTCATGCAAATCTGTCCATTAGTTTTTGCGTAATCTTGCTAACAAACAGACAAACAAACAAATTGAACTGATCACAGAACCTCCTTGGCGGAGGTAAATATATGAGAGCAGTAAGGCAGCTTTGAAA
This sequence comes from Chaunax sp. Z400, assembly GCA_037577475.1. NCBI lineage: Eukaryota > Metazoa > Chordata > Actinopteri > Lophiiformes > Chaunacidae > Chaunax > Chaunax sp. Z400. The sequence goes on along the minus strand of CM075196.1, from coordinate 21,769,283 downwards.
CTCTGCATGTACTGAGGTGCGGGTTTGTGTGCATCCTCACTATGAGACAAAGGGAGTGACGGAATGAGTCAAAGACTGTAAGCAAGTGTTAAAGAGAGCCGGAGAGAGAGAAAGAGTACTTTCATGCTTATGTTCAGATGTCTGATAAGGTTTGTGGCAGACCGCGCCTCCTCCTGCTTTTCTCTCTCATCCTCAGCCAACTAATCATAGGACTGGACCCCTTTGATACCACTGGCAGCCTGATACAGTCATTGTGTGTGTGTGTCTGTGTGTAGGCCAATGTGTGTGCATGTGCAAGAACATGCAGGGTAAGCAAGTGTGTGCACATGCATGCAAAAGGAATAGTGTGTGTACATGTGTCTGCACAGGTTAGCATGTGTTTGTGCATGTGTGTGGCCGTGGCTGAGTCAAGCAGTCTCGCCACTCATGTTACCTTCCACCAGACTCACATCGATAATACTGGCTGAAGTCTCTGCTTGCCTAACTGCTCCTCATAAAATGTCAGCTGTAAATGTGTAGATTTGTGACATTTTTACAAGACACACAGATGTATTTTATTCCCCCTTTCGTTTTCTTGGATAGAGCACCTTTCTTCCCTTTTACTGAACCTTTTCTTTACTCTAGTTATCGTCTTCTGATCGTTTTGTTGAATTTACTTAAAACTTTGTGGAAGGGCTGGGCATGGGAGAAGAACCCATTAAGTTTTGTTGTGAATCTGGATAAAGGCACGGATCCAGGAGATTTTTTTTCACTTTCACTATTTCCATCTATTAAACTTCATATTATGGATTCCTTCATTCCTTGGTTTCATTTAGCCATATTTCTATCACCATGAGACGTACACAACAAGGTTGCTTTGCTGCAAGAGTGCTTGAAGAGCGTAAACCTACACCAAAGCCCAACAATCCTCGACATAATTGTTATTAATAATTGTTTTTTTGTGGTCTCCGAGAGTTGAAAAATTTTTCAACTCCGGGTCCGTCCTCTCTCCCTACTTCCTCCAGCCTTCCCTTCATCCAGCGCCAGGGCCAGAGCAAGTCCTCTACCTTGTGCTGCCATTTTACACGCAGTATTTGTTAATAAAACAAACTATCAGCAAAATTAGGTACTTGCAATACAAATTACTTCCACAGATATTCCGTATCAAAGTGCCTCAGCTGAAAAATGCTGCGCCTCCAAAATGCTCTCAAGCTCTCCCAGCTGGGCGTTTTCAGAAGAGCACCTGACATTTTCAGATGGGGAAAAAACTCTTTGGTGGACACAGGCCCTTATTCCAGCAGTACCAGTCCCATCTCTCACCGGATTATCACTCAAATTTAATTACCTCTGGGATATGCTAGGGTCTGTCTTTGGTGAAAATTTCATGGAAATCTGTCTGTTAGTTTCCTAATGGATGGATTTTGGCTGTTTTGGCCCTTGGTGTCCTGAAGCTGCAAGCTGCACGCACTTCACAGCTGGTACTAATGACAGTGACACCATCAACAGATGCCTGTTTATCACGCTAAAGCTAGCCACATGGGGCGTTCATTCACAAAATAAAAGACTTTGTCATAAGGATTATCCTCCTAAAGGTTTGGCTCCTACACTACATGACAGATTATGATAAAACTTGAGCCACATTTCCACTGCGTAGAACCAGCTCTACTTGACACGACTCTACTCATCTTCTTTAGTTTTCCATTTGGGAAAAAGTCCCTGGTACCTGGTACAGACGTTCCTGTCTTAAACAGCTGATGAGAGGATCGTGAGAGGCGTTGAAGACTACACCATAGCAGTTTCACACAGTGTCCAGCTACCCTGAGGAGATACAATCCCATGATGGAAAACCACCTGCAGAAAAGTACCAGATAACAAGCCGATTCGAGTTGAGCCGGAACTACGCAGTGGAAATGTGGCTTTGGTAGAAGCGTAAGGAATGTAGCAAAGAAACAACAAATTAAATCTTTGGGTGGATCCACATGAAGCGTGGAATCGGGAATGTTTTCCTCTTTTTTGTCACTTTGCAAGATAAGGCTTCTTTCCTCTTGATGGATTACCATGAAACTGGGTGTAAACCATTGAATTAAGGAGTAGATCCGAAAAGTTAACATCATTATTAGTATTATTGTAAATAATTGTATCCCTCTTTGTCCTCTCAGAGTGCCTGTCAGCAGGAGCTGGACAAGGTCTTAGAGGAGATCTCCAGAATGACCTCTGAGGACAACAGAGGCCCACTAGAGAGCCTCTACGGGCTCAAATTTCCAAACTGTGACAGATATGGACTGTACAACCTCAAACAGGTGAGCCATGGACACACATTCTGTTTATGGAGTAGGATCTGTGAATTCATAGTGACCCCATCCATGACATACTTTTAGTTACTCTCCTCATTTGAACAAACTTCATTGGACTGAATATGGCAATATTGGTTCCGTCCATATCTGCATATTTCTTTAACGTAAATGGGCCTTGACCAAACCCCACTGCCACAAACGTATGCCTTGTATGAAACTGGGTTACAAGAGGAGAGGTTTACAATAATGACATCATAGTAAAACTCACAGTGAGGAAATTAGGAGACATGGAAGACATAAATCAGTACAGTTTAACTTTGAAGAAGCCACTGTACACAATACACTTCAGCACTGAAGTACACTGAGGGTAGATTAACGTTAGAGTACACTTACGTTATGCCAAGCATTTTTAAAATGAGCAGCTAGAGTTGGTATGGTCCACAATATGTCATCAGTTTTTCCCTGCATATACTGTATCTACACAAGCATTGCCTTAAGCCATTTCTGAGAGAAGATCTTGCGTGCAAAGTGGAAAACTACCGTAGACTATAGGGGTTCCCACACAGAGAAAGGCCTGAGGGTCAGCCCTCACTATCGCGTCTTGAGGCGCTTGTCTTGACGAAGGTTCTTGACTTTGAATCAGTCAGTAATTATCTTCTCACCCTCGTGATGGAAAGTCACGCAAAGTTTCTGACTCCACAGAGCTACACAGCAAAACAGTGTTGCAGCATTCTCCTACAGAACTGAAGGAGATGAGGAGTATTTTAAAACAAACAGACGACCAAAATAAAACCTAACAGCTCCATACAGCTAGTACATTTACTCCAAGACCCCAGAAGCTCTGAGATCGCAAAGTAATGTGAAAATACATTATTTACACTGTTTTCAAGCTGATTTGTTCACGTGTGTAAATGTGCAGCCAAAGAAATTCTAAAAAATTGTTCAAAAAAAATTAAGAAGAAACATGTTGCTTTTCGAGTTCAACTAAATAGTGACGTTAGAAATAATTGCATATTGTGGTAAAAGCCTCATAATGAATTTTGTAATCGCTCTCATTCATACAGATTCAATTATCAGCTCTGCAGTGATTATCACATTATAACACATTAACAATAGAAAAACCTCTGCTCTCTAGTGATGTCATCCAAGTCAGAAACAGACAAAGGGCTGGTTGTGATGGGAGGTCTCCATCTTAATGTGGGCATGTTTTATAAAAGCTTCTGCTGCTCCTGGTTGTTGGATGTCTTTCTGTTCCACATTGGTTTATATGTTTAGGTATGGCTACAACCTTCTGATGAAGAAGGTCAACAGAGCAGACATGAGCAGAGAAACAGAAAGAGGCAGGGCGAGGAAAACTGGTGTGTGTACAGTGGTGTGTGTTTGTGTGTATGTGTGAGTGAGTGTGTGAGGAAAAGAGAAGTGAGCAGATTAAAGTAGTGGTGAGTAAAACTTGCCACAATTAGTCATTCTGTGGGAACAGACTGAAACACCATGAACCTCTTTTACAGCCTAAACAACAAGCATGTGTCATTTAAGATTCATTACATTTGGAGAAAATGTGCCACATAATGACGATCTCAAAATGACCTTCTGTATATCGTGATATGAGATTTGATAATAATAATAATAAATTAATAATAATAGTACAATTACTACTACTATTAATAATAATAGTCTAACTACCTCTAACACCTACCTCTAGAACCGTCCATCCAATCTACTTCAAACTCCTCACATGAGTTGCTGAGGGACAAAGGAAGTTTAATGTTGAATTTGGTGTAATTTGGATAAGCGACACGCTCAGTGTTAATGAATTTAGAATAAACAGGTGGATAGCTCTCTGTGCAAAATGAGGGCGTGGCTTCAGGGCTTTGCAGAGCCAGCATGTCCTCACCTACGTCCACAGCCAATTTCTCAAGAAAGCTGCAATCAGCAATACCCCAGGCAAGGCATACAACCCAGTCGAAACAATGTGGTAAGCTCTGCAAACTGGACTCATCACAGCAGTACACCTGATCTGCATGAGCACTTTAAGAGAAAACACCAGAGCACTTTGTCAAGACGGCAGAAAGACCGTGCAGCAGCATAAGTCCTGTTTACGTTTTTCACAAATGGGACATGTTTCTAATTTTCCAAATGTTTGTTCATCACCAGCAACAATTTCACCACTGCTGTTATGTAAAAGACCTCGCCAATGAAGGGTGGGAGTATTTTAAACAGAGATCCAGCATCGTGGTTTATTGTTAGCTCTCCAAACTGGAAATGTCTCATCACAGCATGATACATCAGGACATCTTTTTATATGTTCCGTTCAATGGCCATGTATGGATGCAGAAATGGTTTAAACTGTTGTTATGGTCTGTTAATCATTTTGGTTGTTTTCTTTACCCCAAACTCATGCAAAATACATTTATCAGTCATTATTTTAACTGCAGGCTCCAGTTAGGACAGGAAGCTGGCCTAAGTTTGAAGTCAAATGCTGAAGTACAAATACTGATTCTCCAGTTCAGGGCTCTGCAGACTGAGTCCGGCATGTCCTCACCTAATGTACGTCTGCAGCCGGTCTTTACTTGCCACGGCTCATTGACTATAGGTAACTTTTGCACTTGTGTGTAGACTCTTGCACTGCTAGATAATGCAACTATATCATGGCAAGTGTTTTGTTCGGGGCCCAAGGAAGCATATAGTAAATATAAACTTTATTTGTTTAGCACCTCTCATCCAAGAAGTGATGCTCAGAATGCTTTAAACAAAGAAATAGAATGCTACAGTAAATAGATAAGTTTGAAGCTTTAAAAACATCCAGCGAGCTGTCCTCCCTGTCTGTCATTAGTGTGTTCCATAGTTTGGGGCCATAATTGACAAAACCTGCATCCCCAATTTTCCTCTGACTGTTTCTGGAAACCTCCAACAAACCCCAAGCAGATGACTGCAGTGTTCTTGAAGCCAAATAGTGAACAAGGCAGTTAGCAATATGAGCTTTTGTTCTAATTGCACAGATGTACTAATTCAGCCCATAGAGAACATTACAGCAACAGACTCACTGGTGAAAACTGAGAAACTTAAGTGGTTGCATCAAGTTTTAAATTGTGCTGGTGGTTGTTGAGGGTCAGATTATTGTGACCATTGAGCTTGAGGATGGAAAAGGCTCATCAGAGTCAGTGATGATTATTGTGTCTACACATAAGACAAACAGTTTGGTTCAATATGATCACCACTTTGTTTTCCGTTGTTGCTTTCTCCATCCGTACCTTTTTTAAATCACTCCTCACCTCCAACACGTTTGTCCACACTGTATAATTTTGGTTGGTTCTCGCTTGAATTTCTCGTCTCGTCTTCCAACTCACACACATCTTCCACAATCACCCTTTTTTTATAAACTCACACACACCCTTCTCCTTCTTCAGCACTCAGGTCTTACATAGACACACACACATGCACTCACACATATTGTCCTGTTGTCATCCTGAATGAGGCAACAGCTTCTGAGCTCAAGGTTACAAGGCAATAAAAGTGTTTGGCGTACTTCATGGGAAGACTTTTGTTAAGCTGAGGAACGAACTGTGCTTCCGACGGGGAGCTTGAATTTGAATCCTGCTCATTCATAGGAATCAGACAGGAGGAGGACAAACAAGGTCACATGTCCAGTGTTTTCTTATGAGGATAGTAGGGCAGAAAAGAAGATTTGAATAGGCGCCATAGTTTCCTAAAGCAGGGCTCTCAACCACTCAGCCAATTTTCATCACTGGTCACAAACAACAGCATTGTTTCGGATCGGAGTCCTTGGTTCCCAGGGAGGAACACTGTACCTCTTCAACACTTGGCTCCCTTTTAGGTTGTCCCTCCTTGTCGCGGGGTAATTACTGTAACTGTCACTTTTTTTGTTCTTTCTCATCGAAGGAAGAAAATTGAAAGTCTTTTTTTTTCCCGCCAGCTCTTCATTCTTTTTGACATCCCCTCCACGGCTGCCCCGCGTGTGCGGCGTAAACTGTGTCCACTTCAATTATGACCTCATTTCTGAGTGGAGTGAGGGGGTGGGAGGGGGTGGGGTGGGGGGGCTCTGCGGGAGGCAGGTCTGTTGGCATGCCTCTGTGTGTGTGTCTGTGTGGAGGGGTTGTGAGAAGGGGGCATGACCAGAGGATGTGTTGTTATTGGGTGAGTACTGTCCCACCCAAACATGGCCCTCAATCTCATCCAATCACCCTCTGCCAATAGAAGATCACACACACACACACACACACACACACACACACACACACACACACATACACACACATCTCAAGCCCCCATATGCCATGCTTCATTAACCCACCCCATACTTCCCACTGTGCATCTTTACCCCTCCCTCTTTTTTCCAATGTTTTCCAACTTGTCTAGTTTGTGTTTCTCTTCCCTCTTTCCAGTGCAACATGTCCACCCACGGCCAGCGGGGCGAATGCTGGTGCGTTAACCCATTAACTGGGGTCCAGATTCCAGCTACGCCTAAAGTGAGAGGTGACCCCAACTGTAACCAGTTCCAGGAGGAGCTCCTAGCGATGCCCACCCCAGCAGTGACTCTCTAGCACAGTCCAACACATCTATGATAAGTTTTCACCTTCTGGAGGGATTATCCCACCATTGGGGCTTTTCCAGTAACATGTCCCTCTGTTTGAATGCTTTACTTAAAAAACAAATACCATAACAATATGGTATTGCAGCCTAATTCTTTATTCTGCATTAGCTGGTTTGTTGGCCACTTGGGGCAGCAGACGCTGCAAACATAACATTTGACATATTACAGATTTTCTTAGACTATCTGGAACAACTCAATATTTTCTCTAATCCAATTCAAACGTTTCCCTTTTAATGGAGGGATTAATTCTAAACAATGCTACCAAAAAGCTTTGGTTTTTTTAGAGAAATGACTTAAATCACTGCACTGACTATCCAGTTAAAATATTCCAGAAACACTGAGGAGAAGCATTACTGAAGAAATAAACATTTCTTTAATCAGTGAATAAGTGTATTCTACAGCATATGCTGTTTTGTGCAGTATCAATAAGATAATTTGTAGGGAGGAGAAAAACATTGCTTCAGGGAGGTTTTCTATGCATAGGGGTTGTGTTCAGACACTTGCCACTGCTATGCTAAGAAAAATGTCTCAAATCCTCCACCTCCTGTCCTGTGTTATGTTAGTGGATCCATTGTTCCATAACTGGTGAACTGACCCACGGCCCTTTTATCTATTCGACTTTATGGTGTGTGAACGATTTGGACTCTTAATGTTTCCACCTGGCTAATTGTGTGTCAATTGGTTTCCAGATGCAATGACTTGAGTTAATAATAATGCTCTTGCCTCCTAAAGCCTGTGATATTTGAAAGAATGTGTTTTGACTTTTACACCAAATCTTCAGCAAATCTGAATCATGTGTGAAAGCAGGACAATAGTGTCTGTCTGGTTTGCAGTGTTCAGTTCTAGTGTGTGTAGTGCAGTATGGGGTTGTGACAAGGGACGGCAACTTCAAATCACCTACTTCTTTTACATTTAAAAGGCATGGATGCATAACCTATAATCCAATGTAGTGCAATCAGGTTGTGTGATCTTGTTGTCATGAGTAAATACTTTAAAAGCATGTTATCGAAAGTTCCATGACTGTCATGCTGTTAACTGAGTTTATCTTGTAAGAATTTTCTGTTGATGCACCAACTTTGCCTTCATTGTTACCTGTAAATGAATTAAATTCTATTTTGCCCTGACATTCGTTGAAAAAAGACTCCTGACATTCTTTTTATTGCCATTTTTATTTCACAAGTCAGTTTAACTATAAAAGAAGTTAAAAAAAATCTCACACCATCCACCAGTTTCTGGAAATTCACACCCATCAGTTTGGCTCTTCGTGCACCAGCAGTTTTTCTATTAACACTTGTCAAACTCCAAACCAGTTTCACTAAAGTGAAATTACAGCAATAATGCTGGAAACTGCAGTGTGCCATCACTATTCCTGTTACTGCTGTGTGTGCAGACATGCGTGTGTGTTCATGAGCATGCATGTTTGTGTGTGCATTGCCAGGGTTACTGATCAAGTGCTGACATGACATCGACAAATGGAACACAAAGGTGCTTAGAAATAAATGCACACACTGTTTTGCAGATTACGGTGTAAAGAAAGGTAACCGATGTGAGGTCTGAATGGAGGGACATAGAGGTTAAAGATAATGAGTTCCCCTGAAGAAACTGGAGACTGGCCCATAATGGAAATGTGTCTAACTTCATCAAGCATTGCTTCATGTTTACATGCTGTGCTGGAACATCCATGAGCTGTAAATAATCCCCCGTTCCTCAGACAACCAAGCACAAAAGACTGTGGAGATTTTTTGACGTGTGTGTTATCATGCTTCTCTATATTGAATGGATTGTGTTTCTCCAATCCAATGGTTTTAAAATGTGACTGTATATAAATAATAAATTATTATAAATGTTATAAATGTTTTTTTTTGTAAATGTAAATCACTGATTTGACCCTGAACAGAAAGTGTGACACAAGTTAAAGAAATGAGACTGTAATAGCTATCAACCCAATACATATGCATGGAAATGCATCTTTTTTTAGTCCACAACACATTTTAAAACATAAATGAAACAAGCATAAAATGATTCCATATAGCTTCTACGGTGTAGTCCAAATCTCCTGAAGCCCCAAGATCCCATTTGAATTGAAAAGACATTGTGTGTAGCCCTTTTTACCCTCTAAGCTTAAAGTATTAATGCTTAAAGTAAAGTAAATCATGTCTGAATGCAGGTATGTGAAGATTGCAAGTTCTTCTTCTTGTCTTGCACATTTACACACATTCAAGCTTTTGCCTGCTTTCAGCTGTTTTAAAATAAGTCCCCGTCTTTTTCACTTGATAGAATGCTGCTACGCTGTTTTGCTGTGAAGCTCCAGAAATGTTTTGTGGACTAAGAAACCACCTTTTAATCAGTGTAATGGTGGGTGAACTGTTCTTTTAAGGCTTCAGCTGTTACGCAAATCAATTGGATTTGTTCCAAGTGTCATCCTTGATTTTGATTTTGTCAACAAATAGTTGACAAAATCTTAACGTAACTCCAGCTGATGCTTGAAATGCATTTCTGCACAGACCAATGACTGTGCATTTTGTTGCCCCATCTTTCACAGTGTGGTTGCACAAGGAAGGAGTTGCTTCACATGTCACACTGTATATATGACATGTATTGTATTACAGCAGACTGTTTATTTTCTTGATAAATCTCACTACATGTAGAAAAGATTATTTATGATGGAGAGATTGAGATTTATACTTCCAGGCAACAGTTAGGACATATGTTTTTTATGTGATATACATTTTATTCGTTGGATGATCTTGCAAACAAAAGTCACCATTGATTAGTAATGAAACTAAATCAAGACTGGGGTGTAAAGTAACACATCTTTCATGTTCTGGCCAATAATGTATCATATGAGACCACACCACTGACTGGCTTGGGTCTTGAAACCTTATACATGTGCCAGTCTGCCAGTTTGCTGAGCACCAGTCCCAGAAATGTTCTTTCAACTACAGCTTTACAGCTTTGTTCACTTTTTGTGAGACGCTGTTTTTTTTTTCTCATTTCTTTTTATTTTGTCTTATTAATGCTGAGATTTTGGCAGGCAGCTTGCTTTAAAAATTTGACAGCTTGGCTTGGTGTCACCCACGGATCACGGGCGTCCTCGGGTTGTTCAGCTCATTTAATGGTAGTTTGAAACTGGCCTTTTCTGAAAACAAATCAAAACAAGTGTCTTTTGTTTTGAGTTTGATACATGAGGCACAATGGGCCGAGGAGGCTAGTTTAGCAGTGGGAATAAGGGAAGGGAGGAGTGTGTGTGTCCTTGCATGATTGGGTGTGTATGTGCAAAAGCACATGTGCGTGTGCTGGCCCAAAGAGCTGAAGATCTGCCCTACTTTCAGGCTACTATTTCTTTTGTTAGCATTCAACAACATTTCTTGATATGTTGATGGTGGGTGTGTGTCTACGGAAGCTGTACTTGTTGAATGTTATGTTCAACAAATAATTGTTGTTTTATCTTTGCCGAAATGAAAAGTTGCTCCAATGTTAGCAGGAAGTACAGCAATGGAGATGTTTATCTTTGATTATGGACAAAGCGGCTAAGCATTGTGTTTTAGTTGTGTACAATAACTGAGAAGCTGCAGTATAACAGAGGTAAAGGGTGATTCAGCTCTCTGTGGTCTGAGAGTAACAGTGCTGGGACACTCCACAAATGTGGTTATGCACTAACATATCTGCACTGTGCCAAAAGGGCAAAAATAGAAGAATATATTGATGAAGCTAATATGTGTTTGTCTGGCCGACAACAAGAAGCTAGAAACCGATTTGAAGCCAAAAACCTCAATGTAGCTCTGGCCATCGGTTCCCTCAGTTTACACAGAATTATACTAACATTTCATAACACAGAGGACTCTCTCAAAATATTATGGGACAAGAACCGTAACTACAACAAGAATGGTGGGTCAAAGTTGAGCAGGAAGTCCATATGGAAGCATAGTTTGGATTTTTATGACAGTTTGTGATGTGATTGCTCGAACCTGAAGGTTTGTTTGTAACCTGTCAGGCCAGAAGGAATTTTAACCAAGTCAGAACTATTTTAATAATAACTAATGTTTACTACATCATGGGTGAAACGCAGGACTAAAAACAAGACATTTTCAGACCAGAAAACTCTCGGAGAGGAACTCACTGAGAACTACATACCTTTAATGGTAAGAAATCTGACGTGACTGTCTGGTCGTTGGTAGAGCAACATCACTTCTGTCCATCATACTACAACAACATGCTGTGTTCTGTTTTAGTATGGCTAACATTGCACGCTGTTAACGTTTCACACAGGCCATTGGAAATGATGGTTGACAGTGCTTCATTGGCTGATGTGTTCAACCAATCAATGCACACTTAAGACTGGACCAATCACTGTGCACTTACGTCACTCAAGGTTCCTCTTGTGCTGAAATAGAAGCTAAAAAAAGTTCCTCAAAGCTTAGTTCTAAGAATCATATGCACCCTTGGTTCTTGGACACAATTTGATATGTGTAATACAATTAAAAGGGGTGTCATAAAACTCTGAAAACATTACAGCCTGACAGTGGCTTTCCTAAAAGACTACAGTGAATCACAGCCAGAGCAGAAGCATTGTAACTGTGCCTAAAATGCTCATTTAATGGTTTGTAGTATGTCATATCTTAATCTCAAAGTTGGTTTACTTAACTTGCAGTTTTGGTTCTCACAGTCACATCCGATCCACGCTGAAGAACCCTCCATTTGGGATTCCGGGTTTAAGTCCATCTCTGATGAAAGGGCTTGGATGAAAACTAGCAGACACTTGTCTGCTGTCGTCTACCACCAGCAGTGGAGGATTTCACCACTAAGTCATGTGATTTACTCTCAACCGCTGTACATTCTTTCTAATCTCCTTTCATCACCGTCCCGGTGATGAAAAGAACCACCATTACCTCTTTAGGAGATCGCATTATACGAGAGCACAAGCAGTGATTTGCAAAGATCTCAAGTATGCAGTGTAAACATCTGCATGCCATTTGTACTCTTATGTCTTTAAATGCCCCATCATCATTTCTAAAAGTCACATTTAATTATATGTGCCACAGGCAAATCAATGAACAAGCAAGTGAAAGCATCTCCAGAGCAATTACATATCATTTAACACCCATCACTTGTTTGATCACATTGTTACATAGAAATGCAGAGAGGAAGAGAAAGCAACCTTTATGTAAAACGACGAGGTTTGATTGGGATAGAAGCACCCGGCACGGCAGTTTGACTGAGTTTGGGATGGGGAGAGGTGCGTGAGTTGATGTTAGATGTAGCCATCAGATGCTGTTGGCCTAATTATGTAATAAAAGGGACATAAATGCTTTGAAGACTTAAGTGCAGTTGTCAGTTTCTTTGAAGGCAAATAGTAATTGTCATGTTCACTGCCTCACAAATCAAATCTTCTGCACATGTTTTCTCCTCCCTGAAGTCAAAGTCCTCCATGCACATTCACACACACACACAGCCCAACAACCTTCACTGCTGCCTTGATCTGTTCGCTATGCGGGAACTGCTGGGCCTTCCACGCTTTCATGCCCTGCTTCAGTCACCCACATCTGGAGCTGGTCAGTCTTGACGTCCCCAGGGAGAGATTTTGGTGGCCTCCAAAAAGTAAAGTCCCTTTTCTGTCACTTCCTGGAGTTCATGAGGAAATAAAAATGACCATACCCCCTTATTGGAGATGCAGAGATCCTTAAATCCCGTCCATATTATAACCTGAAGAGCGTCTGTGCATGCTGCAAAAATTGGAAACAAGCTAATGGAGAGCAAATATCATTACCATCATTTTATGTATTACAGTTTTACTCAGCCATGGCATCCCATTGTGCTTCATATTTCTTTTAAAAAAAGACTTTTTACAAAAATGTGGGTGCGTAAGTATGTATATTAAAATTTGCTCACATTTAAAATTACATCAGTTTTAATCATCACTTCTTGCTACATTTACCAGAAACTCTGCAGCTTTTCTACCTCTGATATCCTATCCATGCCTTGTGTCTGTATGTTCACTTGCTTGTCTTTGAGAATAGGCGTGTCTCCAGGGAGTCCGTTCTGCCTTAAGTCATCATAAAGGTAGGTTTTCCATAAGAAGATGAAGCCTCCTCCAGGCTACATATCACCTCTTCTCAGTCGTGAATAGTGAGCTGGTCCCACTTGATGTTATCCCCCCTTGAAGTTCAAACTCATGCTAAATGACTTCCTTGTTCCTGTGCAATCTTTTTGACTATGCTGTTGAGAACCAGGTGACTTGCCCTCAGGCAAGGCTTTATAAAGTCACATCCTGCATGCTGCATGAGATCCTTGTGGGCTAGCCGGGGTGTCTCAGACTTATGTCTAAGAGGTTTATCCGCTCGTGCCTCAGAGATTAGTCAGTGCTTACTATCAGAATGATTCCCCTTCAAACTGTGCTTCAAGCCAATTTAGTGGCTCCCCTTAACATTGCAAGACCAGAAATGAAAACCTCATCAGAGAGCTTAGATGAATACATAACTTTATTTAAATAAATGCTTTGTCATAACAAAAAAAGACAAAGGTTAAAAGAGTACATAAATTACAAGTTGAATAAATATTACACAGTGATATTCACTTTAATAATTTGAGATTTTTTGTCTTTTTTATATTTGTCTTATGTTGTTCCAAATACTGACCATTTTATTTCCCACTATCCTCCTGCCACCGATGGGTCTAATTCACAAGCCAGTGAACACCAAATTATGAAAACCAATCGTGTTGTCTCATTACATCCAGAAAGTGTTATGTACTCCGAAAAAAAAGCTGTACTTTAGTTAACTGTTCTACTGAAGTGTGAAATGTGAGTTTAAACCAAGTAGGAGATGTGAAACCTGAGGAAGTTACTACTCGCAAACAGGTGCAGGGCACAGGAAGTCACTGTAGTGACATTTTAAAGCCTGAACTCCTGCAACTTAACCTGGAACATTTAGGTAATTATAGCACTTGATCTATCCAGACAGTGACTCGTTCCAGATACCCAATATTTGATTGGTTTTTGACCAAAGCGTATAAAAGTTGAACTCGATATTCCTGCTTCCAGTATTGCGTTCCCCTGTTTTCCATGACTCCTGTTTTGCTAACTGTATCTAATGTCATGCAATTGGTGACCCCATATTGGGGAAGTGGCTAGGCCCTGATTATAACCACTGCCCATGGCGCTCGCTCTTCCTCTTTCCTTCCTCCTCTGTCTCTTTTCCCCCCCTCTATCTCAACTCTCATCTCCATGCAATCGACCATGAGAACATATCTAGCTGTGTGTCACTTTCAGTCTATTTTCCCTAAAAGATGTTGCTGTTTTGAAGGTCCCAGGCATGGGCTGCACAGCCCCTGTCGACATGTATTACCTGAAAGCACCACCTTTACAAGGTAAGCACAAGACTACACAACATTTAGCTTTTGTGGCTGTTATTTTTGTTCCACTAACTTCATGATACCACATCTTAGGATGTCATTGCGTGTCAATATCAATAGTGAGTAAATGAAATAAGTGCAAGCTGCTTTTTTTTTTTTTCGAAAGTGGTAGTGGGGACTTGGTGTTGGAAGTTGGGCAAGGAGCGTTGATAATATGTTCACAACAGGAAACCATTAAGGATGCACATGTCAAAGGAGATAGTTAATTTCCCTTCAAACATCCTTTGGCTTCCCCTCTCTGGCAATCATTGGCATTCACATGAAAAGCAAGAATCTTAGCTTATTGTTTGTCAAAGAAAGAGAGGAGGGACCTGTAACTGCAGTTACACAGCAGTGCCTCACACATCGTTCTTGTCCAGAAATGTCCCAGAGATTATAAATTGATTTCTGATGCCATTTGCAGGAATTTCATTGTTCTTCTCTTAATAAGAATTTAGCCCAGATCTCTTGACCGTCATATCAATTATCGCTTTCTGCAAGACGAAATAGCCCCGTTTTATATCCATGTCACTTTCATGTCACTATTTAAAATGTATTTGTAGGAAGGCACTGTGACTTGCACAACGAGAGAGAACTTAACGACCCTGTAATAACCTGCAAACTTTTTGTTTTAATCATGCTCCCCTTAGATGTTGGTAGATAAGCTTTGCATGGAGGTTTCCAGAAGGTTAGCTTCTTTGACTGCCCAGTCACCAAATGACTAGGTCTGTCTCCTGACAGGCTACAATGACCTATTCAAAGTCTTTACAGGCTATTTTTTTTCCCAAGCACAATTATATTGTTGTCATACTATATTTCAACAGGAAAAACAACATTCAATAACTATATTTTAAAGTAATGTAATACACCATGGTTACACTGTAGTAGCAGTACTGAGGGGAAACCACTTGATAAAGGAACATGGCTCAAAAGTGGCCGGTCTTTACTTCACTGAAGGCAAAGAAAACAGCACAAACAAAACCATACAAAACTACACTTCACACAACTGAATCAGAGAAGCAACTGGCCTGACTGGCAAGTTTGATCATGCAATCAACAAGTCAAACTCGCGTCCCATCGCTTACGCTGAAAACACTTTACTTCACCAGGTAGAGTCAGCGCTCTCTAAGCTCTGTGTCGCCCTGCATGGCAGTGTCTGTTTAAATAGGCACAGTTGGCATATCAGGCTAGCTTCATTGTCGAAGAGCCACTTACGTAGGTTCATCTGTGACGATCTGCTTACTCTTTTGTTTCTAGATGCTACATGTCCCAAGACGTACATCGGTTATAGAGAAGGCCAGCCCCAAGACCACTTCAAGCGCTAGCAATACTTGTGACAAAATCAAACAAAAGAGAAAGAAAAAAAAAGGACATTCTTTTTTTGTAAAAGGCTCACTCCGTCATACAACAAAGTAAATGTCACACACTTGCACTGTACACACACACACACACACAATCACACATTCATGCATGCTTTTTGTGAAGTTAAACATATCTAAGCAGGTTCCCCTATTCATAAGTGCTCTGACAGAACCACATACCCAGATAGAGTCAACTGTTACAGCATGTCCCTATCAATTGTTTCTTTTTTTTTCTTTTGGAAAACAGACAAAAAAACCAAATTACTCTGCCAATCATCAGGTCCACAGTGGCATCATGTTCCAAAACCTAAAACTGATCTGTTTTCAATCAATGTGCCCGATACTTTTTTTTTTCTTCACAATATTTTTGTATTCATTTTTACATCATACAAAGTGTTGTGTTGAAACCCCCAGCTTCTATAAAAATATATCCATTGAGTGCATATATTTTCATGGATCTGCAGCCAGTGAACTCACTGCATACAAAGGGTCCCATGAGCAACAGTCAAGGGATCTAGTAAATCTTATGGGACGTTTCTCCTCATTCAGAGGTGAGTGCTTGGTCAACAACAGAAAAGAAAAGAGAAAAAAAATGATAGGTGTCTTTTTTTCAGCCTGTTCATTCGTTTGGATTGTTTTCTTCTTTTTGAAAAAACAAAACTCTAGAAGTGAACGGAGGGCAGAGCATACAAGTGTGATTCAGAGAGGAGGCGTAGGCCACAGGTCACATGGTTGGTTAAGGGTGGGGGTGGGAGGGGGCGGGGTTGAAGGTGGTCCACCCCTTTTCACTCGTTGTTGTTGTTGTTGCTTTCCAGGTCTTTACACTGAATGTCCCCTCCGCTGTAGTCCGTGCCAGGCAGCTGAACGCCATACTTGTCCACGCACCAGCAGATGCCTCGTTTGCGTCCTCGAGATGGTTTACACTGCAAGACAGAACAAGATACTTTACTTTTCATGAAAATATGAGTTAAAGTTGGTGATAGTAGGACTCTGGCTACAACACAAAGTGGGACAGCAAAATTTATTTACTAGGCTACAAGTTCGGAAGGTTAGTTAGTGTTTCATAGACCTGTATCCAAACGAAAAGAATTAGGAATTGGTGTTTTTTTAGAAGTCATTTTGAGGAACTTTTTTAGCTCCTACTTCAGAGTAAGTATTCTCCCACTTGAATACTTGAGTGACCTAAGTGTATGGGTGATTATTTGAACACGCGCCAATGCAGAACCATCCTTTTTAAAAGCCTGTGTGAATCGTTAGTAGGTTAGCAGCAGCCTGTGACCATAGCCTCAAAAAAATGGAATAAAACATGCATAAATATCTGTAGAATTGTTGTCGCGCAGAAGTGACGTCTCTATATTTATCACAAGCCAACTTGAGTCACTTCTGAGTTGTAATTGGTGGAGCAAATGCACTGACAAAAAGTCGTTGAAGGTATTAAGTTCTTGAGGGAGCCTCCCAGTGGTTGGCTCCTCTTAGGGGCCGTTTATACGACAACAGTTTCACCCAAAAACAGTAAACTTTTGAAAACGGGCTCCGGAGTGCAATCATTTGAAAATGCCACCGTAGCGTTGCATTGCAAACGGGCAAAACGCAACTCCTCTGAAAATGATGATGTCACAGCCCAGCTTTGCATGTTACCGATTACAACCAGTCTTATTTGTGTAAGCGGACATAACACTATGGACAGAACAACAACAAAAAAACAATGTTGTACTCTCCAGTTTTGTTTGTGCTGCAGACTCTGCTGGGTTTATTAATGCTCCTCCAATGCAGGTTTGCTGAACCACCACTGTGATTTCCTGTGGTGCTGATTTTGAAAGGCTTACACCGCCAACTACTGCCCTGGTATGCATACTACAGTTTCCAGTCGTTTTTGGTTATGCATGTGTACGGGGACCGTTTTGAAAACGTTGTGTGAGAACAGAACTTTTTCAGAACGCAAAGAAAATACTTCTCCGTTTTCAGCAAAATATCTTCATGTAAATGAGGCCTTAGAGTCCCTTTAAATGTTTGCTCCGAAACATGTTAAGTCACTATCATTGGACGGGTTACACAGCAGACATCTTGACATCTTATGATATCTTAGCGGGACACTCAATGGAAATAAGTTCTTTTAATTGTCAGTCCACCTGTGTTTTTACCTCCTTGAAGGAGGTGCCCAAAAAGACCTCATTAAATTTTGGTGTAGATCCACATAAAGAGGCGGATCCAGGATTCTTTTTCACTTTCTTTAACATTGTGAGACGTTGTTTTCAACATTTTCTTTAATTTCTCAGGTAATAATGCTTGATGAAATAGTCAGGCATATTTAGGGGGGTGGATGAATATGTGTGTGCAGTGTGGCGTGGATCCACATAAAAAAAACTAGATCCACCAGATTTTATAGGTTGGCTGTTACAAATCCAGAAATATGAAATGATACAACACTAGTATAACACAAACAGCAGGTAGGCCTACCTTTTGTATCATCAAGTGCGATTTTAAACGTGTGGTATGAAAAGGTATCAGTACTTTCCATGAAGGTTGTCAAAAATGTCACAGTTCACAGAGTTTTCTGAAGCAAACTCACCTGCTTGCGCTTGAAGAATCCTTTTCTGTCACAGTTGGGAAGGTACAAAGACAGAGCCATTACACGAGAAGTATCCTTCATTCCCTGAATGATCCCGTCCAGTTTTCTCCTGCATGGACCCTTTGAAGAGATACAGCACGGGGTTACGATTGAGCAATACTGTCATTAGAGGTCTTTTTGTGTGGAGGAAGTGTTTGAGGCTGTGCACAGGAGCTCAAATCAAACACCATGTTTGCACAATGGAGTAGCGTGCATTGCTATCTTCTAGATACTAGCAGAAATCAGAAATAGTCCAAATCTACACATAGTGACTTTAGAAATGATAGCGCATCAAAGTGACAGTGAATACTTACAAATTCAGGCTCATGCTTGTCAATGGGCAAAGGGGAGTAGTCCATGGGGGAGCCCATCGAGCGCTGCTTGCCCAGCTTCCTCTTCTGTTCCTTGCGCAGCGCGTGGACTTTTTTACTGTTCACAATGTCTTTGGGAAGGAGAAGCACTTTAGCTGGCTGAATCTCCTCTGTAATCTCTGTGGTTATGGCGTCCTCGTGGGACTCATGATCTGCACCAGAGAAAATAAAATACGGTCACATTTTCAAACCAAGTCGCAGCTTGAAATATTTCTTATTGTCAATGTGTGTCAGATTATTTATGATAGAATAAAACATGATTTGAGGAAGAGTTTGAAGCTGGCCGACACGTTGTGCCTTGCCCTCTGTTGGAAGTTAACAGTAGTGTGAATGGATTGATATTTCCCCTCTTAAAGCTCCAACTGAATGAGCTGTAAATGCAACAATCTTATTCAACACTTAAGTATTATCACCGTATACTGTTGCAAAAACATGTCAGCAAACAGTAGCCTCTTACCCTTCAACAGGAATATTCATTTGGAGTCATGTTGCTGTGCTCGTAGCCAAAGTAAGCCAACTATTCACTCTCATGTATTTCTATTCTGGGTTCCTCTAACTCCTCAGGGAAATATCTGGCTCTTTTCCTGCTAAAAGCTCCAATATGCCCACCAGCGTGTTGCTAACTCTGTCTAGTTGCCGTGAGGTGCTGGGCAGACAAAAACCAGAATGATGAGCTGAAAGATGGTAAAATGCTTTGCAGAGTTGGGTGATAGTTTAAACCCTTTCACTCATAGTCATTTGATTGATTGTTAATATACTGATTTGTGCAGATTTAAAAGATATTTCACACATTTAGCTAACAAATCACAACAATCAAAATGGGATCGTATCTAGATGTAGTTAACTGCTGGGTGGATTGTGGGTGAGGTGAATATGAGGACAGTTTAAGTCTGATGCTTGATTTCATTTTCAATTAAATGCTAATTGATAAGAAAAACACTGGTTGCCCAAAGTTAACAATAGAAATGGTTAACATTAAACTCAAGTCATTGTTAAAATCCTAAATCTGAATTTAGAATCTCATGTTCTTACTTTTTTTTATAGTTAATGTCAATAGTTATTATATGATGAAACTAGTCTTAAAGCCGGTCTGTGGGATTTGAAGATATAAAAAATGAGTTCACAGGTAAATCTCCCTGTATTTGAAAGTATCCTGGAGGTTTACATCTTGTGTTTGTGGTGACATTCAAGCACTGGCACACTGGTAGTGATGGCTTTTTCATCAGCCAGCAATCATTGGTTTGGCAGAGCTGAAGGGAGAGAAACCACAGCAACAACTGAGTAAGCAACAGCAAATTGGAGTATGGAGGAGACGACGACGGCAAACCCCAAGAGAGGTCCAAGAAAAGAGTCCGATGCTCAAGATATATAGAAAATAGTCTTCAGAGGAAGATGAAGATGTTCCTCTTAGGGGTGGGGGAGTTGGGGGCTAGCCCATCTGTAGGCATATATCATAAGCATGCATCAACAGCATTTGTGTAATTACTGTCAAACACAAAGGTTCTGCACTTTAAATTTCAAAGTTTTATTTGAACCAGAACATAAAATTCAGGAATGTAAAATATCTCTGTGATGGATAATTTATGACCTACGAACTGTCATCATAGGCCCGTAATCCAGACATGAACCTGTAACATGTATGATTTACATTTGCAATATTTTACAGTGACTAAAAAAATAAATCATAGTGTAACAATTCAGTATTGTAGTAGTGGTTATGATATATTCATGTGTTTTGTGCATAAATCATAAATGTTCTACAGCTTGTTAGTCCTTCACACATAAGTACAAGACCAGGTGTTTTCCCGAGGTTTGTGCCACCAACAGTTGCCTCCCAGTTGTTTATAGAGGAGGAAGCGAGGCTGGAGCTCTGCTCAACAGCTGATGAACACCCACTCCATCAGTCAACCCCACCATCTAAACCCGGTCTTTTCACCCCAAGAGTCATAGGCATTCTAGGGAGAGACGGTAGAGCCGCAATCAAGAAAACAATGTCCTCTGTTTCACTGTCCTTCAAGAAGTGACTTGATGGTCTTCAAATGCAGCACATATTTGTGAGCATAGAGACTTCTGCAAACTGAGAAAACAGCATCACGTGTTGCATGGCTGCCTGGAAAATGTGTGCGCACGTTATCTGGACTGCTAAACTTCAACAGGGACTATGGGCTCTGAACATTGGAGCTTTATGGTGATGTGTACCACATTAAAACTGATTCAAATGCAATACTATGGAAAATCCAGTTGCTCTGAGGACTCATATAAATACTGGTACATTTCTGTCTCATTTCATGCATCTCTTCCCCTCTCTGCAGCTCCCCAAGAGGACACTGTTGTCTAGGGGATCTGAAAGTCCCTCTTGATAAGATGTTCACAGGTCTTTTATCCTTAACCTAGCCCCCCGACTGCCTACCTTCCAACCCCCACACCCTCCTATGTTTGGGGCTCAGCCTCTTAAGCCTGGACCCCCAGCCAGAGGTTCTTTGAGGCCACAGAAAGAAGCCCTAAACTCCCCCTTTGGCTTAGCTGTGCCATAAGTACAGAGTTATTGTAGGGACTTGTGCCAGGCTCTAACTGGCTGAAGCGACAGTGCCAGTGAATGACCCTGGCTATATTTATCTGACAAGGAAACCCGCCGCGGTGCACAGGGCCAGAACCAATGAACCATAGAGGAATGTTGACTGCCGGCTATGGGCCAACTGCTGCTCAGAGACAAATCAACTTCCATTCTCATGTTGGGGCATGAGAGAATAAGTTGGAAAATGTGATTTAATAAGTTGCCATAACTTCACTGACTGGCCTGTGAGTACACAGCCACCGTAGCAAAGCACTGAGATGTAACAAGGACACGAGCTCCGAGAAGCTGATGTTCAAAGAACCTGACACAGCATGAGTGTCTGGAGTCTCCGGGAGGGGAGGGAGGGTTGGGCAGGGTGATTACCAGAATCGGGTCTTTGGCTTCTGCGCTGCTCTGCAGTCTCTTTGAAATTAATCTCACAACTTATGACTTGGCAGGCCGTGGTTAGTGCTTAGATACGTCCTTGTGTCTCTCCGCTCAGACTACGAGGATATCAAGTGCTTACAATAAATAAAACATGCATTCCTATGTGAACCATCCATGTGAGCTCTGTGGAAAAACTTTATTTATGCTGTGTAGTCCAATAATTTCTCAGGGTGCTCGATTGAAATGCCACATATTTGGCAAAATATGAAATATGCTGCAGAAAATAAGGACAGTTTTTTTTTTTTAGTTTTTTTTTTACCATGCATTCTTGTTTCATGTGTAATCTCATTTAAGCATATAAATGTCCAGAGGACTGAGACATGGCACATCAATTATATTCAGCGCTTTGAGAAACGTTAGAAACAGGATATAAAAAAACTTTGATATCTGTATTTTAGAGATGATGTAGCTTTTGCAAAGACAATGGTGTCTGGTGTCTTTTCTCCTCCACTTCTGAAGTGGGCTCTTCGGTGCAGCCACAAAAACTCAGTTTTTCCATGCTCATGGTACCCAGCTTGTAAAGGAGGCTTAGAGGGTCTGTGTTTAACTCCTGAAACTCTGCCAAGATGTTGGACGGGAGCCAAGTGAGCCAAGTCATGTGCAGCTCTTCCATTCAGCTGAGCCCAAAGCTGTGCTGCTATCTGTCTCTCTCTCCACTTGAGCCTAAGATTTCATTAGGACGAGAGGAGCAGAGAAGCCAGAAGAGGTGCACCTGATACTTCTCTGTTTAAAAATTAACATCTGCGCACAATTATGTTTTCATGAATATCCCAAGTTTCTTATGGGCAAAAGTACAAGCATGAAAGATAAGCTAGCCCTTGTTAGGATTTTGACTGTACTAGAGAGATACCATTTAATTGTAAAATAACCAGAACAATGGAATATCTCACCTTTCAGTGGATTTCCCTGCATTAAACCTCATTTGTTCCTTTGACCAAGTCGGTTAATGGGCTGCATCTGAAATTACATCTTTAAAGGATGTGAGTGGTGAATAAAGACACTGTTGAATCTCAACTTGTGGCAGGACAAGATAACGTAGGGATGAGTGAGCCTGTGGGCCAGTGTCATATAGAGCACCAGTTAGTAAACCATCCTTCAGCGTCGAACTGCCTCCGCTACTTAATATTTGAAAGCAAGGCCGTGGCCTGATAACCCTGCAGTTTCTAGAGCAGAAAGAGAGGTGTGAAAAACCAGCGGACCTGTGCAGCTCACTGAGGATGTGTGTGCAGCAGCACAAAGTTTGCATCCTGAGGAACAAATGAATATTGGTCACAAAGGCTTTTCAAATTTGAGCCAAAAAGATCACAGCTGCAAAAATGAAATGTTTGTATCACTGGGATAAAGCTGCATGGATTGTCGGTTGCATTTTCATAAAGTGAAAAGAGTTCTGAGCCATCAAATCCAAAGGTACAACCTTTGCTGGACTTGACAGCAATGCCCCAGACGTCAGAAAACTGAGAGGTTGATGATTGAAAAAGTCTTAACCAGTTGGTCAGGAAGGAAACATCACCATCTGTGCATGATTTTATTTGACTGCACTCAAGTGTAAAGGACTTATACGTCCATGGTAATGTCCTGGTGCTTTCATGGAATCTCTGTTGTTCAACCCTGTTCATGGTCTCAATCAGCTGGATGCAGGAAATAACTCTTCCCACGGTATTGTGCACGCAGAATATATTCATTGCAATCAAAAAGTTTCCTGCTTTTCTGAATGCGCACTTTAAATAGCAACAAGAACAATTCAAGGATCATAAATCACAAAAACAGGGCTTATGAGAGGATGTAACATATTTCCAAGAGGGAAATGCTGCTGTAGGTAAGAAAACTTCCTGTCGTGTTTACAGCTTTCGCAGTGCAAAGAAATACTTAATCCATGTTTCAAATGGTCTTATAAAAAATATATCAGAATAAGGAGCATGGCTCTTCTACTGTACATTCCTAATTTTGGTCTGAGGCCTCATCCTACATCTGGGTTTGGGGTTTCAACAGGCAGCATAGACAGACACAACCTCTTTTTGGGTCGCCATCACCACAACACAATTGCTGGGTGTGACGATGTTCTAACTCCCCAGGGGCAGAGGCAGCTATTTTGGTGAGAGTCGAGCACTGCTGCATGTGCTGCACAAAAGCTGATCCCCAAGCAGCATAAAGAAGAAATATCACAGTGGGCGAAGAACGAGCTTCAACATAAATTAGAGGTCAAAACTTTTCTTTGTGGCGTTGGCAGAATAACGGTGTGAATCCTTCCAAACCCAA
Source organism: Chaunax sp. Z400 (assembly GCA_037577475.1). Lineage (NCBI taxonomy): Eukaryota > Metazoa > Chordata > Actinopteri > Lophiiformes > Chaunacidae > Chaunax > Chaunax sp. Z400. Next base: position 21,745,412 of record CM075196.1, on the reverse strand, counting down.
GAATGAGCAAACCGCCTCGTTATGTAACATGATACATAAACCATTTGAAGCAACGCTTTTAATATTGCATTTTTTTTCTTTATGTTTCTAAGACTGAGAGTTAACAATGACTATTTAGTTAATTATTAAGTATTTAGGAGGGGGCACTTCTTCACAGGGTTACTTAGCGGGACATAAATAAAGGTTCTCATTTTAGGCATTTTTGGAACTTTTCGTAGTTAAGAGCCCCCTTTTTATTGTATCAACGGACAACTTGAACTCTTGAAACTCAGTTTTGAGAAACTTTTTTCGCTGCTTCTAGAGAGATGTAAATTTAGAGTGATTGGTTAAACACATGAGCCAATGCAGCACACTAGAAAAGTTAGCCATGTAAACAACAGCTTGTAACAGTAGCCTGACAAACTGGAACAAAACACAGACAGATGTCTGTCATATTGTTGTTGTTGTGTGTCGAGCAGAAGTTATGTTGTTATACCAACCACTGACCGGCTTACGTCACTTCAGCATTCCTGCTGGAGGTGCAAATCCGAAGAGAAAAAAGGCCATTTAAGGTATTTGATTCTCAGAAGAACTTCCCAGTGAGTGGTTCTTCTCTGAGAGTCCTCAGACTGTTTGGTTTGAAAACACCTATTCTGAGCATAAACAACATTTCAGACAAGTCGCTGGAGGCTCTCTGGTTCTCCAAAACACATCTCTATAGACACAATGACTGCACCACGCTAGGGGGTGACCATGTGCTATGGGTGATATTACAGTATACAGGTCAGATGTAAGTTTAAGTGACATCATGTGGCCATCCCTGCATTTTTCAGATCACGCACTCCTAGCGTAGACAAACTACAGAGAGTGGTGATTTGATATGTGTCAGTGATCAATAAGCTGTACAAATAAAGTTTTATAGGGAGAAATCAGGCATGTGTGCCAAAGAGGTTAAGTGCTTGCCAGACACAATTCCAGCGCTGCTTATGACAAAAAAAAATGAATGACAACACAGTTCTACATCAGTGATATCAATGTTTTATTCATAAATGGCTTCTCAGCATCACGATCTCCATGAATCGCAACCTTTTTTCTTGGAAGTTCACATGTGATATCTCCACAAAATGACCTTGCAAATATTCCCCCTGTGCACCTGCAGTGGATCAGCTTCAGCATACTAAGCTTTCACTGCAGTGTCTCAGATGTTCAAGGTGAGACGGACCGAAAGCCAAAGACAATCTTTCCTTTCGCACGAGACCATCATGAAGCTGTCAGGCATCTGGAACCACATGTGATATGAGCACACATCGCCACTGCAGACGGAGTATGGTGGCTGGTTGTGATTAGTCGCAGTGGACGATCAGAGAGAATCAGCACTTGCTTTTGTTTCTCCACTACGAACCAGTAACCAGTTGTGTCGGTGAGGATGTGGACATTAAAAAAAAAGAAAAGCAGATGGTTGTTCGAAAAAGCGTACAACTTTCTAAAAGTATGTGATGACAAGTGAATCTGTGCGGCGCTTAGAAGGGAGGAGGCAGCAGTTGGAGCATACATATGTGAAGTTTAAGTGCAAACTTTAAACATCAAGAGTCTGCAGTCGCTTGACTTACTCATGATTGTAAGCATCAATGACAAGAACGTGACGTGTAAAACCACCAACTAGGATATCTCTACACACACGCAAAGGACCATGGCAAATATGAAGTATTAAAGATGTCGATAAAACTACCAGGCTTCCTGTTTCTATGCTAATAAGGGACATAGTATTTCTGTCCATGTATGTGTGTGTGTGTGTGTGTGTGTCTGTGTGTGGATTTGGAACCACTCCCTAATCATCTTTTGTTTCTTGGCAAAGAGCAATCTGTTTAAACATAAGGCCCTTTCAGAGGCTTGAAGGACAAGGCGCCTGCTGCTATGAAGTCATATCTGCTGGCAAGCTTTCCAGGGTCTGATTCAGTCGCAGGGGGGCAAACAAAGTCCGAGTGCCCCCAAAGCACATACCACCTCCTGTGCCTTACAATCCAAACAACTCCTGGGATCACAGCGCAGGAGCAAAATGTGAATTAATGCACCGCTGGGACGTGAACCCAGGCACAGTGATGGCTGGGATTCTTTTTCTTACATGAGGAGCAAAAAAAAAAAAAAAAAAAAAAAAAAAAGGGGGGGGGCTTTAAGATAGCAAAGATTCCTCTCTCCCATTGTTTGGCCGCCGCAGTCAATATTTAGTAGGCTGCAGCTCTCATGGCCTCCTGAGTGTTGGCGGACACTTGAGCTCCTCCTCCCTGTGTTCGCCCTGCTCAGCTGGTGCAGCACACAGACAGCTGCAATCCCACACCACAGGAAACCAGAAGCTCACCTCACCAGTGCCCATCAGCGGAGCTGTTTGACAGAAGGCCCTTCAGAAGAAAGAGAGAGCCAGAGGCATTCTGTTGAATCACTGCCTTGTGACTGAGCGCTCATGCAATGAATGCACTGCCAGAGGCAGGAAAAGATGCTCTGATTACCTCTGTGGGCCAACAGAGAAGTCAGATTGTGTGTGTGTGTGTGTGTGTGTGTGTGTGTGTGTGTGTGTGTGTGTGTGTGTGTGTTTGTTTAAAGATGGAGTGAGACAAAACTGCCTGAGGTGCCATCACTCACAATAATCACTCACAATTCACACCCAGACCCCCACACAGCCCCGCCCAAGGACACATGCTTACACACACACACACACTAAGAGAGTGAGACACAACTAATAGTCTGGGTTTAGTTATTTCAGTTTGATGTGTATTATTGGATCAATGGCATTCAGGAACAAACCACATTTTCTCATAATGTATATGCATTATATGCTCACTGGTTCCAAACAGCCCATTGACTCTGTCAGCAGCCAACATGAACCCAGTGCTAGCCCACTTTATAGAATGAGGCATGTAGCTAAAACCTTTGTGGTTGCCACCTACTAATCTAGTTGTTGACAAGCTGATACAATTTTGAGTGACAGTGAAGCTCTCTGCAACAGAAATGTCTAAAATCGTTTGAGGCTAATTGGCTCATCTCTGTCCGTCTCTGTCTTTCTCTCTTTTCTCCGCATCTCTCTCACGCACGCTCCAGGTTTAGCGGTAATCCGACTCTTAGCGCCAGATAGGGGCAGCCAGCAGACCTAAATCTATGTGAAATTCCCCATGAACGAGAACCGAAGTTTGTGGGATGCCAAAATGGAGAAAACGTTACGCAAACCTGATGGAGAGGATGGAAAAGAGTGGGGCCTGAGAGACACTTGTTACTGTGGTGGAAATTAAATGTGGTAATTTGCAGAATTGGCTCCACTTTAAGCGTTGACACATTTTTTCTTAATATCTCCTCAGCGCGCGTTTCCCACAGTGATTCACTCAGTGGAACCATCAATAGGAATTAAAATGTCAATATTACGGAAGGGCCGTCTGGAGACTTGTCAGCTTGTTCCTCTTCTTGCTGGAACGCAGTATGACAGCCACTGTCCCGCACTGGAGGATCAAATCAGCCGGGACACAACACAGCATGCGCGTAAAGCAGCGGGCGTCAATGCGCCTGCTGCAGATGAACTATAGCGCACAACTCAGATGTTGGTTCACCGCGTGTTATTAGCTACTGAAGGTTCATATTAGCGTCATAAGACAGCAGTGTCACTCCAGGTGGATGCAGAGACAATCCAAGACGCATTTCTGTCACCGCAAAGATCGCCCGTGAGAGGAGATATAAGCTCCTGCAGCCAGTTCAATCAAGGCAGTGGATAAAAGTTAATCAGATGGCACCTCACACCATCTGTCAGAGAGCAATGGCACCGATTAGTCGGACCCACATCGGGTCCCTGGACGAGGAGGTAAAATATTAAAAGTAATGTCATTAATTTGTTTTAAATTTATTTATCATGAAAGACAGAATTTGGCTTTAAATTGTTTCCACTCCGCAATACAATATGAGCACATGGTGTATCCCCCACATGGGACAAGATCACATCAAACACTGATCCACAGGGGAGAGCGGAGCCCCTGCTGTAATCTTACATCTATGCGTTTCTGCTGCAGCCACACATTCAGCCTGGTCCCAAGCATTCAGTCAGACAGCCTGTGCGCGTCTTACCTATGGGCGGGTGAGCAGGTTTGTATCCTTTCTCGTTGGTGCACATTCCCCTGCCGTGGAGAAGGGCATGCAAGGGTTTCTCCTCCCCGCTCCTCGGTAGGCAGCGGAGCCCCTGGGTGCACGTCCCGGTGTACACGCCGCACGCCTGTCCTTCAGACAGGGCGCACGTTAGGCAGCAGCCGCAGCCCGGCTCCTTGACCAGCTGGCACCCGACCGGGACTGGAGGGCACATGGAAAGCGCCTTCTGGTCACAAGGCTCGCACGGTACGTATGAGCCTAAGCACCCGGACAGCCCCAAGATAAATGTCACCAGGAGGCAAAAACTCAGAAACATTGTTGGTGCGCTCTTCAGTTATAGCATAAACCTCAAATGCGAAGAGGAGGGGAAACTGGTCTAATAAGTACAATGCCTCTCTCAGATAATCCGATTTTTAAAGCTAAAGCCAACAGTCTTTATCCAGGGGTGTTGTTATTTATTAAGAAAAAACATTCATTAGAGGCTTTGAGCACCACGCAAAAACAGTTTGATATGTATCAAGAATTTCTCCCGAGCGACTGTCCTCTGCAGGAGCAAGGCAATTCCTTGCAACTTCTCTCCCCTTCAGTTTGGACTCCAGTACTTTCTCCACCTCAACTTCTCTAAGCAGACTGATCAACTTGAGGGCTGCCTTGCCTTTTTAAAAACAGCCGAGCCCAAACCCCTCACTATGAATACGCTAAACAGCAGGCAAGGGAGGCGCACTTGTTCCACGGCTTGGCAGGCGGCCAAACCCTTTTTTTTTTCAGCAGCAGGAGGATCTATTTGGGCTGAACTGATGCCGAGGTGCAAGAGGCAACGGCAGAGAAACGCAACCCTTATCAAAAAATTTCATCAGAGCACTCCTCAAAACCTGCAGACTTACACTGTCTCCAGATCTGTTAGCGTCAAATCCTCACAAAAGATCTTAGAGCTGCAAAAATGTCACTGTCAGCAAGTCATAACCAGCATCACTCCAGATTCATTTGAAAACATCTGAGAGTTTGATTCATGTCTCAGGGAAAAATCGTTTCCTACATCATTATTCTTTGGTCATCAGTAAAATATCTCATTAGTTACATGGGATATCCTCAGTATAGAAAAGGGATGTATGCAGCCTTCATGGTTAAAACATTAAAAAAAAAGAACAACCTGTACTGGAGCATGTGTGTTCAATACTGCATCATTCACCTAAATAAAGGTTGGAATAGGATAATTCAGTTGAAATTACTTTAATAATTTGCCGCTCCACAATCATAATAATATGATAATAAGAATAACAAGAATAAACCTTATTTATATAATACCTTTCATACAAGAAATGCAGCTCAAAGTACAGAATGACAAAGAGACGACATGCACCAAGAGTTTAAAGAGAGACAGACCATAAAAACAGGAAGAGAAAATAAAAGTTAACTGAATAATAATAGTAAAAGTAGAGATGCATAAAAAACAGGGATAATAAAAAATAAACTAAGATAAGGATAAAAATAAAATGCAGAATAATCATTCAAATGAAGTTTGAAAAATAGCACACATAGAATATTTAAATCAAGTACAAACATTTTAAAAGTAGTGCAGCAGTGCAGAGGTGTGAGGCCAGATAGCACTTGCTCCAATCATAAAGTCACCTTTACAGTCTGCACCTGTTGCTTCCATTGGACACCATTTGTGTTACAAATGGAGCCAGAAGGGAAATCCACACACACACACAGAAGAGAATCCAGAAACAGCAGGGAAAGGATGATGTAGACTCTGACATTTGAGGCAACAGTCTGCCATCTTCGCTGCAAATGGCCTCTATTACTTTATAGCATGTATGCAAACTAATGCCTGATTGCTTCACTGTGTGCACCACTTGCACCACATATGCACTCTAAATCAGGCCAGCTGCGCCTGTTATTTCCATCTCTGCAGCTCTCAGGGCAGATTTTTCTTCCTTAAGTAATCGTGTCAGGAAGCTATATCGGTTGTCTTTCCCATATCCACTCACTGCTTGATAAACAGCCACAGTCATTTCCCAAATGTGCCTATTTTACCAGCATTTGCAGGCTGATGGGGATCCCCGGAAAGGAAAGGTAATTTACTGACCTTGGTTTAACAGATGACCACTAGAAGGCACTGTTAACAATGACAAGCCCTGCAGAGGAGCTCACTCACATGTCCTCATTAAAGACAGAAGAAATGTGCACAGTAACTGATTAAGATTGGTGTCAGCACAGCTGTAATAGCACAATATATTACCAGCGTCTATGTTACTATTGTATGGACCCATGAATATGAAAGTCTAGCTATACTGAAGAATTGGTTTTATCACATAAATGCTTTCATTTGATAATTACATGATCTCACTTGTATGAAATGGAGTTCACATTTCCAATTTTCTTTCAAATAACCATCATAAATAGGTTTTGTTTTCAACACAACACTAGTATGGCATATCCTTTACTTCAATTCAGCCTCGATTCTCTAAAGCTTAGTTCACAGAGGATGTCAAAGGCTGCCATAACACTGTTTACATATCTGGACTGTTTTTTTCCAGGCTTTTCATCTGGTTTCTCTCATATGCCTCCATCTATGCTATCACATCCTATCTTTTGCATTCAACAGCAAACATCCAAAGGTAATTGAGATTTTCTTTTTTTTTTAATACAAAGGACAGGATCCTGAAAAAAGACATGAATCGTGATGCTTAAATGTCTCGTGAGCAGCGAAAGACTGCAGTGAGTCAGTGTTCCCTCCGAAACCATCAGCAAGAGGAAACAAAGACATGAATCTGAGCTCCTTTGGCCAAACCCAAGCAGCGATAATGAACAGGATTAGGACAGTAAAGTAGAGTGGATTAATGATGCATCCACCAAATCTCAGCCCACGGATGAAGAGAGAGGATGACACACTACAAGAAAAAAATATTCTCCCAATGCAAGCTACAATTAAGGATGTATAAAATTTACATCACAAAAGGGACATAATGTTCTTGTTTCTTTTGCCTCTGTTGTTTTCCCAATGCAAATCTCAATTCTCCAAAGATCAGCTCATGCATCAATCCATTCGCTCGTCCTATCCCACCCTCTTGCTTTGTCATGCACTGAGAGGAAAAATAAGTTTGCTGCACCAAAAGTGCAAATTCTTGGTGAGTAAATCATTTGCTTTGGGTGGTGGTAAAAACAGAACCATCCATTTCTTAATGCCAGGAGACTAATCGCTTGGCACAGCAGTTTCCCAGATCAGGTCAGGTCATTTTTGACCATGTAACTGTTGTCCAAGTGAGCATCACATTATGTCTGAGCAGGCATAACACTCTGTTCTGACTTCAGGTCACTCCCAGCTCATCACATACTGGCTCTTTGTCACGCCCTGGTGCTTACGATACGCTCGTGTGTCTGAATGAGACATACAGAGCTTTAATGTACCGCCGATGGAAACACATCCACGTCAGTATGAGACAATCAGAGCGAACTTGTGCACAACATGAGGCATTTTACGAAGCAAGAAAGTGGTGGAGAGGCGAGGTTGGGGTGAAGTTGGGGTTACACACGATGCTCTTCTATGACACTGGAGTTTGCGTCTCGTGGGAAAGCAAATACTCCTCACTGATGTTTCTCTAAACTTAGCCACCTGGTTTTGTGCCTAAACTTAACCGAAGTCCCAGTTCATGTTAACCAAGTGTCACAAAGGCTTTGTGGTCGGAAGGCTTTGCTCCAAATGTCTTATCCAACTACACAAAGGCATCATAGCATCAGTACGTGACAATCTGGGATAAGAACATATTAGATCAGGAGGGCAGTAACATGAGTAACTTCCTTTAAAGCTCTATCTTTGTTGCTGCAGTCCCAACTGGAGGCTCAAGGACTTATCAGAATTTGTGAGAGTCAAACATCCAGTTTGATCATGCCATCCAGTATTTAGTGCTTAACTTAACTTTTACTCATTGATGGTATAACATACGGACTGGGCTTCTGGGTCTGAATGGTGAAGCCAGTGTAGAGGGATCTTGAATCTGCATTCTTTCTAATAGCCAGCAGGGGGTGACTCCACGAGTTGCAAAAAGTCTGATTGATTGTTTGTAAGCTTCTGATTGAAGCTACTTCTCATCGGATTTATTACCTCAGTAAACATAAAGTAGAAGGGCTCTCACTAAAACACAGACCTCTGCCAAGGCCCAACAGTCCCTTAAGTTAAATTTAAACCCGAATCAGATCAGATCAGATTCAACTTTATTGTCATTGATCATAGTACAAGTTCAGTACAGTGGCAACGAAATGCAGTTGGCATCAATCCAGAAGTGCAATAGAAGCAGTAAAGTGCAGAGAAAGTGCATAATGTACATATATACAGTCTTGATATGTACAAATAAATACAGGGAAATACAGGCATAATCAATTTCCATTGATTATCCTAATCTAATAAATCTATCCATAGTGAGTTTGCACCTGAAATATCAGCTAAGCAAGATAACAAACAGGTGTGGAAGAAAATATATTTTCAATGATGGAAGTAAAATTAGGATATAAATGAAAATAAATCCAGGCATATCTGAAATAACATGTATAAAATAAATTTAATAAAAACACTTATTACTTATTAATAACACTTACTACACTGGTGCACTTATGAAAAGTGCATCATAATAACAACCATGAAAAAAATCACTCATGAAATGTCACACTTAATACTTGAAAGTAATGTACAGTTTGAAATCTGTGATTCATAAAAAAAAGATTAAAAACACATCTTTTCTGTTTACTGAAATTCATCAATACTTAAAATACAATACAAAAAAAAAATCATGGATTCCCCCCCCTTATCCAGATCCAGTCCAAAGTCGAAGGGTTTCTTTCATGGCACATGTTCCACTTTTCCACCAGGTTCCATGGTAATCTGACAAAAAACGGTCTATATTTCCAGTAACACAATGAAAGAGTGTATTGTAATATGTTGGTCGTGATTTTTCTAAATTTTCTGTAATAAAACATATGAAAGTAAAATCTTTAACAGTTTGGGGACATTGGGACAAAATCTTAGCAAGAGTAAGTCAGCGGTCAGATGTGTGTCAGTTTAGGGAAGAGAAACTCTGTGAACCACTGAAATACACAATAGAGAAAGGTATGCTTGAAAGTTTGGCTGGCTTGTGATTGACAAGTCGCTATCCGAAGCATGTCCTCAGACTCTCTGTCAGATCCAATCAGGATAGAGGAATAACAATGTGTGTCCTCCACAGCTCCACCCACTTCTGGCTCTAAAGACTAAAAATAATGCCAAACCTGAGGCTTCAAAGCATGAGTCCACAAATCAATAGGGTCATCATGTTGGGCTTACTTTGTTGCATTATAATGCATCGTGGTGTAAGTGATGATGGTCTCAAATGCAACAAACAGTGATGGTTTGCACATTGCTGACACATAAACCGGAGATTTCTTTATGGCATTGTCAGCAATACCTGACATACATGCTATCCTTTCATATTTGTGCATGTACTATGTATATAACTGCATGTTAATGTGTGAAAGAAATTGCACTATTGTGTGCAAATTGACTGCAAATTTGTTTGTTTGTTTGTTTGTGTGGCAGGTGTATTTGTGTTTTACACCCTTGCACTTTCCATAGATGGAAAGCGGGAAACACCAGAGAATGCAGCTTGTAGCATTTCTTGTTCCACTTTGTCAATTTGTTACCCAGCATACACACAATTGTGTGAGACACAAAAAAAGGCCCATTTCCAAGGACATACAGAAAGGTGTTGTTGTGTATCTCTACTGAGACCAGGCGACACAGCCCCAGGAATGTGTGTTTTAAAGTCGATAATGTGCTTTAAACTGTGAGAAAGATGTGAAGACATGTGAATGTGAGTATATGCAGGATAGAGAGTGAGAAGAGGTACTTTCACACTGGCTTATAGAGAGCTTGGATTGACAGAAATAATAACCAAGGTTGGCTTTAGTCTTGTGAAAGCTGTGAAGTCACTGAAACTAAAATGATTTAATTTATTTGGGTTTCACAACCTTATTATGGCCCCAATCCAGTTTCAGAGTCTTTTATTTGCTGTCAAGAATGAACATATTGACTTTTCAGGTGCATGACAATGCTTGAATTTCAATGAACCGTATTGAATAACAGTGTGAAATATGAGCTATTGACAGTTCCACTGCAAAACCATTGAAATCAGTATCAGCCTTGAAACATTTGAAATCCACATAAGTAGACAGAAACTCATTTTGTGAATGACTGGAGAGAAAAGTCAGCAGATCACTCCTGGTCTTCTGGAAGTATGCACAAAGCTTTTAAATCACCAAACAGTGAGCAATATCCAGCTTGTGCCCCCTAGGATTGCATCTCACTGTCGTTGACAGTGTTGCTATAGAGGCATTGTCAACAGCACGGTGAACTCGGTGGTGACAAGCGTCCTGCGGGTTTCCATTCATGTCGAATCACTGCGCTGTGACCACGACGAGGCCTGCATGGTCTCGTAACACGAGACGGTGCAAATGCTTATCTCAGGGCTGTGATGGAAACTCTGCAGATCGAGATAAGCTGGTTGTTAAGTGTAAAACCTAACACAAGTGGTAGGCCTAGTCTTTTTATAGTCTATTAATGTATGGTTGGCCTAAAGCATTTCCAAAACAAAATTCATTTATACACGCATGTGAAGTCAGAGAGAGACTGAGATGAGGAGTGTGTGAGCACCATGGGACCGTTGTTGCTTTGTGACGTGGACACTGGTCAAACCTTAAGGTTTTTTTTAAAAAGGTGATTCATTTTTCACTCCTTACATGTAAGAATTTTTTAAAGGTAAAGAAGACAAAATGCTGCTGCTAAGATTTCAGCGTATAATAAAGAAGCCACCACGTCACACCGGTCCTTGCAGGCCTTCACTGGTTGTTTGTGAGTTTTCGGGTTGACTTCAAGATTTTGAAGTCTTGAATGGTCAGTCTGCCTACATCTATGATATCCTAAATGTCTGTTTGAGATCCTCTGGCAGGGTTAGGGTTAGGGTTGCTGACACTGTCCCCTCAGCCTATAGGGATCTCAGGTAGGCAAACCCAGTGCCCTCTTTAAGTCTCTTCCTTCCTCTTCCTACTGTAACTCACTTTTATGGTATGGCGTTTACCTAACCGATTGTATTTAATGTTATTCTTTAAAGTTTCATCTTACACTTTTCAACTTTGTTCTTGAAAGGTTATATATGATAGATTTCTTCTTCTTATCGTTAGTATTATCATCATCATTATTATTTTATTATCAGTTCATCAAATACCAGTGTTTACTTGAGAGACTTGAGGTATACTATAAAAGCCAAAGTATTTAACAACCTGGGAATGAGACTCAAAAATGAATGATGTACTGCACCTTTAATAGATCTTTGCACGTTTCCCCGTCTCATTCCTCATGCTCTTAAAGTGACAGGCTGCCTTATGAAATCAACCTTTCAAGAGATTGTTGATGTGTGTGTGTGTGTGAATATGTGTGAGCCTGGAAGTCAAAAGCGACAAATCACATTTACAAATATTAGATTTTTTTTTCACATGAAGTACTCCTCAAGTATTCTTTAAACACTTCCAAACAATTGCTTCAATTTGTCAGATTAGGTGTTCAGCTAATGGTCTTAACCATAATGCTTCACCGACGATCAACATTAGAGTTCCTCCTCTAATAAATTAAATCAATTCCTCTGCTGGCAACATCTCAAGAAAGCTTGTATTGAAAAGCAGCGACACACACATAATGAAATAAAACGTCCCCATTAATCATTAGTATTTGAAGGAGACCTGAGCTGAACCTAAAAGCTGAACTACAAAAAAAAATCAAAACTGTTCAGACACGACTTCTGGTTCATTCTACGTCAAAGAGCAAATGTCAGAGTGGATATGGCAAGCAAGCACTTTTATTATACATTTAGAATACATAAAAATGTCAGTCTCAAGTACAAGAAACAAGTTTGATCCATTTTGGGACTAAAGCTTGTGCCCACTTCTTCTGCTCAGGCCCTTTGCAAGGCCAGGGTAATAGTAGCAGCTCTGGTAAACCTTTGGGTATAAGTGACATTTTGGACAGGAGGAGACAAACTGGCAGAGGTTGAGCCTCACTACATGGACTCTGCTGGAAACACATTAACACACTAACATGATATGGCAAGCTCAGGGTATGTGTGTGTGTATTCTGATTACTTATCAACCGCTCCACAAGCGCACTTCTTTAACAGTGCAGCTCCGGAGATGACCACCAATTACTCTGTATTGTTTAGGATGTGCAGTAAAATATACAGAGGACAGAGAAACGAGAATGTGTATCACTAAAAGCACTATATATTACAGTGGACAACACAGGTTTACACAGTTTCCTGACAAATCAACCACACTACTGTAAATGAACATCGCTTAACAATCCCTGCATTCTTATTATTCCATCCTGCCTGCTGTGACAGTAGGCTATACCCAGGCAATGCATTTGTCACCCACCTAGACTCCAGTTCCTGGAAAAAGCTGATATTTCCTGAACTTTCTCAATAGTCAGGTATTTAATTTCTTTGGTTGTGTGTGATGTGAACAACTGATATGTGACTTTTGTTTGGCATGACGTGATTTTAGCCAAGTAGGACCTGTTCCTGGATCAACATCCCACATTACGTTCCCGGAAACATTGAGATAAACCAATTGCAGCCTTCTGACATCAGTGGGCCGCTCAGCACAAATGAACAAAATCCTTAACTGCGTGTCTTTAAGTCAATATTTTATTCTCTATAGTCTTGTACCTTCCTTGAGCTGTAGCTACATAAACATGTAGGGTTAGCACTGTAGGAGCTTGCCACCCGGGTAGGTTATGATAACAATTAAGCTTGCTAATAGAATGGAGATGATGGAAAGAAGAGGAATAAAAAATCATCTTTGGTCAACATAATTCACAATTAAGTTGAACTGGAGAATTGTGTCTTCAGTTAATGTTGATTTAGGATCATCATCACTGCGGTAATCCTAGATAGATTTCTGTTAATGTTCGCGGAAAAGCCGATTGGCGAGCTTAGTTGTTAGCATAGCCTAGTTAGCAAGCTAACTTGCTAACGTCATTGTGGCCACAGCTAAAGACATAAAGGTTTTCCTCAGTTTTACTGAGAATTTAATTGTCCCAACTTTAATTAACTTAGCTCATCTAAAGCACAAAGGAATTTTGAGAGAGGCACAGGGGCAGCGAACTGATGATGTCAGAGAGCTGTGATTGGTAGTTGTTCCTGGAAGGCAATGTGGTATATTTATCCAGGACCACATCCTAATTGGTTAAATAATATTGTGCAACTTTTTTGTATTGTGTTTTGATGTAAATTTCTGTTACATGTGCATTATGAGTTTAAGCAGTTAAATTGATTTGACCTACTTTTTCTATGTAGCCTCCGTTAACCAGACTTCTTTCTCCTTAGGGTAACTTTGTTGTAGTTCAGCTTCTTTCAGTGTGAAGTAATTGGTAGCTTGCAAAGCTATTCTTTAAAATTAGCTTCCCCATCACTACAGAACGGTTGAAAATTCACAATTGTTCACTACGCTCTCCCCCACTGACAACCTGATATGTATGCCATATTTGCTGTCTCCTGATCAATAATCCAATCAGCCACATTGATAACTTTGTTGCAGCTAACTGTAATGACGGGATATGCTTTGCAAAAGCACCGTGCACACTGCAGCTTCTCTAAAATGGAAAAAAAAAGAAGGTCAGCTTAGCTGCAAATCTGAAATTACAACCCAGTCATCATTGTAAGGGTATTTAGCAAACTGCAGACATAAAACTTTGCTTTTGGATGTGAGTTTTCCAGTTTTTGATTAGAGAGTGGGTTTGAGTTTTGATTTGGTCAAGGCTCTGGTTGTGACTGCAATGCAACAAGGAATCCCAAATGGGCCCGAGTGGACACAGAGGCTTTTGCAGAGTATGCAATTATATAGTAAATTATTCAGTGGGTCTAAATCAAAATATAAAGGCATTCATTTTCAAAACCAGCTTACAAGGAAGCGTTTGGCAGCATAATAGTCGTGCTGTTTAAAAAAAAAAGAAAAGACCTTCAACATATGCTGGAACCATGTACCTGGAAGTGGTTTATTGTTTTTGTGAGGAAGGACGAAGTCTTTTTTCACATGGTCTCACATGGTCTGGTTTCACATGTCAATAAATATGAAGAAAACACGTCATATCTGCAGGAGTGAGCCTTCTCTTGGCTTTGGAAGTGAAAAATATGGTGCAAAATAGCATGCCGTAAAAGTGACAGCACAAGACCAGAGATGATAAAAAGCAAGACAGAGGAAGAGGGAGAGGTTCAGATTGGCCATGGCTGTCATTCTGTGTAAGCAGATCCAACCACTGTGTTTGTATAGGCAGAAAGTATCCATTGGATCCTGTGTCTTACTGACTTAATACGAAGCACAACTGACTTCTGCATTGAGGTCAACATTCCTCTGCATGTGGAACATCATTGTCTTCCTCATGCAATAATTAAAGCATGATGAAGTTGCTGGGTTTCAAGACACACTTAAGTAATATGACACGTGTAAGGGTTTTGTTCTAAGCCACAAAACAAACTTTAATCATATCACATTAGAGACTTCATGGTCCGTGGGTATACTTATAATTACTAAACTTTGAGATGACCTGTACTGCTCTATATAAATGAAATAAGACACAAATAAATGGCAAAGATAAAGAGATTCTTCTCAATACGGTTTTAACATATAGATAGCTGACTGACAATGCATAGATTAATCAGAATCAGAAAAGGTGTATCGCCAAGTACGTGTACACGTACAAGGAATTCGACTTTGGAGTTGTGCTTATACAAAAGTTAAGATAAATCTAAGCACAAATATAAAATAGAAACTGAGGTAGAAAAGCCATAGTACGGAGAAAGCTCATTTCATCTGCTTGTATGCACAATCTTATTCCTTCTGTCACTACCCAGAACTCATGACCATAGGTTAGGGGAGCTCTTCCCCTTGAGTTGGCGAGTTAGTGTCCCGGTCAAATGTGGCACATAAGAAATTATTTTCCAGTTGTATTGAATTGTTTTCTCCAAATATGTTATTGTAATCAGCATATAAACTTTGGCACCAGAGATCAGAGCTCATAGCCAGTCTGTTTAGATGGCAATAGCACTTCAGGCAAGGTTTCGGAGGTATTCTAATTTAAGTTAATTGTTAAAAACATTTTATGTTGTGACTTTTTTCTGTATTCAATCATAGATCATGTTTTTTTCCCTAATTCTAACAATTGCTAAAATGTTCATCTGCCACTTTTTTCAGCAGCTTTACAAGCTAAAGAGTAAGAGATTTTATAAACTGCGTGCTAAGGAGGTGTCTGTTTGTTTGTTACAAGGATTACAAAAACCAAACAAACAACAACAAACAAACAACACTACAGGACATATTTCCTCAAAAGTTGATGGAAGGATGGGCGATCAGCCAGTAGAGAACCCATTACATTTTCAGGATGCTTTTCACTTGCTTTAACATTGGAAAGATAGGATAGGATAGGATAGGATAGCATAGTCTAGGATAGGATAGGATAGGATAGGATAGCATAGTTCAGGATAGGATAGGATAGGATAGGATAGCATAGTTCAGGATAGGATAGGAGGATCATCAAGTTCAAGAAAAATGGTATAAAATACATAAAGTACTTAATAACCAGGGTGATCTGGAGTTGACATACACAAAATAAATTTTAAAAATTGGTCAACAAATGCATCAGTATATGACACACTACCTATCATGCTTAATATAACGTCTGATGAAGCTATGAAGTGCTACCCTTGGTCAGTGCATCAAGAACATAACATATAGAGCATAAAATAAAGAGCCACAAACAGCAACAGACAGCATTTAATAACGAGCCACAAACAACAACAGACAGCATAAAATAAAGACAGCCACTAACAACAACAGACAGCATAAAATAATAAAAACAGCCACAATGACAACAGACAATCTCAACGTATGCTACCATCCACAGGAGGTCATTTGCACTTGTATTGTACTTATTGCACTAGAGAGTAAAAATTGCACTTGAGTCAAGAGAAATAATAAATAATAACAAATAATAAACAGTTGCACAAAATAAGGTATTGCACTGGTAGGGACCAATATTGTACTCAGAGTATTGTTAGTTGGTGTTTAGTAATCTTGTGACCAGGGAAAGAAATCGTTAAGTCTGGGGATGTAGGTTTTGATGGACCTGTAGCGCCTGCCAGAGGGCAACAGGTCAAACAGGTGGTGTGCAGGGTGGGTGGAGTCTTTGAGGATGGATTGGGCTCTGGAAAGGCAGCAGGAGCTTGAGATGTCTTTCAGGGGGGGCAGAGGGCAGCCAATGATGTTTTGGGCGGAGTTGATGACCCTCTGCAGCTGAGCAGCCAGCGTACCATACTGAGACATACAAAATGCTTTCAATGGACCACCTTAAAAATCACATTTCCAAGGACAGCATACAAAATACATTTGTAGAAAGTTCAAAATATCAAAAGGCACAGCTGCTTATCGTGGTTAATATATGTATAAAGTTTGGTGAAGCTAGTATATGTATGGTTTGTGAGATATGCTCCGGACAAAAAAAAAGATTACAGACGGATGGAAAGACAGACGGAAATACCACCGACTGTATCCCCCTGTCATTTTTACGTTGGTGAGATAAAAAAGAAAGAGAATGAAAAAAAAGAACATTTGTTGTGCATAGATCCCTGTAGGAGCTGCTTAGTTTGCTGCTTATGAGATTGTTGGTCCAGGCAAGTCCTTCACTTGTCTTTGCTCCATCCATGCTTCATTTCTTTCATTGGCCCCAATATGCCTTTAGCACTAAATATCACACTCCTGTTAGTAGGCCATTGATCCGATGATGTCATCTAGTTGTGTTGTTTTTGGTCATCTGTCCAAATGTGACTGACAAGTGCAATCCTGGAGGCGCACACCTAATAGTACAGCAGACACTGGAATGACTCTGCAGGTGCAGAGGCCTTCTTATCTTCCCTAGTGGTGGCAGGCTTGATATCCATGAGCTTCAGCGATGGCAATTCAGTGAATGACTTGCTTTGCTGAAGCATGCAGCTATTTCTTTGTCTAGAGAACCATCAGAGGAGAAGACGCCCCCGAGGTACTTGAAGTGGTCAACGACTGACTGATGTTTGATGTGAAACAATGATCATAAAAAAAGACAAAACATTCATATTATAACGTGTGAGATACACACCTCTTTATGGTTCTGAGCAGAGATGAAATAAGTACAAGTAAACAAGTTACAAGTCCTGCAATGAAAGGATACTGATGTAAAAGTATGAAATTATTATCAGCAAAATGTATGTGATGTATCAAACGTAAAAGCACTTGGTCTCGATAACTTTGAAAATCCCTTTTTTGCCAAATCTGTTCTGCCTGAATATTTATTCAAGGGATTTTAATATGACTGAGTGTGATTGTGCACTCATTCACTTGTGCCATTTACAAGCTAAGAAAGAAATAGTCACAGGGTGGAAGAACATTCACAAGCCAAGTATGAATCAATATTAAAGATCTGTCAACACATGTGGCTCTGGAAAAACTAACAAACACAATCAAAGGAAAGCTGGGGGTTTCTGAAATATCTGGCGGGACTTCATGATGTTTCTCAGTAAAAATGTTGAAAATGATTGATAAAGCCTAAGACTGGGTGGGCGCAGGGAAATTAGAATGAGATTATTAAGGGCGTGGCCCATGTAAACTTTAAGATTCTTGTACTCTGTAATAATTACAATATGTAATTGTGTGTATATTTACCTTTATTTAAAGGACTACGTTTTTATTCCATTGTCTTTTTATTTGATGTTGTGGGTATTTACTGCCAAGACTGACTAATTTTACTGAGATATGTTTGTACTCTTTGTAATTGAAAAGCCCAATAAAGAAAAAAATAGTACTTGGCCTCTGTGACTGATAACCGATCATTGACATCTATGGATTGTTGCATACGTGTTACCTGTTGCAGCTAGTCCAGGAGGAGCTACTTTTAACTGCTTTACATGGTCTGTTAGTTTAGACCTCTATGTAGGAGTCTGCTCTTTGAAAAGGTCACAACATAAGTCTGAGGGGTCGTGACATGATTGATGGGAAGGGGAAAATGGGAAATGTCTCTTTGTTGGAACTGTTAACAACTCATTGAGGTCTGAAATGTGATGGGTGTTAAGGTAGATATGTTTTTTGTAGAGGGTTTAGTATTATATGTTGCAAGCCTTTGTGTTGTAATGTGCAATCTTAATGTGAAAAGTAACTTGTAACTACAACTGTGAGATAAATGTAGTGGAAAGTACAAGTACCTGAAAATCTTACTTCAGTAAAGAATCTGACATATAATGCCCTTTAAACACTTCCACCCACATATTCCATTTCCAAAAAAGGAGCAGGAAGAAGAAGAGACTTATGGTAGCCCCTTTCAGACAGCATTTGCATCGCTGGTTTGTTGAGCCTTTATTCCGTCGTACGTCACACCTCTGAATGTTGCAGAACGCCGGCATGTGCTGTCAACGCACACACCCAGGTGGTGTTGTGATGCCTTGAGCTGGTCCAGTGTGAACACACAACACACAGGGGTCACAGAGAAGGAAACTTGTTTCGGCGCTGTTGTGCAAAGTCAGTTTGAAAGTGGCTAGTACCTGCCCCATTCTGATCCTTGTTCACATGATATATAAATTCGACAATACATATTCACTACAATCAATACCAGTCATCCTGAGATAAATGCCACTCAGATAGATTGCCCCCCCCCTTTTTTTTTTACACAATCTCTTGAATTGAACAACATTGGGGCAAGATTTTAAATGTATACTCCCACTCAACTAACAGCCTAGGCGTACAAAATACTCTCCAACCAAAATGCGGCATATCAATTAATAAATATCATTTTATTATTTGGTCAAGTTTCAATGCATAATTCAAATGAAAACATGCCAAACAAAAGGGAATTCCGTGTGTAGATTTGTTTTGGATTTCCTACCTGGCAGCCTTTCCTTGCAGCTTCCCGTCTCTTAAGCGCATTCACAAGCCAGCCATGTGTGTCCAGATTTAGATTTCAGTAGCTCCCATCGATCCTTCTGCTCTCCAGTATTTACCAGTTTTGCTCTCTGTTTCTGTTTGTCAGCTACTCAACGCCTTTTCCTCGCACTATCTGTTATTTTATGCACAAACACGCCAACCAGCCAGAGTGCAGAACGAGGAAGTGACCCTGTTCTGGGGAAGCCCTCGAGGAAGACATTCGTGACGTTCCCGAATTTCAAAATGGCGCATTATTTACTTTGTATTTTTCGCCCCTCAGGGGATTAAAATCTGAATTGTTCCCTGTATTCTGCTGTGCTAAAAATACGACCGTTATATCAGGCTGTAGAACAGCATTCGTCCTACTGAATACAAATATTATGGTTACTTAAAAATTCTTCACACTCCTTGAGAAGGAACATACTGAGTGGGAGTATACCTTTAAGTCATTTTCTGGAGAATTCCACAGTTTTATTTTCATATACTGAAATATACAGTGCATGTGCCTTAATGTATAGTAAGTACATGCAGACTTATCTACATTCCACCACTAGCTTTGAGAAACATAGTCAGAATGTAAAATATCAGTCCCTCCCTTATATTTCCTTCATTCATTCTTTCATATGTTTCCATGCTACAGAGTGGAGAGAGTGAAAGTGTCCTCATTTGTTAGAATTTATGCAGTGTTCTCTGATGTTATCATGCATTTATGGCTTTGTCGCACAGAAACAGGGTTGCCACGTTTTAAAAGCACTTAATAAATTGCAACATTTGACTGGACCAGACATCTCTCCCTCCTCTCTCTCTCTACCATGTGACTTGCTGGAGATAAACTTGAGAAGGTGCAATCAGTCCAACAAATAAAGTGACTCCATCTGGTTTTGCGAGGGCTCTGCTGTTGACATTAATAAATCAGAAAAGCCTCTAATGTGGTGGGATTATTTTTGACTCTCCGCGGTGCATCTGCTCATCTTCAACTTTAAGCAAACACAATATATTTGTCACAAGACACCAAACATTTATCAGGCATCATCTCAGACTGCCCAATTAGTGGTAAATATCATTCCACTTTAATGAAGGCATGACAGTCGAGGTTTTATACTATCAATGAAAACCCGTAGGAATCAGGAACGGGAATACTCAAATAATGAGTAACTCATAATTCAAAACATTACAGCAATTTCAATAGAGTGGAAGCCAAACAGATGTCTCCGAAGAAAAATGATTAGCCATGATCAGAAACCAGACCAGCTCCTTTGTGAAATAATGCACAAATCCATGTTTCTTTGCAAAACAGTGCTTGTAGAGCTTGTTCCTTGCATTCATTGGTTGTCACTCTACATCATTAAAATGAGATATGGACTGGTGCTTGGAGCTGGTGAAGTATTTATCTTCCATCATTAACTTAAGTAAAACTACAACAAGCCTATTTCCATCGTAATCAAAGCCAAAGACAGACAAGAAGTTCCTGGTCAGAACTAGACTCCTTACTATCCTCATTCCAGGTCAAGCCCCAAGCTTGAATGACTGAGTCCCTTAATTACCCAGAAGCCTCAGGGGGTTGTTATCCCAGCAGTCAACATGTGGCCCTGCTTTCACCATGTGACTGCTGACCCATGCATTGTATCACATTGCACTCATTTAAAAGGTCAAGACTTATGGAAGCTGCCTCCTTTTGCCTAACCCGACCCTCGACCTGGTGTGGACACTTGTTCCGTTTAAATCCCCAACAATAGGTCCCATTCAGAGCAGGGCAACCTGTAGAACATCTGTTTCTGTGGTCAGCAGCAGACCATAGATCAGCAAGGAGTCGGATGTGGGTGCTACTTTATCAGAAACATTCCCCTTCTTCTTATAAAGGGCTGATAGAAAACAGATTGGTGGACTTGAAAATGTTCAGAAATCTGTTTCTAACAATCAGCTGTGATTAATCATGATTAATCATGTTTAAAGTACTAGTAATTACTTGTAAAGAAATGCATGTGTGGTGTCGGAATACGGAAACAAATAACACATTGGCTAAAGTCACCTCAAATTAGTCTGTATGATTTCTTAATTAGACGTTGAATTGTCTCAATAAAAAGTGTCAGGGAATGTTTGTCACAAAGTCACTATTATATCAATTCTATTTGTCAGAGGATAGGGAAATCACTGTACCTGCATGGCTCCAGCAGTGTTTCTAACTTTACCAGCCTGTCGTATTCAGCTGAAATTAGCATGGCTAAGATGTGCTTCCGCTGTGCCAGCGTTGCCTCCAGTAGGAGTAGTGGTTGAATTCCAACTTGCGGGCACATCCTGGAGGAGTGACTCCTCTTCTTAATCATGAGAGACTTGAACTTTTTCAGATTATTTTACTGCTGTTGGCTAAAGCCCCTACCAAGTTTTTGTGATTACCCTCTGTGTGATGTGCATCATATGTTTTCCAGATTAATTGCAAGTGTTCACCTGATAACACATTAATGTTGCCATCCCTAGTTTAAATATAATTTATTCAAAACCCAGTAATTAAAACCGGTTGGAATGTTATTCCTATAATTATGGAATCTTAACTGTTGTTGTTCTATCAAGACATTTTCATTTTTACCTCCACCAAGGGAGGTGGTTATGTTTTTGCCGGCGCTGGTTGGGTTGTTGGATTGTGAACTGGATAAAAAAAGAAGTAATGAACGGATTTTGATGAAATCTTCAGATGTTGGAAGTTGCCCGAGGAAGAATCGATTCAATTTTGGTGCTGATCCGGATCACCGTCTGGATCCAGGAATTTCTTATTTATTTTGTATTATTGTAGGATTAAACTGGCAAGTAATGGACGGATGTTGTAGAAATTTTCAGGAGATGTCGGAAGGGGCCTAAGGAAGAATCGATTAGATTTTGATGCCGATCCGGATCACCGTCTGGATCCAAGAATTTTTTATAGGATTAATGTACTGATTACAAGGCTCCACAAGATGGGGCTGTCTGCCACAAAATGACTGACGTGAACCTTCACTACCAAACTAATAGTGATGACATAGGTGCATGTATAGCGGCTGCATACTCTCTCTTGCATTGTGTTGTATAAGACACAGTCAGTCATCATTAGCTCCACACATCGTTATTCACCTGGCAGAACAGTGTAGTAAGCTCTCCAGTCTCTCACAGCACAGCGTAAGGCATATAACACCCCTGTTATTTAACATGGCAGACTGCTACCTGAGAACAGGATTCCCCTTGAAGTCTGCAGGAGTAGGGAGGCGTTCAAGTACACACAAAAAAGTAGTTATTTTCGGCACTTACAAATTGCCAAGATAAAACACAAAATAACATGGTAAAAGACTATATATTAAGTTAACAGTTGAACATTAACCTAAATGCACATTAAATACAGTCAAGCAGCTAGTAATGGCAAGTGGAATCATTGAACACGTTACACGTGCATTTATGTTCTGATCAAAGCCGTATTTTCCTTGATCAGAGGTAAGCACTGCTTTGCCGCACTCCGAAAATAACGTTAAAAGTTATTATTTGTGGTTCGAACTTTATGAAACTGTTGTATATACTTCTCAGTGATGCGACCATTGGCGGAGATCTGCGCTCTCTGAGTGCTTTCTAGTTTTGAATGCTTTATTTATAGTATATGTATTTACAGAGCTCTGAGGACACACATATGATTGAAGAGGACTCCTGATCATGCTGACGTGCATTGGTTAAGTTGCTGCAAAGCGCTGCAGCGGTTTATTGACCTGTTGCCTGAGATCCGCTCCTTCCTGGAGTCATGTAAAGAACATCATAAAGAACTGTTAGATGATGCGTGGCTGCTTGACCTGGGATTCCTCGCAGACCTGACAGCCAAAATGAATGAACTCAACACAGAGTTGCAAGGCAAAGACAGAGATGTGACACTAATGACACTAAGATGATCATGAATCAATGTGCTTAAATATTAAACAATATTTAAATGAAAGACACCTGTTAAAAACAGCCTGTTACAAAAGTAGTAAGTGCTCTGTTCTCCTGCAAGACATGAGTCTGGGTTTGTCTGTGTGTCTTACCAGTGTTCTCCTCATTCGCCAGCTGAGGGACCTCCTCATTCTCCAGCTGAGGGACCTCCTCATTCCCCAGCTGAAGGACCTCCTCATTCTCCAGCTGAGGGACCTCCTCATTCCCCAGCTGAGGGACCTCCTCATTCTCCAGCTGAGGGACCTCCTCATTCCCCAGCTGAGGGACCTCCTAATTCTCCAGCTGAGGGAGCTCCTCATTCTCCAGCTGAGGGACCTCCTCATTCCCCAGCTGAGGGACTTCCTCATTCTCCAGCTGAGGGACCTCCTCATTCCCAAGCTGAGGGACCTCCTCATTCCCCAGCTGAGGGACCTCGATGTGATTCAGGAGGCTGTTAAAGTCCACGTGCTCTGGGCAGCTGTACACCTGGAATTTGAGGTGACAGAGGTGAAAGGTACACATTATGTTGATGATGATTATCCAGCTGTGTAGTGATTTTACTAGGAATTCCCATCTATTTTAATCATTTTCAATGGATATACATTTTATAGTGCAAAACAGATTTAGACGTTAAACAGCAGTGCAGGTTGAGGAGTTGGATAAAAAAAATGCATACCTCCTTGAAGCGGAAGGCAACACGGCAGAAGCCTGGGAGATCAAAAAGCGATTGCTCATCTTCGGGGTCGAATGACTTAGCTTTGTAAAGGTCCTCATCAAAGTTGGACTGGGCTGTATCACAGGAACAATCATAATGCATTAGGTCAAGAAAAATGCCGAAATTATATTGATGTTTAATTAAATTCCCAGCAAACAGCCAACTTGCTTATATATCAAACAATATCTAAATTAAAGACACCGTAACAGCCTGTTATCAAAGTTTTAATTGCTCTCTTTTCCTGCCAGACATGAGTCTAGGCTTGTCTATGTGTCTGTGATGGGACTTACCATCAGGGATCTCCTGATTCAGGAGGTTGTTCCAGTCCAGACCCTGGAAGAATGGATGGGCCTTTACCTCACTCGCTCCTCCTGGATGAAAAGAAAGACAATCATATAATCATAGTTTTACTTTGTACATCTATACATCTTGGACCTGGCATAAGACCTACACCTGACCCAATCTCTTCATCAGTAAAACTGTCACTAACCTGTGCCCAAACGGCTCTCACAGCTGTTTGTCAGGAGAAGGCTGATGAGGTCCTGGGCATCAGTTGGCACCCCTGACCAATCGATATTCTCTGGAAAAGAAGCAGATATCGGCAATCATATTAATTAATTTGGGTGTTATCAACATCATCAAACACTGAATGGAAGAATCTTTATTCTTTGATATAGAGTAGAACACAATCAACGTACTGTAAAGATAAATATCCCAATGCTAAAAGACATGAGAAATGAAAACTACATTCTGCTGGACCTTTAGTTAAATCACAAAGTAGGAGAATGTGTGTTTAAGCATCTTTAAAATACAGATTGGTTCAGAAATGCTGTAGAGAGATTGTGTTGTGTAGTGAAGATATTGAATTGAACTATAGTCATACTTTGACTCGATTCACAAGGGACCTCTGCTTCTCCATTGAAAGGGACTTTGCCCAGCAGGAACTCATAAAGAGTGATGCCCAGGGCCCACCAGTCCACAGGCTTTCCATGGCTGCGCTCCATCAAAATTTCCGGTGCCATGTACTGCTGTTGAGTCTTCAGGTCCGTACTGCCAAACTCAAGTTTAGCAGGATGAATCGCTGAAAATTCAGAATTGGCTAACTTGATGTGGCCTGTGGAACTGATATACAGACTGTATTGGAAAGAGGCAGAAAAATATCAGTGTGGGGAAAGTTTCCGTAAATCCAGCTCCTACTTAAAGAAGATAGCAATATAATGATGAAAGCTTTACTGTAATTGACCATTGGCTAAACCCCTCCTCTGTACAACAATAGTCCAATCACAGCTGAGCAACTAGAAAGGTCAATTCTGTCGAAATTTGAATTTCCAAAACCAACAGCACAAGACTAAAAGTGTAAAGAAACAGTTTTTTTTATCTGTTGTGAGCTGCAATCGTTAGCTTGTCTGGCTAACTAGCTTACATTTCCAAGAGCGCTGTTACGTAGTTACTTCGATGTAGGGGAAAACTCATTACATGAGAAAGAGCTAGATTCTCCAAACACATCAATTATTCCTCAACCTAAAAAGTCTCTTTGTCTTCCATAAAAAAAATTAAAACATGATGTTTGAAAAGACAAACAATACAGCTTAAATCTAACGTTTGTCTGGCTTTCTGCAGCACAGTTAGTTAGCTAGCTACAGCTGATTAAATGTACCAGGGACACTAACAGAAAAAATCAATCAGTGGCTAGAATTGAGAAGTTGCTTTTGTCTACCTCCGTCTAAAATCAAGGGTAATTTTTTCAAAAATAATCAAGAATTTCAAATGATAAATCTAATGCAGATACTGTTATAAACTGCATATGTGCCATCTTGAGCTGGGTATCACCACTAGATACCTTTTAAGGTATTATCTGAAAAAAGCCAGTACCAAGTAGTACTTAAACTTCTCCATCAAATACCTGCATTTGATTCTTTTACCCTGGTCAAGAAAACAACTATTTGTCTGGTTTTGCTTACAGACAATCAGTACAAGTGGTCTTTGATTTGATGCAACATGTGATTGGCACACTACAGCTGCAGCTACAACCCATACAGTCTGTGGTGAGGTCAGGTCCAACATGTATTGATATCAAACACATTACGCTTCTGCTACTGGTATCAATTTAAGGGTACTGGAATAAGTACTGGTATGATCATTTTTTTTTACCCAGCCTAGTGCCACTGACATATCAACATTACCCAAGGAGGATGGGGCTTAGCAAATAGTCAGCTGCTTGACAGAAAAATTAAAATATGCATGATGCTCTCTTAATGGAACAGATTGAGGACTCACTTTCTGGGCCTGAGGTCTCCATGACAGATGCCGTAGCTGTGCATGTACTCCAAAGCCAAGACAGTCTCTGCCACATACAGGCGGGCCAAGTCCAAGGGAAGACACTTATAGCGATAAAGCAGGATTTCATAGTCCATAGCTAGGAGGTCAGATGGAGACAGAGCAGACAGTGTCAGGTCAGATGTCATGGTTAAGTCACTTTAAAGTTGATACATAAAGCCTTAGTGAGGACTACCAATGGCTAATTAACCTTGTATATGCATGCATGACTAGTCCAAGGCAACCTCCTTACCTCCAGTGCTGTTCATCAACATACACGTGTTTCACTGTCTTAAATGTACAAAACATGGAGAGAACAAAGGGGTTGTCGCTGAAGGTGAATATGTCACGCTCCAAGCACATCTTGTCCTTCTCCACGTACATCGTTCTCATCATTCACAATTCAAAATTCTGACCAGTCTCCTTGTGGCGTATAATGTATACAGTTCTGGACAAGAGGGAAAAGGAAACGTGAGCAGCCTCTGTGACTGAAAACATCTTTTTAATCATTTAAGAATAAAATACTCTAGAGCAACATCACATGGTGGTTTCAGTGTCTTCTCTGCTTTGACTAGACTCTAAAAACAAAGACTCTCTCACTTACGCAAATGCGCCTTGGACAAGGAACAGGACCTTTTCAAAGTCACTCAGGACTGGTCGTCTCTCAGGAGGACTGCAGGCCGCACGGGTCTAAATCAAACAAAGGAAAGTTATGCATGTAAGTTAATAGAAAGCAAAAAGCTATATAAGGCGTGAGTGAAATGAAAAGTCAAGAACAGCAGTCTTATTTTTCTTTTTACTGCTCTATTTTCACTTGTCCAATGGGACTGTGTGTTACCCTTTAGCCTTGTTACAAACAATAATGAAATTACATTTCCATGTCATTTTGCAGACCATAAGAAAATGAGTCAACAAATACAAATAAAGTTAATTCAAGTATGTTTAAAAAGCATACTATGCTGCTTTTGATTCATATAACATTGAAGGGCATTCGGCCTGTTACACCTATCTATACTTCTTGGTAGTAAATATAATCTACTCAGATAGACCCAACCTAGACCCAGAGCTCAGCTTTATTAAGCCAAGATCATACACTCTCAATGTACAAATGTGTGGTTATTATGTAAGCTAAGTCATCATCATTGGACATTCATAAGATCTAAAAAGCATTTAAATGTGTTTCAATTTCTGCCTAATCCAAGTAATGGTTCTTTAGGGTTTCCGGAAGATTTGTGTGCCTTAAAATAAAAGACATACTTACCTGATGGAGAATCTTCTCCAGTTTATCCTGCAGCTGCAAGAAATACTGTGAGCTGGCCTGACCATTCTGGACTGAGTTACCACAGTCTCTGACCAGCTCGACCAGCTGGAGATGAATGGAATTCAGCATAGGGTACAGACCTTTGTTTTCTTGTTCTAGCATTGAGACCGTTTCATATAAGTCCTCGGACTGAACAAAGAAGGAGGACAAGATTTAAAATAATGGTTAGAATTGTTATTTCTGTTCAGACAGGATCTGAGATCAAAGATCTGTGAGTAGAGACACTAATTAAAACACATCAGAGACATTTCAAATGTATTTTCACATAAAACACAAGCCATTACTAAACGGTTGACATTCGCAGTAAATCACTGTGGTGAAGTTGGAATGATATTCTCAGATTCTAACTTCGTGGAGCAATAACTCATTAATGAAACGTTGTCAAAACACAAACGACATGCGTCATCTGTGTTGTGACATTTCACTAACAAGATCATTCAATCTCAATGTACAAATGTGTGGTTATTAGGTAAGCTAAGTCATCAACATTGGACATTGTTCATAAGATCTCAAAGGCAAATGAAATGTGTTCAAATTTCTGCCTAATCCAAATAATGGTTCTTTAGGGTTTCCGGATGATTTGTGTGGCTTAAAATAAAAGACACACTTACCACCACTTAATGGAGAATCTTCTCCAGTTTATTCTGCAGCTGCAAGAAATACTTCAAGCAGGCCGTACCACTGTGGACTTACAACAGTCTCTGACCAGCTCGACCAGCTGGAGATGAATGGAATTCATCTTATCATTAGCCTGGAGCTGAACCTCATCTGGTTGTTCTGCCACTGAGACCATTTTGTTTAATTTCGGGGACTGAACAAGGAAGGAGGACAAGATTTAAAATAATGGTTAGAATTGTTATTTCTGCTCAGACAGGATCTGAAATTAAAGATCTGTGAGTAGAGACACTAATTTAAATACATCAGAAACATTTCGAATGCATTTTCAAATAAAGCACAAACCATTACTATACTGTTAACATTCGCAGTAAATCACTGTGGTGAAGTTGGAATGATATTCTCAGATTCTAACTTCGTGGAGCAATAACTCATTAATGAAACGTTGTCAGAAGGCAAACGTATTTGACATTTCACCAAGTTATTGATCCGTGAAGTTCAAATCTGTGAATCAGTAGTGTTTAAAACAGTAAACAGAGTAAATAGTTACATGTACATATGTGCAACACAGCTGAAACACTATTTTCCATCGCTGTATAGAGAGATATGTAGACAACAAGTCAAAGTTTCAGGATGATGTCTGTAACATCTACGTGTTTAACAGCACATCCAGGCTGCAGGTACACACCTGTCTGACTTATTTATCTCTTGCAGTGGTAATCTCATTGGCCCAGTTAATGTAATGTATTTTCCATTGATGTTTTCCTAACTTTATGAGTGGTTGTTTATGAGTTGTCATTAATCTAATGCTTTGGGAAACAGCGACCCAGATGATATAGACCAGCTACATCCTGTGAAGATGCTGCATCTTTAACTTAAAGTAAGGGTTTCTTTCTCTCTCCTGCACAGAGGAAATGACATTCAGTCATGAAGTTAACAAATATCTTTTTTAAATATTTTTTTCACAATGTGTGTCATGTATAAGTTGATACAGAGCTGTAGTCTATACATTTTTGATGTCCTAATATTTCACCATATATTTCATGCATTTGGTTTATGATTCTAAAGCAGCACAGTGGTATTTCTGAATGAAATCACAAAATAATATCCCCCACATACACAAAACTTTGTCCATGTGCATCCTTGTGTGCAGGATTATTCTCCTCACACTTAACTTGTATACATAATGCACACATGCAATTACATGTTCTTTCTGAAATCATACATTTACCAAAATTAACGGGTACAAGTCTTTTGCATGGTATTATATACCTTTAGTTGACCTGTTGAACCTGTTCTAAGCTCATGCCATTGCAGATGCATGTGTTTTGTTTTTGTTTTTTTCTTTTCTTTTACCCAGCAGCAGCAGTTCGTGCAGCTTCTGTGCCATGCAGATCCAGTTACACACCACTATCTGCTCCTCTCGTGACAGGCCCATAGCACCTCGGGCGCTGCAGTGTTGGCAAGCCACAACAAGATGTGATGAGCCAGTCTAACAAAAAGTGCTGACATGCTTACTTCTCTCTAGCCTTGTCAGTCAAGAAGAAAAAGCCTTTTTCTGCATCTAACTTTGAGGTGTTTTTCCTCCCTTTTTTTTCTTTAGTATTCCTCGAATTTTCAATTTTTGTGGCTGCTGGATTTCTTTTGGGATGAATTCAACTTTTTAAATTGATCCAGCCCCGGTTAGAAGTTGGTGGATTCACTCATACAAAGGTCATTTAAAAATAGGAATATGCGCATTTCACCTCAGCATTTAAGTAATAACAAGAAAACTTCGCCAAATCAAGCAACATGGGCCCTAATCAAATGTCACAAATTATTCTAAGCACAAAGTTTCTCATCAGACAGCATAGTCATCCTCTAGATTTGTGTTTCCACCATTTTCATGTTTCTTAGTTCAGAAAACATTTCTGGAGCTTCACAGCAAAACAGCGTTGCAGCATTCTTGCTTCTAACCCCTTCACAACTGAAGAAGATGGGGATTGCATTTTGCAATGACAGATCAATTAATAAAATACCTCAAATCACTGAAAAATGGTTGAATAAAAATTATTTCACTGACAACTTCTCCTAGACAGTATGTTCTCTAGAGGGAACAAATATATTCAAATGATACTGAAAGTGGTCAGTTATATACTATAGAGACAGTGTGCGTGTGAGAAAACCAGCCTGACGTAATATCAGTATTGCATGTCCGCAAAGTGTAAGCATATTCCACTGTCTGTGCTATGGGCGTTTGCATGGTAAGATGTTCCATGTGTTGGGAGTATTTCATCGAGTGAAATGATGCGCAGGTATTCTGACGTAATGACACAGTGATGCTAATCTGATTATCCATAATGATAGCACCAAGAAGGGAGATATAACGCGATGACGTGCTAATGATACTAGCAGAGATTGCCTCATGAATGATCGGATTGGTTTTCCCTCTCGCTGGGATCCAGTTTTGATGTGTTTAGGGTGTGTAGCTGATTTCCCTTTTCAAAATATCCCAAACCTACATACTTGTCTGGATATATTCCACATTCTTACTGTGTCATTTTTTGGATGATGTGATGCATGCAGTGCAATTTTTACAAACCAGACCTGAATTCTCCTGATTTAATTTTCTAAGATGTGATGATTTGTAAATTTCCCCACTGTGGGACTAATAAAGGGATATCTTATCTTATCTCTATCTTATCTTATTTCCTGACCATGTGTGGTGCTTTTCTCACATGGGAGTCACACAGTAAAATCTAGCTGGAGCCCCCTTTTGGCATACCTGACGTGATCTGAAATATCTTGATCTGGTTAGCAGCATCCATCTCAGAGCAGGATATGCACATAAAGGTTATACACTCGCATAAGTGAATGTACAGTAAATAATGTCATCAATTTAATCTTTGGTTGTCCTTAACTGTGAATTCAAAGTAAAACATAAAGATCTCATTTAGCTAAATTATCATCTCCTCCTCTCTCTTTAACTGTGGCTTAAAATCTGGATCATTATCAAACAAGTTACAAGATTTAGAAGTAATTTGGGACAATGACAATTACTAATGTTGCGAGTACAGCTCTAAATAGGGGATTAAGCTTTTGGTTACTTTTACTTTTACTTTTGGTCAGTTAAGTATGTGAATGTGGTAATTAAACTATTAATGCTGACCTTTCACCAAATTTCCAATGTCGGAATAAAACCATGACAGTTTTACCAGAGTTTTGGCGCGCTCCCGTCATCTCCATCGTTTGGTGTAAGGTGGTCATAAAACTCAGTCCGAGCTGTCTAAAGTCAGTCTTTTTCTCGTCTTGACGCTCCGATAAAATCATACATGTTTAATATTATCGTATGTTTTTAGTCTTGGCTCATGCAAATAGTGACATTCAATCACATGAATATTGTTAACAACCGATAGGTGTGCTCTCTCCAGCACCAAACAGGAGGCAGCATACCAGGATGCTAAGCATGGAGGGGACTCTGGGGAGGCACAATATTGTGAACAAGCCTCGATTCTCTTGAACTGTGGAAATAGAGGAGAGACTGGAGACACGGAGGGAACAACAACGTCCTCTCATTTGCACCACGTTAGAGTGGAGAAGGAAAAGAAGTGGACAGAAATTGGTTCCCTTCTCTCGTGTCCTTACTCCGTGGCGACTTGCCTGATTCTTTTTGCTTGTTATTTCAGTACAAATCACTAAACACACTACAAGCTGTAAATTTCCACCAGGATCATGATGGGAAATAATCTCAAATGAAATCTACTTGTAGTCTTGTAATTTGTGACCCCAGTCTTTGTAAAATCCAACTGTGTGTGACTAAAAAGTCTGTGATATATGACAAATATCTATAGAAGTGAGTGGGTGTAAAACTGCAGTCTTTTAAAAGTCAGACTTAATCTTTTCAAATTCTTCTAGTGTGTGGTAGGCATAAGTTGACAAGTATTGATCTCCTTGAATCTTGTTAAACTGTCGATTCATCCGTCCATCAGTCTATTTTCTGCAGCTCCAGGTCTGAGTTGCAGTGGTAGCACGCTAAGGAAAGTAGCATACATGCTTCCCAATTTGTTCCCAGACAAGATAGATAATCCCTCTAACTTGTCCTAGGCCTATCCTCAGTGAAATGAATGAATATGCTGTGTGTCAGTATAGCGGTAACGTGAGTGCGTAAGTGCTCAGTCATAGTTTGTAGATTACTTGGTTCTAATGTGAAACATCCATGCCAGCTTCATGCTAAGGGGAAAGAAAAGGGAGGCTGATACTTGGAGTACCTATGTGTTAACTGGGGATCAGTGGGGTCACACTGGCTGGCAAAGCAAGAGCTTTCCGAGGAGAGGACAGAAAACTGGACACTCTCCTCTCCTGGGATGGCCATAGACAATAAATAAAATAAATGCATGTTTCTTAAGGAAACATAAGGATTCTTGAAACCTCAAAGATGTAACTTTTGTTTTGTAACACATAACCATGAGTAGTCATACTTTGAAGCACATTTGCCATGACCTGAAAGACAGTTAATGTGCGCTCTCCTCTCATGTCTCATAAAATGTAAAGAGCAGGCTAAAACACGCTCTGGATACAATCTTTACACTCTGTTGTTAAGATAGAGCCCTGACGATGAGCCAACACATGGCTGCAAACATTGGCCCTTTCTGCCTCTTTGCTCCTGGAAGGAATGGGACGGTTGATGGCAGCAAAGTTGATAGTAGGGGGGATGGGGGGGCGGTGTGAAAGGGGTCAGCTGGGGGTGGATGCTAATCTTTATCTGATAATGCTCATGCACCGTTTTACCATGAAGAGGTAAAACATGATGTCACAGACCCCACTCCCTTTCTTCCATATCTGAGTTTCAATGCTTCTCCTTACACTGTATGCCTCACTGACATGCCGACCACAGTTACATATGAAAACACAGAGTAAAGAAATGTTATAAGGCCCTGTGACACTTATCTTTTGACCAGGACTGGTAGCCCGCGGGTGTGTTTTTCTTTTTTAAATGGGGGCCAGGTGCAGGCTTAATCAAAAGACGTCAGTGGTGAGATTTCCAACTAACATGCTTATCTCTAGAATCCATATTATCTTTATAATTGGTTGTTGAATTGATTCTGAATTGTTTTTCAATCGACTGAATAGATAAGGGGGCACTATTTTCAATCGATTTCTCCAGTATACTATGTGCCAAACAGTGGCGGATCTAAAATTTTTCTAAATCAGGGGCCATAAAGGGGCCACATTTTTTACAGAGGGGCCAACTATTCTACTAATAAAGGTATCATTATATGTCCAACATTCATGCACATTTCCTTATTCAGTAAGATGTATACACAGAATATTTCACCAGTCATTCATTGTTTGCTGTTGGCTCCATAGCTTTTAGAAAAGACACACATAATTGAATATATTATGCAAATTTTGTCTTTTTCAAGCACATTGTGTACATCAAAAAAGTTTAGCAATTATTGAATTTTAAACTAGGATGCATGAATAAATATAAAACATAAGACACTTTTTTCTAATTATGTAATACATAAAATAATTTTTAAAAATTTTTTTACATTAAAGAAAATACTTATATACTATATTACAGCATAAACAAACAGTTTAAAGTAGAAAAACTTGACACAGTCAAGTATTCAAGTTGACAGGGGCACTTCAGGGGCCAATCAGATTTCAGCTGGGGCCAGTGCCCCTCTGGCCCCGCCCCTGGATCCGCCCCTGGTGCCAAACCATCCATTGTAAAAGGTTAACTCCAATAATTAGCAAATTGATTATTTTGAAAATCAAATGAGGCAAACACAGAGTCCTTACCTGTGTTATTAACATGGCATGTCCAGCTGTGGAGATGATATACAAGACAACTCTATGGACACTCTGGACACTGTGGGCTGACCATCTGTTCCACCACCCTCACAAATGAGTCCAGCCTTTATTGTTCAGCAAACATCACAATAACTAACATTTAGAAAAGGGATTTTCATTTCATTTTTGTTGAAACAGACAAACCAGTGTGTATGTTGTGCAGCAGGTTTCGGGGAAAACTGCTTATGTTATGAGCAGAAGTTTCAGATGAACAATCCTTTGGTACTTTCCTTCTATTGTTCTTTTTTTTTTACAGGTCAGACAGGATTGTGTTTCTGTGTCTGAGAGCAAATGTGTCTGTGCAAACAAATCTTTCATTGTATGGAGCAAAATGTCCCAATCATGCCACAAAGATGATGTTCAGATAGTGAGAACACAACATTGCAAAATGCATAAGACAGATAATTCTTTTAAAATTATTATTATAATTTATTATATTTTTAATTTTCTTTATATGTTTCTAATTGTTTTATGATATTTATACCCTCATTTCAATTTTGTTTTAGACACGACTGTCAGACACATTGTTAATTACATTTAAGTGCTAATGAATCTGTCAAACGGTGTGGATAATTCAAATAAATGAGAAAACGATTATCCAGACATATATATATTTCAGTCTTCTCAGCCAATGAAGTATTTTACACTTGTATTCCTTCAGAACAACCAGGCATTCCAGCCTATTTCTCATTTGGAAAATAAACAATAAATTGCTTCCAAATCTTCCTAATGTCAGCTGTTCATTTAGGTTGCATTCACGGCCAAGCGTACGCTGAAACAAATTCTCATAACGTTTATTTATCATAGCAACGGTCAAGAAAGGGGCACAGCAACCATTTTCACAATCAGGAAATGAAATATGTGAGCGTGCATAATGAACATGGAGCACATGCAACCAGTCCAAATGACAATGTAACAGAAAAATAACTAAATTGTGATGCTTCACAATTGCTCATATGCATTGTAGGAAGACAAAAAGTTCCAAATGGCAGAAAAATTCATTTTCTATACTCACACATTTTCATTCGTAAGCCATAGTCTAGGAATTGTTTCCTGGTCTGAGCCATAAAAATATTAAATAAGCCATTCTTTGAAACTTTTCAAGGCTCATTCCTCCATTGGTCTCCAAACAGCGTGTGCAGCATAGTAAGCCTATTGTTTCAAACAACTGCTAAATTGGTCCAAAGGATCACAATGATATGATAAGCAGTGAGTTCACTGCAGTGTTATTTCAATGTAGCATGGTCATGTGTATTACTGAGCTGACATTTCACTGAGCCACAGTGTAAAAAAAGGTTTTTATTATTAAGGCAGATCAGATTTATTAATACAAGGTATTGCTTTACTTATGTCTGTATGCATACATACTGTATACATTCATATTCTATTTAAAAATAAAGGCAAGAATAATTGGTGCTTGTATTTCCAGCCGAGCCAGACAACTTTACGAAATGTTTGGCCCATTGTCCAACTACCACATTACTGCAGTAGTAAAATAGTAGACAAGTGTTTTTTTTGTGTGAACGTTTGCGGGGACATAGACAACACAGCAGCACAAACAAATCTGGCCCCTTTAAAATAAATCTGCTCTGTTTCTAGTCTCTAACCATCTAGCATCCATGTGTAACATATTCGTATTTAAAGTTACATTCAAACTTTAGGATTAAGTCTGTGAGTTTTTAAATGGGGAGAATTTTAACTCTATTACAACCTTAATATCCTATAGTTTATTTATTTTTTCTATAACCTTTGCCAACAGACCGTTCAGGGACATATTGTGCTGTGAAGGGCCACACATGACTGACAAAGCAAAGAAACATCATGGTCCGAGGCTTCGCCCCCTCATTCACCTTTAACAATAAGACTGATGCTATTCCAGATTTATGTTATTGTCAACAAATTGTATTGAAAGACAAAACCATGTTTAGACAACTCCAAACAAAACACTTTAAATATTGTCCAACTTCTTTGTCTGAGACTTTCAGCTCTGAGCCCAGTGGTTCTTATCATACTAAAATTGCTTAAATCTTGTGTCTTTTTTCATTTTTAAAGGTTTGGTGAGTTCCTAAAAAAAAAATTTAAAAAAAGCCTCTCGCAGGGCACTGTAGTTTATATTATATATTTTATTTTATGTAGAAAATACTGGATTTGTTGGGGACTATTTTCAACTGTGTGTTAATACAAAACATAGACAGAGTGCAGGATTAACTACAGGTTCATGTTAATAGAAACAAAGAACTACAGTATGTCATCCAGTCCAACATGCACCCAATGTGTTTTGATTAAGATAAAGGCTGTGATACTTTAGAATGGATTCATTGGTGTCATTTGACTGTTTCATATATATATTTATATATTTCATATATAGTCTGTTTCATATATATTTATATATTTCATATATAGTCTGTTTCATATATATTTCATATATAGTCTATTTCATATATATATTTATATATTTCATATATAGTCTGTTTCATATTTACTTATATATTTAATATATAGTCTGTTTCATATGTATATTTATATATTTCATATATAGTCTGTTTTATATGTATATTTATATATTTCATATATAGTCTGTTTCATATTTATTTATATATTTAATATATAGTCTGTTTCATATGTATATTTATATATTTAATATATAGTCTGTTTCATATGTATATTTATATATTTCATATATGGTCTGTTTCATATATATATATTTATATATTTAATATATAGTCTGTTTCATATGTATATTTATATATTTAATATATAGTCTGTTTCATATGTATATTTATATATTTAATATATAGTCTGTTTCATATGTATATTTATATATTTAATATATAGTCTGTTTCATATGTATATTTATATATTTCATATATGGTATGTTTCATATGTCTCTCAAAATAGTCTAAATTGAATATTTTTCCCCAGAATGAGAAAAACAAAAATGTTGAAATCCCAAAAGGCACTATGCTTTCTTGTTTCATGTTTTAGTGAAATTTCATGAAATAGCATTGAACAATTATTGAGTTATGCCTTGGACAAAAATGTTTGCAGTCAGACAGATGGACAGACGGACAGAGTAAGAGCTATACCTCTTGAACTGTAAGCCGGTGGGATAATGAAGTTAAAATCTCTGAGGATGTTGACAATTTCTGGGCTATGGGTCGTGGGAATGTAGAGAAAACAGAGCTGTCAACAAGTCTACCTAGATCTCAGGGCGTACTCATTTTACTACAACAGTTCTCCTTATGGCTCTTTTGTTTATGGCTCTGACACTTGTTTTTCAGACAGAAGCAGAATCTACTCGGTTCAAGGGAATGTTACACCTCAGTGACGTTAGAAGCCTGATACTCCCTGTGGGTATGATGTCGAGTACAGGCACTGTATAGGAGATGACGAAGGGGGGGACTAGAGTGAAAAAGAAAAAGATGTAGGCAGGTAGGAGTAGATATTTTGTAGATTAGATAAGGCCCAATCTTTCTCACTGTTAGTGTTCAGAACTACTATTGGAAACACTGAGTGGAATTATGTGCTACAACCTTCTCTGAATACTCACCCACCAGAGCTCAAGGGAAAAGGCTGTGTTTTTCTTTATCACACTAAATGAAGCTGGCGGCTCCTCTGAATTGTTTTAGGAGAGCATGGGTCTGCATCCCGCTGAAGCTGGCTGAGAAATCATGTTCTCTCCTCAAGTCAAGTTTGGCATTCTCACATCCCTTCCCTTGGGAGACAGCCTCAAAAAATGTGGTCAAAGCCCTGTCATAGGTCAATTCTGCAGCAATCACACAAAAAGCAACTATTAGATGAATAAATCCTGGCAATGAAGAGGAGAAGACTTGTCATACCACATCATTTTAGCCATTACTTCTCCAATGCTGGCTTGAAATAGGTATATTGTCTACGTAGGTCTGTGTTTGAACTCGAGGAGAAGATTGTGCCCAAGCATAAATGTATAAAATTGTGCTGGATGAGAATCACTGTGTTCACTTGAATCAATAGTTACCTCGGCCAAGTAGTTTTCTTTCTGTTGGTTGGTTCTTTGGTTTTGTTGGCAGGATCAAGCAAAATCCAAGGGATGGACTTCCATAGAAATTAATGGAAGGATGGGGCATGGGCCAGGAAAGGACTCAATCAATTTTGGTGCAGATCTGGATAAAGGGGCAGACCCAGGAATTTTTTGGAATTTTACTTAACATTCCAACATTGCATTTTTCAACATTTTGTCTAATTATGCATAAACTACTGAACAGATTTCCATAAAACTTTGACAAGGAGTGGGGCTTGGGTTAGGAAAGCTCAACAGACATGCAGGATTGATCAGCCTTGGCAAATGGAAATGCTCTACTGAGTGCACTTTTACTTTAGAAATATATGAACAGCAGTTGCACATAAGAAGCTTCCAAAATTTTGCTTGTTGTACTTCCAGGCCACAACATGGGCCACAAGAGCCAATATTTCTGTCACAGTATGTTGCTGTCTTGCTCCAGGTCACTTTGATCACAGTTTGTGGTTTTCTCTGCAGCAAACATTTGAGCACAAGCCAACATAGACATTTAGGTTTACCACTATTGCTTCTGTGCAGTTATCTGTAATGGTGTTAATGTGTCTCTGCTAAGATGGAACTCCAATTGAGCCAAACAAGTGAAATAAAGAGATTTTACATGACTGGAGTATTGGTTGATTTTACACCTGCATACTCATGCATATAGGTATGAAACACTCTTTTGTTTTACACCTGTTATGATGATTTACTTGGACGTGCAACATTTAAAATCACTAACTGCAATTTTAAAAAAAAGAAACAAATGTTTTAGGGAAAGTTTCTCAAACAGGTAAGTAATGCATTTGTTTGGGACTATTTTCACCTGTGGATTAATACAAATTTGGTGCTTTTGTGAATTTATGGCAGCGGAATGGTTTAAGAAAGACTGTGGCAATAATGGAGCTCTGTCTTAAGGAGGAATGTTATATCAGGCTTTGAATGCACAGGCAAGACCTGTTAGTATTAGCTTTTGTGCAACATGTAATGGTGTTAATGCATTTTAGATAAGGTGGAACTTCAGCTGAGCCAGATCTCATGAAACCCATATGGACATTTGAAATGACTGTAGTGTTTGGATAATTTATGTAGGCTGCATGGTAATATGACGTAAGTTTGCCCAACTAATTTCTTCATTCCAAGGACTGCTTTTACATACTGCAAGTCCCTGAAAAGAATCCAAAAAGGTGTGCTCATGTGTCATTAGAATAACAAGCAGAAAATAAGATTTAGAGCTTACACCTTTTAGTTTGAATTTGTCTTGGCATCTGCAGGATAGAAGCTGTGCTCCAATTTGCCTGGCCTGCTGTGCATAGAACAACGGACTGTGCATACCAGACTGAGAGCAACTCAAGTGATGAAGCAAAGATAAACAGGTGGAGACAAGCTGTCCATTATCAAGCAATGACGAGTGTTCGGGAGTGAGAGAATAGCATTGTGATGAGCACAAATGGTAATGCAGACCCAATCAGAAGCGCCAGCTTTTTAAAAAAAAAAAAAAAGCTGCAAAGGCCTGAATTCCTTGAACCCAAACAACGCCTCAAAGAACAAGAAAAAGCTACAGTGATTCATAGGTTTACAGTTTTGGGGATGTGACTCAAAAAGGGCTATTGTTTGACATCTGTGCCCACCACAAAGTGGCAACAGAGCCTGACTAAGCACCTGGTAAATGGCATGGTTACAGATTGGTCATTAAGGTGATGTCATAGCTTCTCTTTTCTTTAGCAAATACAACACAAAAGATGCATGAACACAATGAGGCTTCATTGTAAAAAGTTGCTGATAATATGTAAACATTGTTAAAAAGACAGGACACTGGGCTGATTTAGCTTACTAGCCCACACAGAGACTTTCAAAATGTCCCTAATGCCTTACTTTTTTTGAGTCAGACTGATGGTGTGGCAATGTGGAACCAACCTGCAAGAATTAACAAGCTCTCACTGAGGGAGGAGTGCGAGGACACAAAGCTCAGGGACAGCAGGGAGCAACAAAGTCAAATATGCGTTATGTCATCAACGACCATTAATTGGCGACCAAGTTAAAACTCAATGGACTCGTAGGGTTTTTCTTTTTTTTTTCTTGCACATTGGTCTTCATTGAAACACTATTGGGTTGCTTCACAAATCTGAATTGCTGTGTGATGAGAGCATGGCTATGCAAGCCTTTGATCCACCCTTCTGTGTTAATATAAAGTTTCATACGAAGTTGGAATAAAAACACACATGGAAAGCATTTGAACATGAGCCGGCATAAGAGCAGCAGGAAAAGTTTCTATATTTTACTAAAGCTTGCTCCTTTATTGACTATTGTTGACAGTATGGCAAACCTCTTAGCTTCAGTCCCTCCTGAACTGCTGTCCACCAAGTCATACAATGGCTTTGCTTCTCTTCTCACTGATAAAAAATATCTGTAACTCCACCTCAAGCAAAATGGCCAATTCATCTAGACGGCTCTTTGGAACATTTTCATCATGCGACCCTTACAGAAATAGTTTGAAACATTAGGTCTTCCTGGGATTATGTTAAGTTGATCCAAGTCATATTTACATGTTAGTGACTACTTTTTATCAGTTGGCAATCATGAATCTGATTGAACAAACATCACATGGGGAGTTCCACAAGGATCTACTCTTGATCCTCTTCTATTCAACAGTTACATACTTGTTTATACCTTTAAGAAGGCTAGACTATTGTAATGCTGTTTTCACAGGTCTTAGCGAAAATATCAATCAAACAGCTGCAGCTCATCCGAAATGCTGCTTCCAGATCACCAAAAAAAGTGGAGAACATCATTGCACTGGCGTCCTTTGTGTCAAAGGATAGGAAAGGATTTTAAAATCGTATTACTTGTCTGTAAAGCACTTTATATGAAGTATGTCACTCGGGACAGGCGTACTCAGTGTTCCCTGGCTCAAAACCAAGCAAGGTTTTAGTTTGTATCCTTCCCACCTGGAACAAGCCTCCTGAATACCTGAAATATGTTTTATGTTTTTTTTTGTTTTTTGGTCTGGTTGTCAGCAGGATTACGAAAAAACTACTCACCCAAATTTCATGAAACTTTGTGGGAGGGCTTAGCATGGGACAAGGAAGGATTATTTAGTTGCAGGTTGACCACTTCTCCCTGGATCGAGATGACAGTTTTTGAATGAGCTAGACAGTGAATGAAGAGAGGAAACATGTTAACGGCTACAAAGCAGCGAATCATAGAAATAAAACACATGCTCTGATTGTTTCATTGTAGTTACATTCTGAAGCACACATCAACATGCTCACACCTCTGAATGAAGGTGCCACTTTGATGGATTTTGTGTGAATTTAGAAGAACTGCACAACAAGCACACACATACACCTGTGGCATATTATACATCCATGATGCAGACAGAGCAGAGGAGAGAAACGGACTGGGTGATGTAACCTGGTTCCTACCTTTTTTATCATGCTGTCTGACCTAACGTTATTGGCTGGAGGTTACAAGCCCACCCAAAGGCTGATGCATGTTTAATGTTGTGGTTGCTTAAATGTCCCATGATATTTGCTACAGTGACATTACTCCACACATAGAAATGTTTAAAATCCTGAAAGAAGTCTCCTTAATAACTTGTAAATGAAAACAGTCTTACATCAAGAAAACACAATAAAGACGTCAACTCGAAAGCATGCTTTTGGAGAATATAATCTAGTTTTTGTTGGGGTAGGTGAATGACTATCCAATATGAAAGATATGATCCATGAATCACTAAGATAACCAGACAGACTGCAGATCCACTTGCAGATTTGCATATCATAAAATATTGGACTATTGGTCTTGACAGAGGTGTGTGTTCTCTGAGTGACCGCCTAGATTTTAATGTATTCTATGTTCCTGTAAAGTGCTTTTACATGCCTTGTGTGTGAATTGTTCTACATAGATAAACTTGCCTTGCCCTGTCTTGAATTTCTTCCAAGGATGCATTCTTGTCTTCCACAAACCATCATTTCCACCAGAACACTATAATCATCACTAACAAAAGCGGAATGTGTATCAAAGGTCCTGGTTTATTCAACAACCCTATATTAAATGAATGGTGACAGATTTCTACAAGTGTACAATAGAAAATATTCCAAATGCATTTTAATTGAAATTTGTATCTTTAATAAACAGACACTTTATTTTTGTTTTTATTTTTCCTCCAGATGTTAATGTAACACAATCTGCCATAATTTTTGTTTTTAATTTTGTCCAAGAATAAAGGACTACAACAATATTTCCCACTGATGCCTCAACCTCCACAATTTCTAAATATATATTGTCAAATTCCAACCAGAATTTCGAGGACCCAATTGCAGACACAGGGCAGAGATACAAAGGGTGCAGTTCAGAGAATTAATAATCAAAAGCCAGTAAACAGTCGAGGTTCAAAACACATTAAAGGCAGTCCAAAATCAGGCAACAGTATCACAGGGATGAGGCAGGCTCAGAGTCCAGATACAGGCAGGTGATTGGTACACAGGTAATCCAAAAATACAAGAACAACACATCTGAATCAAATGGCAGGGGGCAAAACCAAACAACAGGCAGGATTAAAAAAAACAAGGAACCTTACAGAATGCACACAAAACACTAGGAAAACTGGCAACACTGGAAACATGCCCGGAATGTGGGAAGATCAATGACAAACTGGCAACTAACAGAGGGAATCACACAGACTAAATACACTGGGATAAGGAGGGATTGACAAACAGGTGGCACAGGGAGGCGGAGACAACCACAAGGGGAGATAATCAGACAATCACACACTGGAGGGAAAAATGTTAAAGGGGAACAAGCAGAGAAAACTAAAGGGGGAGACAGGTAAAGAACACAGAGAACATAAATCCAAGAGGAAGTACAAAACTGCAAACAATGAACATAAAAAAGAACA
The DNA here is from genome assembly GCA_037577475.1 of Chaunax sp. Z400. NCBI lineage: Eukaryota > Metazoa > Chordata > Actinopteri > Lophiiformes > Chaunacidae > Chaunax > Chaunax sp. Z400. Next base: position 21,702,640 of record CM075196.1, on the reverse strand, counting down.
GAGGGTTAAAAAGGGCAAAATACATAAAACAACAAAGACAGGAAGTGTAAAGCAAATAACATAGCATGGGAATAAAACTAACAAAATAGCACTGCATCTGTATCACCAAAAGCTTGGTGCAGAAACACCTTAGTTAGCTCGGAGGTTATGTGATCGGTTCGGTTTGTTTGTTTGTCTGTCTGTTTGTTTTTTTAACAGGATCACGCAAAAACTATTGGATGGATTTGCATGAAAGTTCCACCAAAGATGGACTCTAGTATATCCTAGAGGTGATTACATTTTGGTGATGATCCTGTGGGAGATGGGACTGGTACTGCTGGAATAAGGGCCTGTGTCCTCCAAAGTGTTTTTTCCTAGCTGAAAATGTCAGGTACTCTTCTGAAAACGCCCAGCTGGGAGCGCTTGAGAGCGTTTTGGTGGTGCAGCATTTTTCAGCTGAGGCGCTTTGGTTGCTATGATACGGAATATCTGCAGAAGTAATTTGTGTTGCAAGAAAAAAATGGCAGCGCAAGGTAGAGGACTTGCTCTGGCCCTGGCTCTGGATAAAGGGAAGGCTGGAGGAAGTAGGGAGAGAGGATGGACCTACAGGTCTATGTGGGTTCATGAGATTTTGTTGTATTTGTCCCGCCCCTCCTCCACTGTTATTGGACAGCTGTGTAAAAAAGTGACAGTGAAAGTTGAACATTCTTCAACTCTTGGCGACCAGAAAAAAACAAAAAAACACCAAACGTGCAGCGCTCAGTGCCTCGTCACGCTGCTACTGTTTGTAAATACTTGCCATTGCAAATAATTTTTTAAAAATTACGCTGGCCTCAGGAAAAAATGCCTTGGTAGACACAAGCTATAACAAATATGTCGACATTTGAAAATTCCAGCATGTTATTCGTTAATAAGGCAGGAATGGCAGCTGAGGGAGGAACAAGGTGAGCAGTAATACTTGTGCAAACTCACTAAGGTCCTGGTGAAAAGGGCTTCTAGTGCCCCTGGGTCTAACCTCCTATGGGGGATGAGGTGCCATTGGTGACTCTTTCAGTCCAGACTGTGGCAGGAGGACTTAGCCTGTCGGATTAAACTGTCTATAGAACCGTCAGCAATGGTTTTAGGCCTTTAAGTCGGATAATTTGACAATTACATTTTTGTAAGAAAAGGAAAATATAATGATTGTTTGCTGGTTGTATCTCTAACATGATAATAAGTGAGGTGACAGGGAATTGGATAACAGCAACAGCCGAATCTAGACGACATTAGTTAGCAGCTAAACACTGTCAGATAAAAAATGGTGGAAACTTGGAGCAGCAAAGCGAAAAGCCAAAAAGGAAAGGGATAACAAGGAGTACAGAAAGAAAAGAAAAAACACTATTAGATTTTTTTTTCACATTTCAACTCACCAGCAAAGAGCCAGAGCCTGATGGCAAGGATGATACATCTTCACTTGAAATCCACACCAACGGCATTAACAGTATCTCTGCCATTACAGTAAACAGCTTTGGCTGTCAAACACGAAGGTCCTCCAGGTCCTCCTTTAGATATTCATTCAATTTCATTTCAAAAATGTCTGTAGACTCCAGGAGACTTCGAGGAAGGGTGTCGGGTCACAATCAGTCATAAATCCTTATCTGACCAATCAGCATTCATTTGCAGAATGCTAGCAGTTTTGGGGCAAAATTGCCTTTTTTGTAAGAAAAAGAAAGAACAATGATGTGTTTTCATTTCACTTCTGATATATAATCGATACTATATTTGCACAAACTAAAATAAAATTTGGCCTTTTTTTGGTCTAGAAGTAGGTCAAAATCATTCTATTAGCCGTTTAGCTCCATTCACTCCCATTCATTTAGGACTCCTTCATGAGCCCCTCTGGGTGAATTGCAGCTGATTTTGGCACAACAGAGTTAATAGGGAGTGAACAGGCTGTATGTAGAACGGCTGTGACTCAACTCTCTCTCTCTCTGTCATCAGAATGGCTCAGAGTTAGGTGGTGAGGAAATGTAGACAGCCATGTGAACGAAATAAATAAAAGCACTGGAAGCATTGACACACTTTTGAAGTGTGTTAATTTATTCTACAGCATGAATCAGCTATATACTATCAATTTGAGCAATCAGACTAAATTGCTGTTTTGTTTCACTCATTAAATCTGACATCATTACGTTCATGAAGTGTTAAATACTTCTGGCTGTGGTAGCAGTTGCTAGAAGTGTTTTTCAAGATGAGGGAAGAAATATGACAATGACAACAAGTCATCTTAGAATAGCCTGTAGCTACACTTCAAATTCATCCACATTTCCTCCCATCCCCCTCCCCTTTTTTTTTATGGATGAGGGCAGCTAGACAGCAGGTCCCGCCTACAACGGTCTGATTGGTCAATTGTTTCTGCAAAGGTTGCCAATGAGCACAACCCCCTAGGATGTCATAAGGACAGGGTTCCCTAATATAAGATGCTGTTCACTGAAAACAGATTGGTCAATGTTTCTCTAACCAGGGAATTACCAGCCCAAAAGCACACCAGGTCTGTTTACAGCACTGAACAAAGATGTAGGCAGTGATTCAGATGTCTTCACCATGTATAAGTTAAGATTTCCAGGCTTCCTCAGGGTTTGACTTTGTGGGGCCCATGGAGTATTCAGAGCTCTCTTTGAAACCATTTCTGCATACTCTCTAAACACATGAACAAAAGGAATGAGGTGATGCTCATAGATGTATTCTGCTTTGCACATTTGTTTCTTTTTAAATGGTGTTTGGCAAAATGTCTCTATGGGCTATTGTGCATCACATTAACTGCAATTCTGACTGAGACCACCATAACATAATTACCTCACACATTCTACTGTTCCTGGGGGATCTGTATCTGCAACCATGTCAAACAAGAGTCATCTGAAGATGACATATCCCCCCAACCCCCCCAAAAACATTGGATATGACATATCCTCCATTCCTGTGGTGAGTCTAGAGTAGTGGATATGGTTTTGGATATATGATATGGAAGAGAGGACCAATGCTCAGAGTCAACTCATAATAATTTTTCCATGGAAAACTGAAAAAATAAAATTTGGAAACTCATCTACAACAACATAATTCCTCTTTTCATTGTGCATTGGCATGTTTGAGTTTGGGTGTTGAGCGAGACCAAAAGCTTTGTGACTGGTAGTTCTAACAGTGTGTGGAGTCACATCAGATCTGTGATGATATACTCGACCTCTGTTTGGCAGAAATTTGCACAAGGAGAAAGGTATTTGCTTTTGAAATCAGAATTTTGCCAAGAACAGCGCAACTTTTCTTGGATCCTCTTGTGAGCTTGGAGCAGCATTGTATGCATGTCATTATTTGCAAAGTTATGAAATATTGCTAGATTGCTCAAATATTTTCCAGAGAAGGAGCCCAAAGCTATGCATGAGAAGAATGTTTAACTTCCACCTCTGTCCCACTTGGTTTTCAGGAACGCTGTATTTAGTCTTATAGATTTGGGTGTGGTTATGAGTCCCACTTGGAGCAGGCAGCAATAAAAATAGGCCTTGGACTTTACATACATACATTCCCACATGAACTTTTTATCCAAGATGTCAGATGGTTGTCTGAAGATTACATGGGGGAGGCAAGGTCATGAAACTTTAGTGCAAACACATGATGACAGGACTTATGCACTCATCAGAGACACACAATACTTTATTACCAGATTAGTGTTGCAAAAGCAGACAATTAATTCCCCGTCTGGTTTGTTGAAGTCTAGGGAGGATCTGAATGTGTGTAATATTTATTGAGCTGACCTGCAGATATGAACGTGGTTTGTCAGATAAAACCCTGGAGTCAACAAGTTCATGTTGTCGGGGTCAGTTTATGTAGATGCACAACATGAAATATGACAATGACAGATATGACAAAGCAAATCAATAGTGATCCAAAAATGCTTCTTTTTTTTTTTTTTTTTACAAAAAAGTGGTCAATGAACAGCTTGGGGCACAACCCGGACTGCGTCCACAACGCCAGCCCCCCGGCCAGGAACATGGCACATGCTAACAACCGGGAGGAAACGAAGCCTTATGAAGGAGACCATTGAGGAAGAGTGGGAAGATTAGGCTGCCAGACACACGGAGGGACCCAGGTAGGCAGCTCTATACATTTTGGTAGGAGGACCCCCCCACCCCAGCCCACACACTGAGCCCCAGACACACTCTGGCTCGGCACGGCAGCCAGCAGACACGAGCAAATGCCCCCCCACCGGCACCCCCACCTGTAAGCAGGCCCAGACGGTGCAGCCCCAGGGCCGCCACATCCAACCCCCCACCACGTCCAACGAGCCATGGAGAGCGCCCAAAGACCCCAAAGGAAGGTGGGATGGGAAAAGGAGGAGGGGAGAGGGAGGGGGCAACAGGAGAAGACCCAGGGGCCCCACCTGACCCACACCTCCAGAGCAGGCTGGAATGCCCCAGACAGCACCAATCGGCACCATCCCCAGGATCAAGGGCACATCCACAGACTCAGGGCCCCCAGAGCGCCAAGAACCCCACCGCCCAAATGCACACACCACTAGGTAGAACCGGCCGGCCACCCAGGCCCAATCAGAGCTTGAGGGTCACCCCGATGAACCCGGGACCTTCTTGCTTTGAGGCAACAGCGCTACCCACTGCATCACTGTGCCGCCCTAACACTTGTAATATTGAAACTAATTGATAATTCAGCTTTATAAATAATAATAAAATACCCTATTCTATTTCACATCACAAGCCATTTGTGTTATATCCTTACATGGCCATTTTATCACATAGTGTTAGCGGGTTGTTAGTTTTGTCCCTGATGTGCAGGCTTCGTTATTTTAGATTCTTTTCTGTGTTCTGGGAGACTTGAGTCATCAGTCAGTGGTAGAGATATCTCTTGCACAAAAACTACAATCACCCCTGAGACCTTTTTTCTTCTTCACATAACTTCAAGATGCATAGATAAAATCCTGTGCCAAAGATCTAAGGAACATGGCCCACTTGGTTCAAACAGCCATGAAATTGTAGCAGAGTCAGATAAGGCCTGATTAGACTTGTCAGGTTAGCTGCTTTCCAGCATGCTCAGCAGCACCATCTGCAACTGCTAATCCTCCACCTATCCAACCACTCATCCACTGCCCTGGGAGAAGCTGAATGTGCACTTTCTCTCCTCACATCTGTGACCTCTTGTGCCCGAGTGAAAGCTGCCTATTCCCTCTCTCTCTGCCTCAAACACACTCTTTGCAGAAGTACACTTCTTTAAGCATCTCACACACACACAGTCACAGACGCTTATGTACACGTTTCACCTGGTCTCCACTGGAGTTTCAACTTGAACCTGTTTCATAAGAGTCTCAAGGGCTGCATTCCAAATGTAGCCAAGAAGTTAAGTCCTGTTCCTGCGTGGAATTAAACATCACTATCATTTGTTAATTTTTGGAAGTGAAGTTCATCCTCTGCCATGTGTAAGGCTTCAATTTTGAATTTATGTGAGCTCTTATGTGTTTGGTCAGGCACAGCGTACATGCAATTACAATTCCAGAATTCCCCTCCCTTATTTGGAAGAGGTTCAGAGCCACAATGTGTTTTCCACAACACAGATTAATCCAGAACTGACCAAAATGTAAATCCTTAAATATACTGCAGCATATCAAATAAATGGTTATAAATGGCAGCCGTATGCAAACAAATGCAGATGTTTCAACCACAAGTATTAAATTGTTGGCTCCATCAAATCTTGCACTGCTGCTCTTCACAGAGTGGTAGCTTTATTATTGAACCAACTTCTAACTTTTGAATTTTGATAGCAAACTGATTCTTAATTAACATTATTTTAACATGTTTAGTATTCATGAATAATTACTACTACTACTGCAAAGAATTCTATATTGATAGGGATTCACAAAATACTACATCTAATTATCTGTTGACCATCAAGATGAGATCCAGTCCGCTCCACCTGAAAAATCAAAAGCATAAAAAAAAATACAAATAAGGAAAGAAACACAACAAAGAAACATATGAGTTTGGCTCACTAGACAGATGTCAAATGTCAACTTTTCCAGCCTGATCAGTAACAGGATAATTAGGCCAAAGAAACAATGCAACCTGCAAACAAAAGGAAAGTCAAACCTGAAGGCACGCTATCTGCTCCCAGGAGAATTATAGACATGACACGTGACAAACCCCGCCTCCTGCTGCAAACCTCCTCTTCCTCCATGCACCATCATTCTGAGTAACACAATGACAGAATAACTTTCAAAGGCATTTTACTAAGACTTAGTCATAGCACTCACAATACTAGCAGGTATTTTCAGTATATTTACTGGGGGTCATTTGAATTATTATAAATGTAAAATATATTGTTAAATGCAGCTTTAAATTTAGCCTAAGGAATGACATTACAGATAGAAAGCCCTGGTTTTCACTGTAGCTCCCTTGATGTAGAAGCTTTTTCACTGTCCACCATTCATTCTATTCCAGTTCTCAACTATTTGAGGCGGATCTGTATCAAGGTGCAGTTTTTTTCACTTTCTTGAACACTTTGAGAAAGAGAATCTCCCGAGACATGAGCCAATTTTTTCATCAGATAATAACCGTACAAATAGTCTGTTAACATTAGCCTTTATTAACATTTTTGCATTTACACTGTGAAATACTTATATGTTTATATTTATATTGTTTGTCACTAACTGTTGTATTTTTAGTTTTAGTTTCTCCATCGTGTCCTATCCTGTTTTCATATTTAATGTTTTAGTTCCTTGTTCTTGATTTGCATATACAGTATATAAAATTATATATATATATATCACAATCCTGGTGATTCTCTGTTGTTTTATTATAGATTCTGATTAGATATGAAATAGAATGATTATGCAGATATACATGTGGATAATAAAGTTTGCAGCTTTAGTAGTTTAGGTCCGTTTGTGTTTGCTAGACGCAACGTAACCTTGGCAGAGGTATACACTCTCCCTTTACACGTCTAGTTAACTATGAAAGAATAATCCCATGTGTCAACCGCAGACGTCACATCATCACCCTTGCAGCTATTATTACTAGTTCTGTCTTGTTGCAAATTTCATAACATATGCAGCAAAGCGGCAGTCTGCAGATTTGACGAGTGAGTATTTCTGATATAAATTTCCATATATAACACCTATGATGTGTCACAAGGGTTGCGTGTGTGCAGAGTGTGTGACTGAGCAGAAGAGAGCATGCCGGTGGCTACGCTCAAGGCAGACAGGTGTTGGTGATCAGAGCAGAGAGAAACGTTAGTAGTCAAGTTGGCTACGAGCTACATTTAGACCATGAATAAACACTGCAGTGCCTCTGTCATGGTTTTTGCATTAGTCTGTTATTTTCAAATTTTAATTCTGAAAGTGTCATGTTTTGCTTTACACTACCGGACTTCTGTTTTCCCACATTTGAGATTGTTGGTTGTTTGCACCTGTGTCTTGTTAGCCTTCTTAGTCCATTTAGTAAGTTTGTCTCCTTCTTTGTCATTTCATCCCTGAATCTTACAGTATCTGTGCCCCAGTCCACCACCAGTTTCAATAGTTCTCCCAGTTCTCCCATTCCTGCTCTGTGCAGTATGTATTTTTACCTTCTTATCTTCTCGTTAGGATAATTTTTTTATTGGACTGACCTGTTCCTGGACTTGTAGCAGCTTTTAATCATTGTACCTGCTTCTGTTCTGTACATTTATTCAAGTTATCGTTTGTTCATTTTACTTTTCATCTGCCTTTTTGAGTTTGCATTTGGGTCCTTTACTTTTAGCCTGAAAACTCTGATCAGAGGGGCAGTGACCTGGCCACCGCTGCTGGCCTGCCAATCAGAGAGCGTTGAGGATAAAGGCCGAAACACTCGGTGAAAGTTGGGTACCTCCTGATGACCCTGTCCCGGGCCAAGGCATCCAGAGGAAGTAACCAGCTCCAACAGGCCCCCACGCCCGGCCTTTTACTTACAGGAGAGTTTTTTCTTTGACAAATACTAGTACTTCTACTTGAGTATGGAGAGTGTGTACTACATGGCCACCTATGGTCACCAGGGAGTCAGTCAAGAGTAAGTACACTGGCCCATTTGTACTCCTGTCCATGGCACTTACTCCTCAGCCTTGTAGCAGTTGTAGGGAATACTATAGTAGGCACGCATATTCAAGTGGACTGCAAGGGTGTTTTATTTATTTATTGTTTTGTCCCAGTCCAGCCCTGAAGATGACTGATCTCTATAAGAGAGAATGTCAATGCAGGTAAATTTAAACAAAAAGAATAATTTGTCATCAGACAATAGCCGATGGCACCAAAGATTACACGTCAACCTGTGTGTCCTGCCCCTTTTGCTCAACACACAGACTCTTAACCTACATACAACCACACCCTGCTCAAACATGATTTGTCAGTTCTACCAGATCACAAATGATCTACAATGCTTCTGATACTAAAATCTTGTCCCTTGCCTATCCTGCATTCATATGCAGATTATATAGATTTATTTATATGCAATTCTTTGCAGGTGCAGTTTTTTCATATTGAATGACTGATATTCTAAATCAACCCAATTAATATAAATATCTGTAGTGACCACAATGTCAAAAATTAAATCAGTTGGTGCAGGCATGCTACTGTTGCCTTTAATGTAGAACACTCTGAAAACACTCAAGGATTTGATTAGAAACAGTGAAACGTAACGAGATCTAACTGATGTATTGCTGAACTATAGCCTTTCAATAGTAGTGCAGACCTGGATACTGATGTTATCTTCACATCCTACCTGCTTATGTAAAACACCATTATATTCATATTTTTCATCATATTTTTTCAAGACACTTTTTACTTCTTAAATCGTAAAAATAATCATCGTAATCTATGTATTTAGAATAAAGATTAGAGGATAAGTACTCCCGATTACCATTCCTCAGATTGGTATTCACTCTGTGGCTGTATGGCTGGACTATACTCCATATTATTCCATCAAGCAGTGGAGAGAAAGCATTTAGATGCAAAATAACTGAAAAAAGACAAAATCCTGCAACTTTTAATGAAATGTGTGTAAAAGTTCAGTTCAGATGATGTTTGCCAGTACAGCTTAATATTGAGTTAAATATCACACATCTCCAAGATTTACTTACTTACTTTCATTATTCGAGGAAGAATAATCCTGCATTCATAGAATGATCTACCATCTGTTAAGAGTATTTGGGTCATTGTTGTAGAGTCATGCATGAAAGTCAGGGGTGAAATGTAATTAGGGTGTGTTTGTAATGTCTACTGTCAAACTGCAACATTACAGATCAATTAACATGTCTATGAAATTACGTTGTGTTTCTTGATGGCAGCACAGAGTAATGATGAAACTCTCAAATGATGTCATCTGTTCATACATCACACAAGTCAAACTCGGGACACAGTACCATCTGCATGTTGAAAGTTCATTTCACAAGGGAGCGCTTTCTTATTAGCTACAATAACACAAACACACAAAGTGTTGCACGACTGGATTTCAATAATGTCTTAAAACTAATCCGGCAATTGCAGGAGTTTGATTTTGCTCTTCCTCTGGTAATATCCACGAGCTCCCTTAAGTGGGAAACCAGAAGTCAATCTCTGCATCTGTTAGCCGTTCAGTAAAATTATGTATTTGGATGTGACAACTTTGTAATTTTGAACTCTTTATTAAAGCTGTGGTTGTCCAAACCAAACTTAGTAGTACTTTTATTCAGGCCTTGTAAGAACCATATTTAAGTTCAACAGTGTCTGGAAAATGAGAAATCCAGGTTATATCCAAATTATCACGACCCTGAATGATGTTAATAATGAAAACATCAGGAAATATATTTGGTTTGAGAGGAAAATCTATTTTTGGGGTAATAAATGAAAATGCATTTACTACCTGCAGTCCAGTACCCTTATGTTGTGTGGCCAAATCCAGGACAGTGCAATACTACATAGCACAGCAAAGTCCCAGGAAATGATGTCATTCACAAAGAACCTGATCCATGACCAGAATGTTGAAGGATCTTTCCCTCCTCCTTCATTTGCAATAGAAATAAAAACAAACCATGGCCATCGGTGAAACTGGATGGAGGAAAAGACAGCAAGACCTTCTCCTGAACAGGATGAACTGAGACAAACTGCTTTAAGAACCCTTGACTCAAACAAGGGCACTTCCAAGGACAAGTGCTGCATTCCACACTTACAAACAGAGCCATACCAGAGAGCCACCTCATTCAATGTTTGTTCAAACAATACAAGCCTATAGCTCACACAGCAGTCTCCACATCATTACTGCCATAAGCAATACTCAGCAGCAATATTTCATGCACTGATGGGGCGGCGTAGAGTCAACAAACACAAGTATTGTGGATGAAACTGTGAGCTCATAGTGTAAACTATGCTGAACTGAGAAGCTTCATTTGCAATCTGGCAGAAGAGGCTGGCTTTTTATGGAAGAACAAGGGGTTCTGTATACAAATGATGTGGCATTAAAATATGGGCGGTAAGGATACAACACTGTTTATAGTCCAGTGTGAAGGACAATCTTGTCTAGTAACTTTTTACAGTGATTCTTACCCTCAACCATGTTTGTTTTTTTTGTTTGTCAGCAGGAATATTCAAAACAATACAAACCAAATTCCACAAATCTTTGTAGAGGGGTTGGGCTGGAGGCCTGGGACAAATACATTAAATATTAGTGTAGATCCATTTTCCATTTTCTTCAACAGGCATTACATTGGTGGGGGTTGTTGGCACGGCCACCTCACAGTAAGAAGGTTCCTAACCTGAATCCTGACCTGAGGCCTTTTCTGTTCTGTTTGCATGTTCTCCTGTGTTTTCTTTTGTTCCCTGTATGTGCTCCATCCTCCTCTCACAGTCCCAGGAACACACTGGTGACACTAAATTGTCCATACATGTGAGTGTGAATGATTTTCTTTCTATGTGTTTGCCCTGTGTTGAACTGGCAGCCTGTACAGGATGTACCCTAACCAATGCCCACTGTCTGCCGGGATATGTTCCAGCTCCCCCTGGAGCCTTCAAGGATAAAGACCCATTTATGCTCTACGTAACAGACGCATACTGCTACGGATAGAACCTTCCATACGTCTTCTAGATTCATACGTACTTGAGTACATTTGCAGAGAGCTTATGGATACAGACGAGACAGACAAAACAGAGCAATACCAGCGGAAATGGTTGAGAGCAGTGAGGCTACAATTCAAGTAAGGCACGACAAATGTGTACAGACACAACGAGGAAGAAATAAGTTAAGTGAAAAAGTGAAAAAAATCTCCCTCCTCATGTTTCGATGTAGCTAATGACCTCACAGACCAGCGCAGAGTACATCATTACCCCTTGTATTTTACTAGGGATATTATCACAACCTCCTCCTACTGTCGCCATATTTGTTGTTGTCGAAACATTTAAGTCTTCACTGCTCTCTTGTGGATGTATCAATGCCAATTTAAAAGTAGCATGGAGGTACTGACGGACACAGTGTTTGGAACGGACGTCTATTTTCGTAAGTAAATTGAGTATAAATGAGCCTTAAGTGCTTTTAGATAATGGATGGATGGGTTTTCTTTGACAACCTGTGAAGAGGTGTACATCCTAACTCCTCTTGCATGTTTTCTCCGACAGCTGCCAACCAAGAGGTGGAAGAAGTTGACGATGTGAAAGGGACACCCGGTGTGGTCGATGGCCCAACGATCAGACAGCAGATGAATGAAGACAAGGAATGAATAGATACCTGAACTGATGGAGGCACAGTCACATAGAGTCGTGTAGATTGTAAAGTCTTATTAAAATGACTTATTAAATCATCATTCTTCTTCTGACCAAAAAAAGAAAAAAAACAGAAAAAACTAATCATTTTCCCATCAGCCTTTGGTTTATTTTGTGTTTAGCGCTTATTAGCAAAGGTTACCATCACAGATGAGTGACTTCAGTACTGTATTTGGCTGTAACAAGTAAAAACATTGTTTCTTCCCTCATTGGGTCACTGGCTGATGTTAATTCATTAAACTTTATAAAAATTACTTCTGTACGTAATTCTTGCTGTGATCAAAATATGATGTCAAGCTTGGCTTGTCACAGGGTCTTGAATGTAACTTTGACATACCACAGTCCTATCCACCATCCCAACCTCCACACTTACATTCCAGTTTGCTTCATTAGGACCGTTGTGTTGAACACGGGTAAATTCAGAGGTGTGGATGTAATTCCTCAAGATACAGCTGTTTTTTATGGTGTTGTTTTATCCAGAGGTCTAAAAGCTGTATTCATATGTTTTATAACATATATGTTGATCTTTCATCAGCATTTTATGCTGTAGTATGATAAAACCCTGAAGCTACACATATTCTGATTAAAGACATCCCTCATAACTGATTTGCTCACACATATTATTGTTCACAGGAGTCAGTAAAGTGAATATAGGCTATCAATCAAACATTGTCTTCTCAGAGTCATTACGGAGTCAAAACTAAACACGTGTCAGCCTGATACATATATTGGTAGATTCTGTGAATTTTACACATTATAAACACACCCAATCTGGAAAGAAAATATCAATAAAACTGCCTGAATTATTACAGCTTGTAAATGAGGAACTTGGCCGAGATTTATTATGTGACATTTTCTGTACATTCATTAGCACAGTGGGCTACAAACAGCTAATTCTGCTGCATTATACTGTAGCCACCCAGTCAAATTAGGGTTGTCTTCTATTTCTGAAAGCTTGGTGATGATGCAGCTTACTTTTTGACTCAATCTGACACCTCACCCTACTGTTCCGTGTTTGTCAAATGATGCATTGTGCGCAACATTGTGCGCAACATTGTGCGCAACATTGTGCGCAACATTGTGCGCAACATTGTGCGCAACATTGTGCGCAACATTGTGCGCAACATTGTGCGCAACATTGTGCGCAACATTGTGCGTCAATCAACAAGCTTGATTGGCTGGAAAGTCTTCTAGTGAAAAGACCTGAAAACACAGATGCTGGCTACATACATTGATCGTGTTGGCAAATAAATTACAATGAATTAACTTGGCCATAAATGTAAGTGTAATGAAATCCTCAAATTATCGGACATTTGGGGATTTTTGTCATTTTTGATTGTACATCGTACAGATGGTGAAATTATCGTACAAATAAGATAATTATCATACGTCTGGCAACACTGACCGTCAGGAAAGAATTACTGAAATGACTGTAGCTGATTTCAATCTGAACCTCTGGATATAACCTCCTCAGGACCTGGGATTGAACCACTGACCTTCTGATAAGTGGACGACTGCGCTTACCACCGAAGCCACAGCCGCACAGTGAGGCACCTTCAGCATACCTCACTAACCCATTCATTTCACTAAATGGTGCACCTCACAGGCAGCCACACAGGAGGAAAACACAAGAAGCAAACACAAACAAACTGACAACTGAAAAGGACGAAGCGCATGGACAAAATACACAGGTTAATCAGTCATAAAGGCAGGAAGTGTAAAGCATGAGGAGCAAATGTACAAAATAAAGCATGATCTAAGTAAACTAATACTCCAGCATATGAAAACAGAGAAAGTCCTGTCATCTTTGTTTTAGTATGACAGGAAGAGCATCTGAATTCTATGAACTGAAACGTGTCCTGAGGTGGATCATTAAATCACTTTATCCTCCATTTTTACCTGAAAAGTAACATAATACAGTTACTTGTGTCACATGTTGTTAATTTTGATGTTTTTTTTTCTGCAGAGGTGTGTTGCTTTCCAGCGGTTTACCTTATAGAGAACTTAGAATACGGGAGGGTGGGATGAAGCCCTTTAATAAATGATTGAATGTGAGTGTGAGGTGCAATTCACAGAGCTTAAAACAGGGAGAAGGCTCTGTAATTTTGCAACTTATTTGTGAATATATTGCTGTGTTGGAAGCTTTTCCAAAACAATACTTGAGTAAATCACATTATGCTTGTATGAAACCAGCTCCGTTGCCTAAGAGTTATTATTTTCTGCATGATATATTCCAAAACTTTTTTCCATTAGATGCCCTGAGGCACTGGCATCTACTTATAGAACACACGACCTCTACTTATAGGACATGTTTACCCAAATTCTGTTTTTGGGAGTACTTTCTGTCTGTCTACGTTTGAGGCTTCAGTGTCTCAACCTGTTTTTTTTTTTCTGTGTGTGTTTGTGCATGTAGAGAGAGAAGGTACGCAAATTAGAGATTATGCACAAGTTTTGTGGGGTTGTGGGGTTAACCTCTGATTAATTGCACAGCTCCAGTCGGTTGCGGTGAGGGCACGCTACTGTAATTTTGCAGCTGCTTGATGTCAGCATATGACACATGCTGTCCAATTGGCCTTCCGACCACATACCAAAACACTTAAAATAGTATTCGTTTTTCTGGGCTCTTTGCTGTCAACAAAACAATATGACGAGTTATTAATAATATGTTTTTCTCTCAATTGGTAGCATGCACTAGCAATAGAAAATAACCCTGGTCTGGAGATTATTAGTGTGTTGCTGTTTTGACTTACATTGTTGCTTTGCACAGTTAATCCCTGTTGCATGTTAAAACTTGCTTTTGATGTCATCATTGTCAAAATGAGCTAAATATTGTGTACATGTGTTTGTGTGTCTTGGTTTGAGTGGAAAGAAGCATTTCCTATAGGCACCGTATCAATAGGTGTTAATTGAAGTCTTAAGGATTTACTTCCATTATTATCCTCCACCACAACTGATCTGAGGAGGGGGACACAGAACAGATTCTGTCCATCCCGTCTGTCCATTTGGCCCCCCATCTGTCTCTCGGCCCGCTTGGTTTCCAGAGCACAACTTAAAAACTGTTCAATATGTCTTCATGAAATGTTCTGCTGATTTTTTAGCTTTCAGTTAGCTGCACTTCCAATTAGAGATGTTAATTTTTAATTAATAATCACTCAGAATTCAGCCGAATAAAAATATCAAAGAACAATGTACAGTATGTTTTGTGTTGAACAAGAGGACATACTTCCCGTTTGCAGGTCATAAATGCCACTGAACAAAGAAACAAAGAAAGAAACGGTGAGTGCACAAATGTAGTCCAGCATGGGAGCATAGAAGAGGACAATGCTCAGTGGCCTGTATCCTAGCTGGAGCTATGTTGATGACATAGATGAGATTTAGTAGTAGTGTAGTGTTTTTCTGCTGGAGAGGATAAATGTCAAAGCTGGTAGTACTATGCTGCAGGAGTTGGGCCCAAAGGTAGACAACAATGGAGGCAGCAGAATGACATCAGTCATTTGAGACACTTTACCCCCCTCCTTTATTGTATTGTATTTTTACAAACATTATTTCCCCTCTTCCTGCTGTGTTTTTGTACACTGTGCTGCTGCAATATTGTAAATTTCCCCACTGTGGGACTAATAAAGGGATATCTTATCTTATCT
The DNA here is from genome assembly GCA_037577475.1 of Chaunax sp. Z400. NCBI lineage: Eukaryota > Metazoa > Chordata > Actinopteri > Lophiiformes > Chaunacidae > Chaunax > Chaunax sp. Z400. The sequence goes on along the minus strand of CM075196.1, from coordinate 21,687,247 downwards.
TATCTTATCTTATCTTATTTATTGAGGAAATAACAATAACTTTACATTTGTAACATTGAAAACAAGAGCAAACAATACATAGTGCATTAAAACAAATAAGTAGAAAGACCTGAAAAATAATTTAAAAAAAAACATGTTTAAGGGAGGAAACAAGCTAAAAATAGGTTTGCTAAAAGCCTTCCAGTAAAGATGTGTGTTAAGTTCTTTGTTAACCCTCTGGGGTCTGAGGTCACACCAGCATGAAACCTCACCTTAACCCTTCATATACCACATTAAATGATTTTTTACAGATAATCTCAAATGTGTTTAACAAGCCTGGTAATGTTTTATATCTTTTCTTCATTTTAACATATTGTATCATCATACTAAACCAAGAAAAAGGTTGCTGGGTTAGGGATCATTTCGGCATGATCTCAGACCCCAGAGGTTGAAACTGTTAACCTGCTTATCATACAAGGGCAGGATGTTCCACAGTTTTGGGGCATAATTCTTAAAAGCAGCTTCCCCACTTTGTTTATGGAGTGCTTTGGGCATGATCAAGGATAGAGGATCTCAGGGCTTATGATTAAAAAGGTCAGATGTATGAAGGTGCTAAGCCATTAACAAGTTTCTAATTACAGAGAAAAGGACCTTAAAATGTATTCTAAAGGAAGCAGGGAGTCAGTGCAGTTCAGCTTAAACAGGATTGATGTGGTCTCTCTTCTTGGTCTTAGTTAAAAGTCTAGCTGCAGAATTCTGTTTGACTTCCAGTTTCTTTATAGACTTTTTTGGGAGACCAGCAAAAAGTCCATTGCGGTACTTAACCTAGTAATAAAAACAAGAACAAGTTTCTTAGTGGGGTGGCACAGTGGGTAGCGCTGTTGCCTCTCAGCAAGAAGGTCCTGGGTTCAAATCCACTTGAGGACCTGGGACTTTTCTGTAGTTAGTCTCCATGTTCTCCCTGTGTCTGTGTGGGCTCCCTCCAGGTTCTCCGGCTTCCTCCCACCACCAAAAACATGTAATATTGGTGAATTGGTGACTCTAAATTGACCTTAAGGGTGAATGTGAGTGTGAATGATTGTTTGTCTTTCTATGTGTGGCCCTGCAATGAACTATCTACTTGTCCAGGGTGTACTCCACCTCCTGACTAAAGTCAGCTGGGATAGGCTCCAGTGTTTCTCAGGTGTAAGAAAGCTTTCTGTGTGACCTTACGGTTCAAAAACATACAGTTGGGTATCAACTATGAAAATCAACATGATGTTGACTGATGGTGTTACCTAGTGCAAGCATATATACCGAGAGGATAGCAGGTAACACAGACAGCTTCGTTAAGCTACACTGAAAGGTGAATCATGTCTTATTGACACATGGTCCTGTAGACTGACATCACATTTTCTCCCAGTATGGTAAATTTAAAACTAGCTTAAAACACTATCAGATAAATCAACCCTCTTCTCAAGGTGATGAATCAAAAGGTCATGGTCAATGGTTTCAGACGCTGCATTCAAATTTGAGAGAATGAGAACTGACACTTGGTTGAAGTCAGTAGCAAGTCTAAGATCACTTACTATATTTACTAAGGCTGTTTATGTGCTGTGATTGGATCTATAACCTGATTGAAGTTTCTCTAGGATGCCGTTAATTAAGAACCACCCTTGTTTAAGTACTTTGCTCAAGAAGGAGCAAAGGACCAAGGATAGTATTTATTAGATTAGGGTTTTTTAAGAAGAGGTTTCATTACAGCAGTATTGAAGGCAGAAGAAAATATACATTTGTCCAATTGCATATTATGTTCAGAATGGAGGGGGCTTACAGCTAGACTGGTAGGACGGCAGGAAGGTACTCAAGGTGGTAGAAAGGTAACAGAAACTTAAATACAAGTTCAAAGAGCAAAGCCAACCAACAAAGAAACCAGGGTGAACTGGCAGAGTCCCAGTGTAAATCTCTGCTTAAATATGTGCAGAGCCGATGAGGGAGAGCGGAGTCAGGTGAAAATGTGCAGAGCAGATGAGTTGCAGTTGGGAGTGGCAGTCAGGTGATGGAGAATGATGGGAAATGAGGCATCAGCCCTGCATTCATGAGTGAACTTGACATGAGAACGAAAAAGGTCACGTTTTGCCACCTCATTGAAGTCTTTGTTCTAATGGAGAGTTTCCAAAATAGAGGACAGTCAGGCATTTTCAATAATATTAACAGATTCACTGAATGACGATGGTGTTATTCCATCTGGTGACTGCGATTGCTACACGTCTTGCTGCTAGACTATACAGCAGATCATTGAAGACAAGGGAATCATTGCCATCTTGTGTTGAAAACTACCCGAAAACTTGGACCACAGTACAGGGATTGTGAATTCAAGTCCCATTTCTGAATGAGTACATCAATGTCTCGGGTAAGTTTGACATTCATAGTTACTTTGTTTGTGTTGTCAGCTCACCATTTTGGTCTTGCCATGAAGAGAAAGGCAGTGAATATGATTGAGGATGTGAGAATGTCTCTGGAGGGAAGGGAGAGACTGACTGTGACAATGAGGCTACGTTGTCGCTGCCAGCCTTAATGCACAGTTCCGATTTTCGCTCGGATTGGATTTCTTTTGTGTAGCTGTTCACATTACTTTTAAAATGTGGCATATATCAGACTCCAGTATGAACAGTTAACTGCCCTGAACTGATCCGCATGCGCAAAAGAACAACGACAAAGAAGTCACAACCAGCACGGCGTCAGACCCGGCTCAGGCGACCTATCTCCCTGGAAAAGCTGTTGGGTGGTATTGGCTGGCAGCAGATGTGTGTTACCGCATGTTGGCTAACTTGTTTGGCACTGCAAAGTCTGTTTGCTCAATTGTCCGAGAATTTTGCAAGGCTGTGCGCCATGTCCTTATGCCTATTTACATTAAATTGCCCAAAAGAGATGAACTTCAGGAGGTCAAACATGGCTTGCGAACAAGGTAGGATTTCCCCCAGTGCGCTAGTGGGATCGATGGGAGTCATATTCCTGTCATTGCCCTTAAAGAAAATCACACTGATTACTTCAATGGATGGCCTTCAGTCCTTCTGCAGGGAGTTGATTATCAGTTCTGGTAAGACTACATGAAAAAATCTGTCTTCTATACATTTTTCATTTGTCAACTAGAGGTAGCATCGGCTCAGGGTTATGCTGCAATAATGCAATGTTTTAAAAAAACAAACATTGAAAACATTACAACAAAAACATTAACAATAATTGCAGTTATTCTATGGGAGATGATCCGATCTGATGGTTCAGACTGAGGTCACATTGCCAAAATTCCGACCTGTCTCTGATTTAGAACCAGATATGGGAGTGGCCCTACATCGGAATTGAAAAAGCTTGTGTTGTTCACATTGCCATAAAAAAGTCACATATGAGGAAAAAAATCAGACCTGGGCCCCATTTTTCCTGCAGTGTGAACGTAGCCTAAATGGCCTGTAGATCATGGGCTTGTAACTTTGCCATAGCATTAACTTTGATAGCACAAAAATGCTCTATAACACAATAAAGGAAAAACCAAAAAAAACTATGGTCTGTTCCCTTTAAATAGCAATGTGTCAGGTGGAGGCACACCTGACTTTTACAGAGAATGGCAGAAGGTAATCTAAGTGGTTTACGTTACATCTAAAACACACGACTAGTTAATTAGACTAATTACTTACTTTGCACCCAGATTGTGTGCCATTATGGAGCAAAATGTGCTTCTGCGATGCACTGTAGACTTACCGCTATAGATTGTTTCACATGTTCCAAAAAGACCATTTAAATTTGCTCCTACATCTGGATAACTTTGCTCCAAGTCAGACCCGATTGCCCTGATACAGCATGTTTTTAATCACCTGCAGATTCTTCAAAGTTGGACCTTGCACGGGCGCATAAAACACAACAGATGGAGTTGTTTGTTTGACATTGTTTGATAGGAGAAGATATAAAGAAGTGCTGCAAGCTTGACTGACTGAACTGAATTTGTTGCCTAATGACCATGGCGCCCTGACAGTAGCACTGTGGTAAAAATGTCAAGTTACATATCACATCATAAATCAAAGTTTTACTCTGACATTCTTCTTTAAGAGCCGTATAATGTCCATCCAACCTGACGGTGCTGAGACAATCTTTTATTGCAATTTGAAAAATGGAAACTTTAGGAGAGACACACCTTCTTTAAAATAAGAATAAAATGTGATACAAAGCAGTCCCTTCATCCTGAACTTTAAGCAGAGCAGGGTGCAATGAAACAGCTTTCTGCAATTCAGTCAAAGTTAAGAAGAACAGGGTTAAGGGATAAAACCTCCAGAAGGTTTTGATACTGTGCTCCTGGACTTCCTCACAGTGGGTTTGACTTAAGAGATAATTAAAAGTGAACTTGTGGGCAGGGAGCCACTGCAGGCACGGAGAAAGGCTGTCAGGAGGCCAGAGACCAGCCAATGATCCCAACCCGCCACACGGCAACGGCTCCATGACGTGGCGAGGCCCCTCCGTGCTGAGAGGTGCACAGTAATGGAAACCTCAGGCCGGTCTCTTCTCTTTCCGCCCTCTCTCTATCTCCTCTCTCTTATACTCCACCCCATACTGTATACAGAAACTTATACTGAGACAAATCACACATAGTCCCTCATGTCTGACCATATCGTCCCGAGGCCTGCAGTCTGGGTACTGAGAAAAGACGAAGTGTTGAAAAGTTCTAACAATACAAACATGAAGAAATATTAAGTAAGGAAAGTAAGTGAAGGTTTCAGTGTCATTTAATTATCAATTCGGATTCTGATGCCACCAATCAATTCTGGTGTTGGTCCTGCTTTGGATTTTAATGAAATTGGAAGCTAAATGCACCATTACTCTTAGCAGATTTAGGCAGCCAAAGAGTCCGAGATCTCGTGTTTGATGAAGTGCTTTTAATTGCACCTCATGTGTGCCTCGCTTCAATGACATGTTTCAGACAAATGGATAAATGTAAATGTAAAAACGAGATGTTCTGGGTTTTGCGGTGCACGGTGCATCAGTTGAATGTTTCTCTTTTGCTTTTACTTGAGATGGACACCATACACAAGTGCATTATTACCTGCAAACCGACGCTCTTATAAAGCATGTTTCTTGACAAATGCGTCATTGTTAAAAAAAGAAAAACTGAACTGGGTTGCAATATCTATTTAGTGTAGATTATGCCTGGGTTAAAAGCGTCACTAACAGGCACTGCATCTACAAATCAATTTAATGGTCACAGACAATGCAAACCCTCCATGTACAGTAATGGAAACCTGCCCAGCCTCTCTCTATCCCTACATCAAACACATAGACACATACACAAAGTTACACTAAATCAAATGCGTCTATACCTGGATTAAATAACACATCTTCCTTTATGTTTAAATGAAGGTATTTACTTTGAATAGAAAGGATTAAGTGTTGAGGAGTTACCATTTCAACTATATGTCACTTAGCATGTGTTACATTCACATTTTATGTGCACGTCAAAGTCAACTGACTTGTCACACATGAAGTTAATGTATTCTGTGGCTCAGTTAGGAGGTCATCTAAGTTTAGGACTACACATGTTTACCATTCAGGGAGACCAGACATGTTAATTATTGAAAATGTAAGATACTGTCTGTCTACATTATAGGTGACCAAAAGTTGGAATGTCTTGGCATATACTGCACTGAGTTAGAATATTATTTAGTAGAAAGCTGTTTTGTTTTTTTACAAGTCGGAGCTCAAACTGATATTCGTGTCATACTAGATTGGATCTAGACATATATAGTGATATATATATATATATATATATATATCACTATATATGTATATATATATATATATATATATATATATATATACACATATATTCAGACACATGCAGGAAGCAAGATGAAGGAACTGCCTACTTTTTGTACAGATGAATGTTTTCTATTTGAAAAATTCTATTTTATGTAAATAGATGTTTAGCAGTATTATAGTTGTTTTTAAGTCACTGATGATATGTCTGTGATTGATATCTATTACAAGCTTTCGTTGATGCTTGGTCTGAAAACCATTTTCTAATTGGTCAAGTTTAAATGACAAAGGCGTTGGCGATGGTAAGCGCTCTCTGAGTGCTTTTCTAGTTGTACTAATACCTTATAATTATAGCTCTGTTCGGAGAATTCCACATTTGTTTTATTTTCCTGTTGTGACACTTAAATACCCCAAAGTGTTTAGAGGTCACAGGTGAAGGAACTGATTTCATGCTATTTCATGTGACGATAACAACCATTCAGAGATTAGTGCATCTGAAAAGGGGGCCGTGTCACAACTTGTCTTCAGTGAGACATCGCGGATCTGTTTTACAAATTCATCAAGGATGATGTGGAGGGGACAGGGCTCTTTTTCACAACAGCACCCCCCCACCCCCCTCTGCTCTTATTCCTACTTTGGAATTACCCTGTGGAGATTTTCGGCACGCAGAGCTCAACACTGAACAGTAAATGAGGTTCCCTCTGACATTTCCAAAGTATCAGGGTGTGCCGAATGGTAGTGGCATGCAAAGTGAGTCTAAAGCAGTGCCTGAACTTTTGAACCTGTCACCTCGTCTTTCTTCCCTGCAACTGCATGTGGACTCTGTCTTTCTTTTACAAGCTGAAGATGGAATCAGGGAGGTTGGACTTTGTGTGAACTTTTCTCATTAACCTAAATCACCCCTTGATACACACATAGACACACATGCATTTTACCACCTCCCTTACACTATTATATCATCTGTCTACTATCTATTTTATATATTATCTATTTTAATCTGTTTTTTTATGTCTATCTATCTCTGTCAGATTAAATGTATGTATGTAATGTAAATTTGTGACACCTGTGGTCTTCAACTCATGAAAAATGGGAGCAAAACCTTAAGAGCTGTGTTTATATTTTTGTGGAGTGTATATATTAATTAGTAATTAAACTCTGGAATTATTTTTCTCCATTAATAAATTAATTAATTCCTTGGCATTAATCAGTCAGGATAGGGCACAGTGTTAGCTACTGGCTGAAGGCTGCATTTCAGTTTAATAATTTGTCCAAACTAATGAATTAATTCCAGGGCTGTCTCACTCAGACATGAGATAACATAGGAGACAACAAGGAAAAACTAATATTCACTTATTGGTGTACTTAATGGAGTAAAATATGAATGTAATATTTTGTGATAAAAGCTGAGAAGATGATTTGTTATATCATCAGTACAGGTGTATGTTCATTGTCTTACCTGAGGGAGTCCAGTCATACACACATCAAATACACTCTGGTCAGTATTTCCAGTTTTTGTACTGTAACTGTAACTGTTGTGTTATTTCTATGAATAGAAGTAACAGAAGTATCTACTACTTAAACAGTTTTTGGCCACTCTACCCCTTTGTCTCCTTGACACAAAGATAAATGCAATATATGCTACACATAACGTTGTTTTTACACCACAGATAATGTGAGTTGTGGATGAGGAGTAATTGCCTATGGTGCCCGAGAAGGTTCTATCTAACAGGTAAGAATAAAACCAACCAAGTGCAGCGTCCCTGATGCCAACCCAGATTTCGAGGCTGTGAATTAAAATGGCATTGTCAACTCTGTCAAAGGAAGCTCTTAGATCCTAAAGAATTAGAATGTCACTCTCCCCCTATTGGCTGCTAAAAAAAAGATCATTGGTTACCTTCAGGAGGGCGGTCCATTTACTGTGTAAGGCCTAAAACAGATGTTTGTCGCCAAGTTTGGCAGAATATTATTATTTTCCATTTTCATCCTCTGTACTCCGTGGACCCACCATCAAATCATCCATCACCCAGGCTGGCCACTCCTTGGAGCAGACAACAGCACTGCCTGGACTACAGGAGGTAACTCCAGACTTCTAAGAGAACCACAAAGCTTGTCTATTAGCCGTATTTCCACTACATGGTATCTGCTCAGCTCTACTTAAGTTTACTCACCTTTTTTGGTATTCAGTAAGGTAAATAGTACCTGGTATCTGGTACTACTTTTTTAATACCCCCTCCGTCGAGGTTCCAAAGAAACATTGTAGACCACTGATTGGTCAGAGGGAATCATTTTTGCATCACTGCGTTATCAATGACGGCACGCATGGAATATCCTGCACAGCACAAATCAATGGCTGCTATATTCAAACAACCAAGCTACTTTAGCGACTGTAACTTTGATTTAATGCAGCCGCCATATTGAGGTGGTGCAGATGTTCCTGTCTTTGATAGCTGATGAGAATCCCGAGAGGGGGACGAGAGGTGTGTTTAACATTGAAGACAAAGCCACGGCAGTTTTTGCATGGCGGCGCGATGGCAATCAGCTATGCTGAGGCGGCACAATCCTCTAATGGAAAACGACCTCTGGAAAAGTACCTGATACAAAGCTGAGTCGAGTCGAGCCAGTAATCATGTAGTGGAAATGCAGTTTAAGGCACGAGAGTCTAATAGACAAACTGTTGTATTAAGTCCCACATTAATATTTTTGTTTGTTTCTTTTTAGCTAACTCAGTACATTTACATTGATGTGGGAACTGAAACGTTGATGAATGTGCACTGTCCCTGCTAAGTAAGTAAGTAATTGTGAGAGATCCACGAAGAGTTATTATTTGACAGTTGCATAATTACAAGGGACCCCACAATTATTTTTTGAATATATATTATTTTCTCAAATAATTCATGTTATTTTCTTAAGTAATTTCATGAGTTCTAAAAGTGTTGATGTGTTTATATGAGCTACAATTCTGATAGCAATTAGTATAAAACAAGGATGCGCTGCATTATTTCGCCAGCAGACGGCGCCTGTCAACCAAAATCAAGGTTAAGGTTAAATGCATTTGTAGAAGAAGAATCCTTCTTCTTCTTCTTCTTCTTCTTCTGTTTTGTTTTGTGTTGTTTTTGTATGTTAGGTTGAGTGAACGGAGAGACGAGAGTGAATTTGTTCTTGTCAAAAGTGGAAAATAAAGAGTAAAACGTGAGGCCGAGCTCCTGAGTCTGCCCGTGGATTAAAGCTGCAACATAATGAAATAAACAAATAAACAAACATTTAGTGTTATATTGTATATATATTATATAGTGTATATTATATATACAAGGTGTTGTAAGACACATAAAGGCAGTGAACTAAAGCTAAGCGTTACAGTCGTACCAGTCAAAAGTTTGGACACAGTTTCCCATTCAAGTGCTTCAGTGTCAGAGAAGCATCCTGAAGTAAATCTAAATCACTGACAAAATTATAAGAATGTGAAGAGATGAAGATTGTTTACACTGCATAGACATTTACATCTAATATATGCAATTAAACAATGACTTTGTCTGAGTCAACCAGACTAAAAGATATGGGCTAATGAGCATTGTAGAGGGGTAGATAGAGGGAAGAAATGGGACTGGGGGTTGGAACAGTTAAACCGCTGGGCTTAGGTTTCAGATCTTGCCTGAACACCTGGATCTGCGTATTGCTTGGTAGAAGCAGCTGGGGAAAATTTTGGCCCGGAGTCCAAGACCTGGCTCTTACTTGGCTGAGCTTTCCAGCCTGCTCCTATCTCCCTGGAAAGCCCTTTTTAGCTGGTGGAAACTGAGAGGGCTCTTTGAGCCCCACAAGCCTCAATAAATAGTCTCAAATGACCTTGCATGCATAGTGGGGGATATCTCAATTAAGCAATTGTGACACACTATTTGCCCTCTGTCAGGTCACTAAGGTAGTCATTACATTTGTAAAGAAAGTGAAAGTACTGGTCTTACAAGCTAGGTGTTGATTGGTTATAGTTTGTAATGATACATCGCAATACACAAAACTTGTGTGGAGATTGGTAGTCAATAATGTGTGAATGAATTGTGTGTTTTCCCAGGTGTCTGTCCTGAAAGACAAAAGGTTCCAAAAATAAACATTTAAATCCAGTATTTCCATAGACTTAGACTTAGACATACATTCCAGCTAAGAATAGCGATTTGGCATGAGCTTTGCTAATATAAACCGTTTTATCAAAGCAGACATTTATGAGATGTACGTCTCCCTGAAGACACAATATGCTGCTGAATAATAAAAAAAACTTCTTTTTTTTTCATCTAATGCCATGAGATCAAATAAATGAAATAGCAAATGGGGCTACAAACCAAATGACTTCCAGTGTCTATATGAGATGTTTTTATTTCATTTGGAAAAACAAATGGAACAATTGTTTATTCAGCACCAAGAGCCAATCTTTCAACTGTGCAGAGTTATCTTAAATTAGCTCGGAACATACATCAACTTTACTTTGTGTTCATTTATGAGTACTGTGTCTGTCTGCCAATAATGAATGTGCATTGGGTACATGCTTCATTAATATTATTCTATATGTTTACTCCAGGAGAGTGACTGTGTTAACGTTTTTATGCTCTATATCTACAGTCAGGCAAACAGAGAAGTGAGAAAATGGCATCTTCTCCTGCCTTGGTTAACCATAAATCAATTAGGCTTTTTGCTGGGTACGGGAGAACTGGGGCCAGAGATGGGATAGGGATTTCCATCAACCCACTTCACAAATTGGTCTCCAGCAAGGGACTGGGATTAAGTTCCCAGTCCCAACAGTTGCAGCCACCAGTGACTGGGTTGCATGGATTGGACAGATGGGATAACTGGGCGGGTCAGTGGAAGCAGGACTAACTCAGTCTGCTGCTGCTGAGGCCATCTGGAAAAGTGGAACGGGATTCCAAGGCCTGACAATGAGGTGAAGAAAAGTGCTTTCCCCTCTGGGCCTGCTGGGCCTAGCAGTGATTTGTACCAGAGCAAATAGGCACTTGGTGAGAGGAGGGGAGAGAGGAGCTTCTCTTTCTGTCCAAGCAGTTGTCCTGAGATTTCTTCGTTTGCTATTACTCCTCAGCTCTTTCTTAACTCTGCACCATCCATCCTTTTTTCCATTTCTATCTGGCTCTGTCTCACTTTCTCTCTGAGGTGCCTTTAACTCTCCTTTTCTTGACTCCCTTTCTTCTTTGTTCAAAAAAAAAATCTAATTCTCTAAAAAGGCTCGTCAGGTTTTTCTTGTGCTCTGAATTGCAGCTGAAATGTCATTAGAACAAGATTTTCAGTTTCACTTATCGACTTTCATTTCATTAATACAGCACATGTCATTTATACAGAGTCATGTTAAACTACATAAGAGGAAAGTGACAAAGACCCATTCAATATGTACTGTACCAGACTGAAGAGTCAAAAGAATTATGTCCTACGTTTTCCTGAATACTTTTCCTTGACAACGAAGGAAAAGTCAGGAAAAGTCGACTGCAGTGCAAAGAGAATCTGACTGCACTTTCAAGGGCCAAACGACATTGTTGGACACAAACCCTCGTAAATATCTGTAAATCACTTTATAAAGCTACATTTAGCATTTGAGTGAGCTGCCACTTCTTTGAGCTCTGGCTTTAGGCTTATGTTTTAATGGTAGAGTTTGATAGAAGATGGTTCTGGTCTATTTGTTATTTTGGCCTTGGTTCACCCTGAAGTCAAGCATCTCTTATTGTAATTATTTTTTGCTCACTCTGTACAGCACCCATGTTTGGGGCGCAACAATGGCATTATCTCCTTTCCTTTCGTAATAGATGTTCCAGTTGAACCTATGAAAAGTAGACAAGAGAGGAAACACCTAATCTTCTTAGCATTAGAATTTGATCAGCTCTCGCTATGGTTTCCAAATAGACAGTTCCAGGCCATTTCACTCGGTTACGAAGCATCCTAACCAAAACCGGATATTTGACTGTAGAGCCAGTCCTCATCAGAGGTGAAGAAGTGAGCCAGTAACCAATAAATCCTCATCCTCAAAGTAGTGTGTCTCGTAAAATCAATGAAATCTTGTTTTAAACAGGTAAAGCATAAATAAATTTCACAACCTTTTCTATTGCTGCATCTTCTTCACCTCTTTGTGATGTGAGTCATAATGGGCTCATCTTTGCCCCGTGAGGCTGGAGGGCAGAAAAGGCTCAATGGTACTTGACTGGTTGGCACGAATCACAACGATTACCATTGCACACTTAGAAACAAAGCTAACTTTTATGAGAAAAGACTTCAAGGGTGCTAATTGGTTGGATCGGCAAATGCATGTCTTTTCTGAGTTTTCTATGGCAACTATCCAGTTGGGCTTGTCTCAACTTGGATATAGAATAATCCCATAATCTTGCTTTTGCATTAATATGATCTAAGAACAAAAGTGATCAACTTTTCCATGGTTGATTTGTGTCTCTCTTTCTTTCTTACTTTGCAAAAATACGACAGGAATTGGAACGAATATTCAACTGAGGATGAGGTAGAAAGGACTGGAATCCACGGTCTGATGTGTCTTGTTGTCTCACAGAAAATCACTTGCGGGGCCAGACAAATTTCAGGGTTGATCATGTTCGTGCAGTTTGATACATTACATGAATATATTCTTGAACCCCTGCCGTGAGAAGAAAGCTATAGGTAGAAGATTAAGTACATGATTTACTCATCCTCAGTGGATATCAGGTATCAGATGAGTCACGTAGTAATGCTTTATGGTTTAGCACAGTGATGAATACTGTAAGATGAGTGCAGATTGCAAAATAACTCTGTACACTGTGACCTTTAGAACTATCGTTGGTGTAAACAAGTTACATATTAATTTTCTATTCAGGAAATACACGAAACAATTTGCAGCTAAACGCTTTATTCATAATTTCAGGTGTTCTGGGGAAATGAAAGTCACTCAGACTTTAAAGCAGACTTTAAATGGTTACATGACTGACCTCAGATAGGGTGTATCAGTCATTCCAGTGTTGTTCACATCCAATGACATGAGTAGGCCAAGGATATTGTGTGCATGTTGTCTGGGAGAATGGGAGAATTTTTGGGAACAAAATGTACTGTACTTGTTTTTGGCCTGATGATTAGCATTTAAAGGCTTTTTCACGCTTCAAAGTGCTTTAAGAGACCAATATCCCTATTCAAATGCCACAGTCCAGCAAAGCTTCAGCCTGTTGCGGTTGTCGTCAGCTGTTTTGGGGCCATAATGTGAGAGCTCTGGGCTGCTATCAGCCTCCTTTTGTCTCGTACCACAGAAAGGCTCCTGTTGATGACTTATTTTGGAAACCAGAAGCACGGGCCTCTCAGCACTCAGGACAAGATGGCGAGTGACGGGGCCTGGCTGGCTGGGGCTTAAGTGTGTGAAAACTGGGAGCCCGATAACAGTTTTTGGGATCATCGCCAAAAAATGTTTTTGTGGGTTTGTTTTTTGTCTTCTTTCATTTTGATTTGTTTTGTTTTTCTTAGTGGAACACGTTGTTACCATGCTCAGCATGGGATTTCTGATGATGAAATAGGAGAACCCAGTTTACTTGTTAGTGCAGCCAATCACAGAGCTTCCTTTAATAAATTTGTTACTGTTGATGTTGTGCTATTGTGTTCCTGTATTAGTCTCACTTGGCTGCATTTAGTTTGAGGTATTCCTTGTCATTGTTACTGAAAGGACGTCTGTGTGTAGAATAATGGGAAATGATAATGTGGTACGAGCTGCAAAGCAACTATTAAAAATCTACTATGCTCATAAAATGTACTTTGTGTTGTGTATGTGTGTAAGTGAGGGACACAAAGAAATAAAGACAATTGTTCACAACTCATATATTTCACAGAAATACCTCACAATGATTTTTGCACAAGAGCCTGATTCATTGACAGTCGTCATATCATTTACTATAAGATCAGTTTATAATGGTTTAAAAGGAGGAGTAGTTCCCATTTTCAGTCATTATTCAAGTCAATACAATTAAACCTACTAAGCATATTTAATATTAACCAAGCATACTACAGCTATGTTAACCCTTCTCGTGTGTTCAGTTTTTTTTGTAAAAATGTAGTTAATTTTAATTGTTTGTCATAAGGTTCCATAACTTTGTTCACACATGGCATCTAAACACACAAAATAAATGTTGAGAATTTTTATTAAATTTGGGGGTTTTTGTTGAACTTATGTACACCCTTGGTGTTCCCAGTCAAAAATCACCGGCCATTAGAAACGCCCCCTTTTGGCTTCCATGGCAACCCCAACGGGAACCTATCCCGAATTGAATTTTTACCCCATGAGAACCACACCTGTTGGCAATTGTCAAAAGCAACCGCAACATGGTTTCAATGATTTATACAACTTTCTCTCAGCTCTGGTATATAAAGCTGTTTTGAGGCCTTGCTCACAGATCATTCTGTGGCAGCATGATGGCTAAGAGATATGAGCTCAGGCCAGTGAGGCCTACAGGCCATAAATAACAAATGGAAGATCAAAACTTTTAAAAAAGAAGAACTTGAGTTGATAAAAAGATGAAACACAACATTAGGTGATGATATATGTATTATTATGGTTTTATAATCAGCTTGAATGGAGCAGCCATTTTTGACTGGGAACACCAAAGTATGCTTGTGTAGATTCTCAGTCATCCAGGTCATGGTAATCTTTGAAGGTTAATTCAGAAGCAACTGGACTTCTTTTCTTAGCTTGAGGACGTTTCACCTCTCATCCAAGAGGCTTCATCAGCTCTAAACTGTTGGTACGAGGTCAGGATCTTAATCCTCTGTGAGATGTAAACTACCTGAATACTTACATACAATGCAGTCCTGACATCTCTTCCACGACAGTTTCACCATCGTTATGCTAACGACTCACATAATGGCCCGATATGCATACGAGAGACTGTTGGTCCCAGCAACCCCAACGACCCACAATAGGACCAGGTCCAGGACCAGGAATGGAAAAGGAAAGAAAGCAGGTTACTTAACGACTCTTGAGGTAGTTTACATCTCACAGAGGATACTCTGTGAGTTCATTTCATGTTAACACCGAAGTAGTTAACATGAAATGAACATGAAATGAACACAACAGGAGGGTTAACACATATTACATTATGGTGGGAACAGATCACTGTGTTCACTATTGACAGTAATGTAAGATAAAGAACACAGACTAATTATCCCTGCCTGCAAACAATGTGAAACTGAGTTTAGATTTTCTACTTTTAAGTCCATTGAATCCCTCCCAAGACTCCCTCTGCTGTATAATACTTTCATGATGTAAGACCAGCAATCCTGGCTAAGGCTTTGGTTTAATCAGAAAAATTCTGACTTCCTCTAATTACGTTGGAGCAAGAAAACAGGTTTGTGGAACTTCACTTCTGTGAAACACTGCCAGTTGCAGACATCAAAGCTGGGGAGTATTACAAGAGACCTTATCGATTTGGTATGAGAACCTCCTAATTAGATCTATTTGTGAAACGTTGATACTTAATCAAATTGAAACACACCTAAGTCCCAACTTTGGCTCATCTTTTTATAAAGGCCAAGAATGGGGTATTTGTTTTGATATATAACAGATTTCCTGCTATTGTAATTGTTTTTGCATTATGAAAAATATTTTTTTTCATTAACTTTCGATGACCTATATATTTGTAGAATGGGTTCTAATTGCTAGAAGTTGTCTTCTTAGAATACTAAAATGCCCATATGTACATGGGAGGAGTTATTGGTTGAAAGTAATCACTCCTCCTATACGTACCATGAAGCAATCCCCTTCTAATGTGACTAAGCTGATTTTTATGTCCCATGTCCAAGTGGCCATGAGGGCCGTTGGCACATAAATCATGTCATCTGCACATGTTGACAGAGTCCTTCCAAATTATGCCAGGGCCCTGCCTCCCCTTTGTGTCAATGTCGGTGACAGTTTTTCCAATTTTGATGAGAGGGTGATGCATAAAAGACAAAATTCAGGAACAACAATCAGATAAACTTGTCTCTGCTCAAGTTTGATGTCAGTAAATAACAGTAACATTAAGTTGATATGTGCGTTCAGTGTATCTCCATCTAGTTTGTCTTTCTGAGCCGGGCAGTGCATGTCAAGGTCCAGAGCTTGTTTGCTGGCCAGCCGCTCGCAAGTTTGTGTTTCTATGACTTTTAAACTGCAGCCCCAAAAAGATAACCATGTTGTTTGTGAACACGTGTTCATAAAACCTTTGCACATAATTAAATTTGTGCTTTCCAGGAGCAAATTCTGTGGTGACCAGGCAGTCCAGAACATACTTATGGGCTTTATTGTCTCCTCATAGGAACACCTAATTTTAGAAGAAGGTGATGATTATGTAGCCTCTCTGTCAAGGTTTGGTTCTCTGGACTAATAGAAAATGGAGAGCAATGGCTTGATATTAATTATTGATTAAATATTGACTTATAATGTTCACTAACTGGGCATTCTGGGCAAACCTAATCACAAAAAATGTTACCATTTTAAGATGTAAAGTTGCAACCACATATTTTTTATCATATAGCCAAAACTATTGGTACAATATTAAGAGGACTGGCAGAGTTTATTTTGATTTTTATTATATTATTAAATTCTATTTCTGCATTTAATATTTTCTATAATTTCTTCTTTTTGCAATGCTTAATATCACAATATTCAAAAATATTCATTTCACTAAATGTTTTTCTATTTATACCTCTTTCTGTATTGGTCTATTTTTCTAAGACCTACAGATGGAGCAAACAGTTTCAAAGGAAGTAGAAGCACTGGGATGTCAAATGTGACAACAGCAAATGGTTTCCATGACAGATTGGAAAGAAGGGGGGCCTCGAATCAAAATTGTGGTTAGGCCACAGGGAAGACACGGCTGGTTGCTTCTGTGTGTAGTCTGTATGTGCGGACTGTATGTACTGTGATCTTGGCTGACTATGCAAACACTGCAGTATAAAAACTTCTGACATATGGAACAAAATCCACAATCTATTATCATCTAATAATGAATAATAAAAAATGAATAAAAGTTCAACCAAACCTAACGTGAGGCTTCTGCAGTCTGACTAATCCAAATCAAGAGGTTATCTTCAAATGCTGACACTTTTAAATACAAAATTCCTTCTTTGTATGTCCCTGGATTGCCTTGCTTGGCTGAGTGATTTGCATGGAAGTTAGTCGCCAGGAAAAAAAAAAAAGGTTTCGACATGGGACTGGCAATAAAACCTCACAGCTGAACTGGTGAACACATTTTTGCACAAAAGAGAGGAAGGAAGTTACGAAGGGATTAGTTCAGAGCCAGTATGGATTTAAAGTGTACTTTGACTCGACTTGAAATTAGAATGGCACTCAGTAAAGTCTGCCAAGGCCCAACAGTCCCCTTCAATTCCATCAAGCCTCATCTAAAATCAAACCCATGGCCCACCAACCATAATTTACAGTGCAGACGACCCCATCTGAAAAAATATTTGAATGTGGTGGATTCAAATTTTTATTCACACCCAATTGAACATCTATGCATCTCGTAGGTACTAACCCCCTAAATATAGTTGATTCTTTTCATCAAGATCCATGCAGTTATCCCTGAGAAAGTAAAGCAAATGTTGAAAAACACCCTATCTTGAAAAAAAAAAGAACATTTAGCCTGAAACGTACCAAAATATAATTGAGTCTCTTCGGGCCCAAGACTTATCCTCATGTTTCATGGAAATCTGTTGAGTAGGTTTTGGGAAATTCTGCTGACAAACCAAGAAACATGCATGGCTGAAAACATAACCACCTTAGGGGAGGTAAAAAGCACAACCTACTCTAAGTCAGTGAAATCAGGTCTAGTCATAGTTTTATCATGAAAAAGGTTTTCATTTTTACACTTTAACTCACTTTGTCGTACACAAAAGTCAGCAAAGGGAGACAAATTCATAAAATATTTTTATCACTATCTCCAGAGAACTAGAATAAAAAAGTAAATCAATACATGTTTATGTCTGCATGTCTCCAGTGGAGCTGAAGCTTCAGTAGATCTTTATGTCACATGCATCATGTACATGATGTAGATGCCACATTTGTTCTCATCTCTAAATTTCTGGTATTTTCAATTGTGTTTTTTTTTTTAGCATTTTTAAGATGAGCATAAAATAGTACTGAATACTGAATATTATGATCTTAGATATGAGTATGATGCTATATATCCTGTACTACAGTATATCTCTTTCACCTCTCTAGAGCAGCCATTTAATTGATCTTGAGTGCATGGTCTTAAGTGCATGGTGCATGAGTGTTTAGGGTGTGGCCATTTTGGCAGGTAAAAGACACATAATCTGCTCGCAAAGTAACGCACAAGGTGCAAAGGAAATGCAGTTTTCTCTTGGTTTGTGCTTTGGGCGTAACATGAATTAAAACTTTTAGGAGCCAACTTTAGGAGCCAGGTTCCCCTGCAGCTAACACTTGGTTATTTTAACAGCGACATGTGTCTCGCTGAACGACAGGTATGTAGTCTTTGACTCCACCATCTCCTAATCCTCTGTCCAATGCACTAATACGGAATTGAGGAGGAGGAAAGCTGCTGTGTGTCCCTTTATGTGTAATAGTATTGTGTTGATTGCAGTCCACAGATCAGGGTTGGGTCATAAAAATGTTTATTCTGATTAATAGTAGATGAGGTGTGGGTGGGTGAAATAATAAAAACTAGTAAATACACTGCCTCCAATGATATCCCAGCAGCAGAAAGAGCAAGGGCATCTCTCCATTAGGGGAGATGCTGTGCACATTTACGCACAAGGCACAGATTTAAATCTCAACACACAGACAGGATTGGTCAGGTTCTAATCTTAAATATTATGTGTTGAAATTAAATCCAAAGGTTCACGCACACAGTCCAGGTTCGTACAGGGAAATTGTTTGGAGCAAAGCAGCCATTCTCCTGATAAAGCCTGAGCTCCATCAGAGCTGGGTAAAATAATTATTTTCTAAAATAAATGTATAATTTAGTTCCAACTGGTTAGTTCCCTCTTTCCTGTGAAGTCCAACTACTGCAGTTTTGCAGCTTACATGTCCCACAGTATTTGCTGCAGTGGCAAATTGGGATGAGGTCAGAGCAGATCAGCACATCATCAGCGTAACGAGTGAAGTGTACTCGTGGTGTTAGCCTGCCTATCTAGGTGTATTATCTACATAATGTGCCCTTTAAATAGCAGGAAAAAGATTGACTTTTAACCATATTTTTATTGGTTAATGGCAAAATCCCTCTCTGCTTCCCCAAGATTACAATGTGTCTGACCACACCTCCTTTTAAGACTAATACGCCCATGGGTGCACAGTTGGGTGCAAACAATGTTGACAACGGGCATGAAAACGACAACTGCAAGTTCGCTGTTACAAGTATGTCACAACCTGAGCCCACCTACTATAAATCCTGCTGTTATGATATTTTGTGAGTGATATAATAAAATTTCAGACCTCCAGTTGAGGGTATGCAGTACGGTCAGTTTATTCTTGTGTTTCTGAATGATTGTACAATGTAACTTTAGAGTGTGGGAGTGAAAATACATTTATAGTAAAGTGCAAAATGAAAAAATAAAAAATCCCTGCAGTGCGACTTAAATTTCACGTCAGTGTTCTACAAAGCAGTGCACTGACATCCACACACTTAGGTTTAACTGTAGTGTAAATGAAACTGTAAACAGATGCATATTTAAGAACAGTTGTATATATACTTTATATTTACTATACTGTATACTCTACATATACTCAGGTCCATCACAAGAATTAATTTTGGTGGTTCCATCACCCAGCTGCTTGCTTCATCAAGCCAAAAGCCTTGGATATGGCTTCAATCAACCCATGTTCCAACTCTTCATTATGATACAGCCATCTGCCAGAGAAAGTCAAACCAATTGTTATGTGACTCAATGGAGATGTGTTCATTTTATGTTGTAAGAGGAAGGAACCAGTTTGTTGTCAGGATACTTCAGCTTCTGCTAAAGTATTTCACAGGCTACACAACATGCATACATCCCCAGCAACCCTTGAAAATACAGTGTGGAAAAAGGAAACACAAATCACAGTAACAAATGAATAGCTTGTTATGATAAGCTAACCAATTATCAACACAAACAGCCGGTGACTACTTTACTTGTGTCCGTGCCACCAGGCCACGCTGCTCAGTGGAGGCTGCTTCCCCTGCTTCTATGGCAACCTGTAAGCAAAGCTATCTCTTGTTTCAGAGCTCCATTGTTTTGTTTCCCATTTTAATGGAGAGACCTTGTGTTTGCTGCTCAATGTATTTGAAAAATAACACTT
This sequence comes from Chaunax sp. Z400, assembly GCA_037577475.1. NCBI lineage: Eukaryota > Metazoa > Chordata > Actinopteri > Lophiiformes > Chaunacidae > Chaunax > Chaunax sp. Z400. The sequence continues at coordinate 21,667,215 of CM075196.1, read as the reverse complement.
TCAGTGCCAGATAGATTACAAGGTCACTGCCCCTCCTGTGTTACTAATTACAACACTGAAGTTGATCACAAGCATATAGAAAGTTAAACTTCAAACCACAGCAGCTGACTCCATATGCCACATACTCTATATATATATATATATATATATATATATATATATATATATATATATATATATATATATATACTATGCATCAAACCATCTTCATTTGTTAATTGAATTTTCTCTCATGCTCTCAGATGCTCTTTAGCTGTTTCACTGCTAAAAGGACAGCGAAAATTCTGCTCAGCTGGAAGGTTGGAATGGAAACCACCTGTGTTTGTCTGACATACCTCCTGCTGTTAGGGATTATCTTGTCTGTTTATGAAATTATGAAAGTGTTAAACAGCTTGACGCTGCTCATTTTCCAGTGATGTAAGCACCTCCTTCTCCTCTGCTCATCAAATTTCCTCTGGCTCCCTGCCCAAGTGGGACAAAAGCAGATCTGTTGCACATATGTACAACTCTGAACATGGAACTCTTGTCTACTTAATAATTAGCAAGAGATTTCTTTTCAGCAAATGACTGATTGTTTATTTTAAAGTGTCAAACATTATAGACAGCCCACGTTAGGTTTGGAAACCACATCATTTGAACCACATATTGTTTCATAATTATGCAAGTAGTGAATTATTAGACCACAATGTTTGTAACTGGATGAACTAAGGAGGATATTAAAGGGGAGCATAAACATCCAAAATGAAAAAAAAAGTTAGTATAAAATTAGAAATAAATGTAACTTTAAACCCTGGTCGTTTTGTTTCCTAATGTTTGGGTGCAGCACAACTAGAAGGCCTTGTTCTCAGGTCTACAGGGAGGCTAATTGAGATTTAAACAATCTGAATGCATTACCGTAAATGCATGTAAGGTAATCAGAAGATTTTAAATTCGCTGCTCATATGATTAGAAGCCAGAAGAGTGAAGTCAGGGCAGGAGTAATACAGGGTCAGTGTGGTGTCTTGGTAATCTGCCTGTGGAAATTTGGATGCACTGAGTTACAACTTCTTCACTTCATTTAGAATACAGAATTTTACAGCTGAGAGGAGATGAGGATGAAAAGCATGGACTCTTAGGCAAGAGGTATATTTACTTTTTAGCATTTGTGTTGTTACTGGATACTGATGTTGGAGACAAATGAGATAGACCTACAACAAAGATCCCAAGCCTTCATCCAGCCATATGTTGCAGTTATGTGGTAAAGGGTGCAATATATGGGATGGGTTGGCACAAATTTCCATGTATCCATTCATAGTATCCAGAAGATGCAAACAGTCCAGAGTGATCCCCTGAGTTTTTCTCTATCACCACCTGCAGGTTGATAATTTTGCATTTCTTTTTTTAATTTTTCTAACTATTACAATAAATCAAATTACATGATATTTGATCAAATAAATGTAAAACCCTCCACTCCATCAACCTCTTCTTTTCTCATTGTTTAGTGTTTATTAGCAAATATAAGCACGCTAACCTAAGGAGCTAACATGACAAACATCAGTATATTAGCAGAGAGACAATCTGGAAAGAATTTCTCATAATTTTTATTAACATTTCAAGGTAGAGTGGTTTTCAGTTTTTTCTTTTCTGATTTTGCAAAAACTACCAAACTTATGTGATTTGATTTTGTGGAGGGGGCGGGGCATGGACCAGTCAAACTGTTCAGCGCTGGTGAAGGTATACGCTTCACTGAGTGACTTATCAGCATTGATTTACTAGGACAAGACCTCCAATCAAAGGTTGTGGGTGTTTTAATAATACTGTATAACTTCAGAAATACATTTATACAAATAAATATATACAAATAAAATATGTGTCTAGAAAATGAAATGACCATTTTAGGGAAATGACGCCTATAAATGTCGAAAAAATATTTATTTAAAAAAGAAATGCTGTCATCAAATACAAAAAAAATGCATCAAAATTAAAATATGTTCCATTAGGGAGGTCTAATTCTCTAACAATACTCACAGTACTATACCATTCACTTAAACCAGTGCACATACTGGTCCTGTGGATGCTTTCACACATTGTAACCCAGTCGTACACTTGTTTTGCCGGTGGAAGATACTGAAAATAAACTTTAAATATCAAATGCATCTTGAAGCATTGTTTGATTTAATCATTGTTTGTTTGAATGACCATTTCCACATACAAACTAGGAGAATCTTTTTCCCATCATGGATGATAGAAGATGCAGTCTCTTGATGAGTCTTCAAGATAATATGACAGATATGTACGTTGTTTATACGATGATTTAAACTAACCTATAGGAACCTGTGTAGACCTGATGTCACAGGATGAAGGGGTTTCTTATTTAGTCCTCTTCCCCTTTCACTTTCAACACATTATCTTTCTTGATTACTCATTCACAGTTTCCATTTATGGCCATTGTTACTTTGTGTAACACTCCTATTGTTGGGAGGCAGCTGAGGAATTTTGAAAGCTAAAAAGAGCAACACAACAAAGCCTGTTGAATCCAAGGTCACAAATTGTGACCAGCAGTGACCTACCGATACAGAAAAGAGGCTAATTGGACTGATGTTCTCATTTGTGCACTACATGGACCACAGTAGCATGCAGACAAGAGTTTGTGCATTTGAACAAAGGGGCCAAACAATCAAAACTTTAGTGACTTGGGGTCAAACTCCTCTGGCATTTCCAAAACGAACTAAAGTAATGGAGTGGGTTCTAGCGAGTGAATGACATCTTAAATGAAAAACAGCAGCTGCTATTTCCTGCAAACACAGAAGCAAGGCCTTTTGTTGCACTCTGTCTGATGGCCATCGGCACAACAAGGCAGCTGGAGAGATTTCAAAGAGGACGGTATCGGAGCCCTGCTGGTTTCAATTTCTCCCATCATCCTTTCTAAATGTGCTGGAGAGATTGTGGAGGCTTACAGCAGCCTTACTGAATGGCTATTTCAGATCTATGTACTTTATATTGAACCCTCAGTATTTACTTGACACCACAATTGAGAGAAATGCACACGGCTTTCAGCACTTGATACTTTCAAATAGCTTACCTGCTATAATATAGGCCATTTGATTATTTTCAAACTCAGATGCACTTAGAAAGACATTTAACCATTATTTTCCCCCTGCTATAAATCATGTGTACCACTGACAAACTATGGACAACGATTCCATAAATATTAAAAGAACAGCTCAGCTAAAACTTAAAATCAAATCATTATGGACTCAACTCTATGCCGATGGTCTGTAATGTTTCTTGGTCCACTAAACAATTCTGTAGTCTCCTGGCAAAACAGTATTGCAGCATTCTGAGGAAGATGGTGTTTGAAAAGTAAAACACAACAGAAAACAAACATAACATGCCCTCAGATCTAACCTTGATTTCATTTTCCATTAGAGCACAGGTGTCAAACTTAATGCCCGCTGGCCGAATCTGGCCCGCCACCTCATTTTATGTGGCCCATAAGAGCTTGCAAAGAATATAATTAGCTTTTAATACAGTTCTATGCCACTCTACAAAAGTATGGTGTCCATACACCACATGTCCCACAATGCATCTTGATTTTGTTAACTGTGCACTAAACACGTCTAGCCACTAGATATATACATGTTTGTGCTTAATGGAGACAAGCCAGTATCTTCTTTGCTACGAGGCAGTGGCAGTAGTTTGACACCAAATAAGGAGCCAATGCTAACCTTAGCCACCAAGAGAAGCAATAAAGTGTCCAAGAATCAAAAGGAAGCCTGCATTCTCAACAGAATATGTTTGTAAAAGTTACAGCCACAAATGATGGAGCAGTGAAAGCTGCTTTATTGTTGCTGAAGAAGTCACCTGATATTCAGAAGGTGTGTTTTTTTTATGCAGTGTATGCAGAAGGTATGTGAGCAGGCCTGACAAGAACCCTCTGAATGAGACACTATTCAAAGGGTTGAGTCGTACTGCTCATGTTAAGTCAAAGTTATTCATAAATGAATTACTTTTCTGATTTCTTTTTACTTGTTTTAAACATTTCCTGGGTTCCCACCAGCATGCACCTGTGACTTATCAATCATGCTACTTACAGCACTGGTGTTCTGTTTCTGAAATTCTAAAGTGCATGTGTGCCTTACTGTATGTATGATGACAGATAGTGCCATAAAGTACCAACCAGCATCTCCTGACAGGTACACAGACAGGTCCTGTGGGTGAGACTTTGGCTGGTCTTTGTCGTCTCCTACATCTTTTGTCCTTCAGAGCTCCTCTGATTTAGCAGCCGGGTAACACTTACCCTGCTGTGAACATGTGACCATCCTGATAGAGGAAGAGTATGGAATACGTTTCCTGTTGTACTATTTGCCTGGTCAAGGCACATACTTGGAAAACTCATTCATCCCATTCATGAAAACTTATTTCTACATATCAGTGAGGTATGAATGACCAAATCCAATGCAGAGATCTTTAGAAAGGGATGATGCTCTTAGACATCTGATCTGTTTTCCCAGTTCTTGACGCAGATAGTTGAACTTGGGTTCACCTAAATTGGTGAGATGACAGTTTAAGCAGATACCACATTCATTTATGGGTGGCTGCATTTTGTGATTACCCAGGGGAGCATTGGGAGGGCTAGGTAGGACAGTTATTTTCAGACCCATAAAGTCTGGAGTGCAGGTCTGTGGAATAATCCACCACCCCAAAGGCCTTGCTACCTCCAGCGCAATAACAGCCTGTCTCCAACCTTAAAAATAGCTGGACACTGGAACTCTCATTATAACCATCCATCCCTGCAGTGGAAAACGTCTGACAGAGAGAGGGAAAAGAGAGTTTGTTTAGAAATGAGGCTCATGTGCCCTGCCAATATATTGTAGTGAGTGATTTCAGTCTTTTATGTGCTTAAGTTGTGATCACAAGCTGTTTAACAAAAGGAAGCAATGGGGCTTTAGGTGACCCCTCCTTTTGGAGACAAATGTGGTAAATAGAAATTTTACTAGTGTAACCATTAAAAGGAACAGTTCACCAAAAATAAAATTCAGCCATTATCCACCCCCCCCCCCCCCCCCCCCCCCCGCCATGTCAGTAGAAAGTTTGTTAGTCCTAAAAATATACTGAGCAACAGTAGAAACACATTTTATTTATGTCATGCCATCCTGTTCATATTAAATATCAAAGGTAAATTATGGTTCACATAGCTTTATTCACCCTTTAGCCATACAGAAAAGTCATTTTTGTACAAATTATTGGTTGTTGTCTTAGAGTTTTCAAGTCAAAAAGTGTGGATGGTGAGACAGAAAACAACAACAGCAGTCAGTACCACGTGTGACCACCTCCAGCATTTATCACTGATTCACATCTCCTTTGCATGGAATGGATAAGACGTTAATCTGGATTTGTGGGATGACAGCCATTCTTCCTGCTGTGCTGTGACAAGTTGTCAAATGGTCATTTTGCTCTCATTTCACTGATTTCACATCAGATTTGTCTGACTGTCATGAAAAACCTGTTGAATGATTAAGAATGCAGCTTTGCAGAAAGAGTCTGGTGATAGCAATGTAAGGAATACATCCAGACCTGGAACATGTTTTGATTTGAATATTTACTTTGAACCTCACCCGACTCCAAGCCAGTGAGCCGGGCTTCTTACCCATTTAAAGTTTGACAATAGGTTGAGATGGTTTCAGCCCCGACACCTCTAATTGTTGACTTTTCCAGATACTGAGCATCAGCTGTCCTGAAGCAAATCAGCTACTAGATGGTTCCATTAGTGTTTCACTCCCATTCCCAGGTTGAACGACCGATTTTGCATGTTAGGACTCCCAGAGTTTTGCACATGCTTACGCCACACCTCCCCAACAGAGCCGGCGTAAACCCTGAAGGAGCCCAAATATTTTGTACTTCCTATGTATTGAATATTTCGATTGTAATATAGAAGAGAGAAAAAACAGTCGATATAGTGAACTATTTTTTCTCTGTTTTGTGTAAGAAAATAAAAAGATATTTTGGGAACGTTTTTTTTAATCTATATTTTAGTCTTGTCTTTTTTAAATCAATAATAATGCCTATTGATTTAGTCACATGTTTAATGAGGTCAGTGTTGTCTCGTCATCGTCTCACCTTCATCATATAACGTCATCAACAAGCATTTTCGTCACAGTTTATGTTAATGAAATTAACACTATTTTAAAACAACTGTTGGGGGGAAAAAAAGTCTAATGACTCCTTCCAGCTCATTTGGTGTATTCCGAGTCTCCAGAATCCCTGAGATTCCAAATTTAATTGAAAAACATTATTTACACCCTTTTCTGAGCTGAAATCTTCCTGTAACCGCTAAGCTAAAAGCTGTTCGTTTTAAAACCCATGAAAACACAGGTGACAAAGAAGAAGCTGCCTTCATCCACATTATTACAAATTCCAGAAAATTGTATTTCAGCTAAATGAGAGCTCCAAAAGATGCAATACACAACCTTTCACTTTCAGGCTGTGGAGAATATGGTTGACTTTATTAGGCTGAGTGATCTGCCATCTTTTCTCACATCAAATAGATCACTGTAGATCTGCCTCCATGCTAAGCTGCTGGGAGCCGTTCTAATCAGCTCAACTTTTGAGGGTCAAGGGTCAGCAAAAAAAAAGAAATAAAAAAAGAAAACTGAGGAACCCATGCTGGAGTTGGGGTGTAGGTGTTTGTGTGTATGTGGAGGTGCAGGGGGTTTGCGGTGGGGGAGTGGTTTGGTGAGAGGCGGCGCTCAGATGCGAAATTCACACCAGCTGTTGTGATGTGAGTAGGCAGTTTGGAATATTCCAGCTCAGAAGCTCCAGCCAGGCTTGTGTGTAAATCTGTGTATTCAGGTGCGTTATGTGAAGTCAAGTCAAGCGAAGCGGCCAAACTCTGAAAGGAAACTGGTGTTCCCAAGCCAATCCCCTTCTTCTTCCTCTACCATCCCCATTCACCAATCATTTCTCATTTCTTGTCTCAGCCGCTCCAATAGTTCTTCCTCTGTTTGAGTTATTGTTCCTCCTACAGGTCCTTTCCACTCTTGACTTCAGGTCGCTCTCCCACACTCCTTGCCTCTTGTCTGTCAGTAATCGTGTTTTTTTTTCCAGCTCTCATGGTCACCTCTACTTTAGCAGCAGAATGAAATGAAACATGTCATATGTCTTGCAAACAACCTCATTTATTGTTTAGAACAGAAGTCCTCCATTAAAATAGCAAGAGATCCAGTCAGTCAACCTTCCTCCCCTTCTGAGGTCCAAGCAGTTAGACTCCTACAAATGCAGGCTTGTGCTTTTTTTCCACATTGAAATCATATTTTATATTAAACAAAAACAGACTCTTCTTCTCTAAATCTGCATTACATTCCATCCATAAAAACATAACGTCCTTAAAGGAGAACTATAAAGTTTATTCTAGGCTGCACTTAAAGATGGAAGCACAGAACTTCTTATCTTAAAAAAGAAATCAAATATCACAACTCACATTCATATGGTCATTCGCATGCATCGTCTCTCCTTCCAAAATTCAGAGGTTTTAACCTTTCAAAATAAAAAGCACAAACATGCAAAAATACAGTGCCGATATTGCACAAAGATAGGAAGTATCAAAAAGTGCAATGAACCCTCCATCTTTAAATTTGCATTGTTAATAATTTCCTTTCGGCCATCACTGTATTCATAACCTCGGCATGCTCCTACCAGAGGGGAGCACAGAACAGTTTGATGGTGATATGAGCAGAGGTCCAGGTTGTCTTCTTTCATTTGAGTCTCTGCTCCATTTTTTTTCCTATCATGGAGGGAGCACCGTCAACTGTGATGGACACTGGCTGTTGTAGCTGAAAGAGGGATTTGTTGAATTTTTTTCTCTCAGTTCATGTCTTTCTTTTCCATCTAGAAGTGTTTCAGACGCAACATCTGTAAAGGTTTTTTTTGTATTTTCCTAAAATTCACTGTATATTCAGTGAACACATGTATGCTCGCTGTTGTGCTGTGAAGCAACTGCAAAAAATGAGGCACACCGGCCTCATAGAGCTCATTGCAGGAAGAATGCATTTGTACTTTTCTGTCCAGTCATCTCAGAAGACTCGATATTTACTTTTCTAATTTCTGAAAATGACATCCTTCATGCATGTCATGCATGCCTTCAGTTTGCATGCAACATACACAGAAGTACATGTTAGCAGCATGTGGTAGCAGCCTAGCAGCAGTAGCACCCATTAAGACCCAAGCAGCTGTAGGCTATCTATCTTTTTTCCCCGATTTGTCAAAAGGCCTCCTGGTCTGGATAGAAGCCTCTGCAGTAATTGGTGACTCCCGGTTTAGAACTTCAAACATTATATTGTTAAGCCACAGTTATCTGTATTAGATTAGGTTGATACCACTCTCTGTGTTTGTTTCACAAAAAGTAATGTCTTCAGGAAATCTGCAAGTTATCACTCTTTGTAGTCGTGGACCTCCAAACTTTGCCATAAGGCACTCATTGTACCCTGGCCCTGTTTCACTCAAGCTTCACAGGAGGGACACAGAAGCCCTGGACTGTTGCAGTTCTGTATAAATGTTATAAAGGCGTAATAGTGTGTCACAGTTGTTCTGCAGCATCTTTAAAAAAGGAGTGAGCCAGCGAGGCAGCAGGACAGGCCATGGGGAGATTCAAAAAGCAGCTAGTAGCAGTTAGCAGCCAACTCAAAGGAGAAGAAAATCAACTGAAAGTCCTCTGAGCAGAAGACGAGATTCAGCTTGATTTATATGTAAAATATCACACTAGATGCAGATGATGTAAGACGCTTTTTTTGTCACATACAATTATACAGTATACACGGTACAATGTGGCAACATTGGTTCTCTGCATTTGACCCATCCCTGAGGAGCAGTGGGCTGCCATCATGGCAGGACACTTCGACATAAAGACTGGGGGGAACTGGGGATCGAACCACTGACCTTCTGACGACCTTTGACAGCGGACAACCGCTCTTATCGCCTAAGCCACAGCTGCCCCACAGCTGTTGTGCTGTGCATCATTATAATATGCTCCACACTGTAATACATACATACAGTTTATGTTTTCACTGTTCGTTTGTATGTCTAGTTATGTTACCAGAATAAACAGTAAAAAACCTATTAACTTAGTTAAAGAGAGGTGTATTTGCCATTTGTGACAGCTGGGCCCGGGTTTGCCATTTGCAGCTGCGTACTTGCATGGACCACGTTTCCAGAGGGTGTCGAATGCTGTTCAGATGCTGAAACCCTCTGAGGCAAAATTGTCGTTTGTGACATGGACAAAAACGACTTCAAATTTGACAGGATTCGTGTCACTGCCTTGCAGTTCAAGCTAGTTAATTTGACTGTTTTCAGTTTCATGTCATCTCTAAAGTTTGGTTTACAGTACAAATAGAGGTCGCCTTTATTCCATATGTAGGATTCTGCCTGCATCGACAATAAAAACATCATGTTTGGATGAAAGCCTGTTAGCGTACCCCACTGCTCTGTTTCATGCAGTTAGTCACACCATCTGTATGTGAAGGGCTTCATACTGTATTACATGCTCCTATCCTATCCACAGTAAGAGTCCTGATTGATTCCATTATTTTCTTGCTCTTCTACATTTTTTTTAATCTAAAAACAAAACCAGATTCATTTGGCCCACAGAAGTTTCCAGAGCTTTCTTTAGTGACGGAAACTGAGCATAATGTTGATGGAGGTGTCCTTTTGCCGCCCACAATGGGAAACTGCTGAAATCACAACAACAAATCTCCAGTTAATTTAGTCATCGGACAGGAGCAGGAAGTGATTGTGTGCACGGATGTTTACATTTCTAAGTTTGTTACTCTAGCAAATTGAGGTGCAGGAGTCCCACATGAGCAGAATAGGTGTGTGTATGTGTGTGTTGGCAGTGGTGGAGGGGTGAGCGACATATAAAGGTTGTGCACCACTGTAAAAGATAAAAGGAAAAAAGCTCAGAGTATTGGGTTACAGTAAATCTAATTAGAGGATTAGTGTTGTGATAAGGATTGGAAAGCTTGTTTAGCTGTTCGTGTTCTGGTTCGACTTCAGTTACACAGGGTTGGTCTCGATCTAATGCAATATAATTATCTTGCAATTATACCTTTTGAGGATATTTAGTAATGTAATATGCTATTCTGCAAACGCAAGTTAAGGAAAGAGGGAGCAAAATGAGTGCTGAAGCAAAATGGTAACGTCAAGCTAATGTGCGTCTCTGCTGCAGTAGAGAGGGAACTGAGCCTTGCTAAGGCGCTTGGTTCAAATCCAACAGAGACTGAAATACATTTTTCTTAAAGAATCGGATTATACTATATTACACTATGTCCATGACCTCCGTTTTTACTTTGGTACTTATAGTATTTGGTCAAAATTGCAATCACAAAAAGAAGAACTTGTGTTTTTTGCATGTCAACAGCCCTTTTCATACAGAAATTGTGTGATAGCACCACAATGATTCTCTATGACGCCTTTGTTTATTTACACTAAACAAACAATGCCAATATATCGCCACCCCAGTGTCTGATTTTAGATAGCATAACATCATTCCACAGGCCAAAGAGGAGTGACATTTGGCAGCACATATGTATCGAGCAGTGCTTTATAGTTAGCAGTTATTCAGTGTCTCTATTATATGGTGGTTGATGTCATCGCCTGTTTGAAGGGTAAGGAGCTGAGGTAGCTGCTAACTGGTTATGGTTCACACTCACAACATGTCAAAATGTTAAGTGATAGCTACACCAATGGTCGGCTGATGAGCGGTGGTGGCCATAGTTTCTGCTGTGTGCCCCACATCTTTGGCTCTAGTTGTCCCTTGTTGGTGGCTTTCCAGCTGAATGAGTATGTTGAATCTGTGATGACAGCCGTCTGTGAGAGAAATCACTCTGTTAGATGTCTGTCGCTGGGGTCTCCAGTGCCTGGTGGGCTGGGAAGGCTATTGTCATGTGCTCCTCATGGAGGCTCCTGTTGAGGGGGGTTACTGCTCTCTCCAAGCCCCCGTCTTCCCCTCCCTTGACTCTTTGTTTGTGTGTCTGTGTTAGTGTGTGTGTCTTTGGCCCTACAGACTCCTGGCAGCATGCGTTGCAGCAGACAGCTGTACCTCATTCTGCAAACAAGTTCCAGCTGTATTTAACCCTTACACTTATCGCAGGTCGTGCAGCCTGCTGCAGTGGTTTTGTTGTGTTCAGGCTCCTTATTATGTAGTTCCTGGTGTGTGATTTTTTTTTCCCCTTCAGTCACCTCTGTTTTCTTGTGCTCTCGATCCTCGGTGGACTCCACCAGCCAAACCACCTGCTACCTCCAGTCTCGCCACGTCCTGTAGACTCAGCTCTACCAAGCCTTGGACCATCTCACCATCCCCTACCAACACCACCACCACCAGCCCCTCCAGTATCTTCTATCAACTTCTCCTGTGAGAGACAACATGATCACGTGTGTGTGTGTCTGTCTGTGTGTGTGTGTGTGTATGAATGCAGAGCTCATGGTGGCGTTAGCTTGGAGCAGGCAGATGATGCAGTACCAGATGTGTCTCACATGTGTCCAAAGCTTTTGTGTGTTTGTGCTGCCTATTGTGTTACATACAACATTAGGAATAGCCATAAGTGAGTGCAGAGTAAACATACTTTTGTTTTTGAGTGTGCTATTGAAACAAATTGTGGATGATGCTGAGTGAGCTTCAGGATCACGTTGGAAAAGCAAAACCCAAATATTACAGAGTCAGAAAAGGAGTTGCTCTCTTTTCTCTTTTGTTTGTGCACCGGAGCATCTTTTCACGTCAAATATCCAGTGTTCCAACTGCATAAAATGTACACAACTTCATCAAGTATATACAGTATACTGGTCAAATATTACTCCAATACAACTGGAACTTGTTCAGTCAAATATTTACTTGAGTTGAAGTACTGGAATACTTGCTTTTAAAAACAGTACTGACAGAGGAATAAATATTTCTACAACCTCATCGTGGACATGTCACCCTTTGACTTCAGAGGGTCACTTAATAAACGATCCAGCAAAGGGACAAGAGGTCATACTCACCCCCAAGAGGCATATCTGTGTGCATGTCTGGCGTGCTGTGCGGTGTGGAAACCTCGCCGCTGCAGAGGCTCCTTAGCAAAACCTCTGCATTCTTTTCTTGACCATCACCCATGGATTCCTCAGGGGCACTGCCATTAAACGGTGCAGGCCTACCGCTGTCCATCTTGCCAGTTCACTGACTTAAATTCCTGCATGTTTTCCACCCTCCACCCTATGGTCAAAAACAACATCCTTTTGCCAGTCTTTGAGTGGGATGACATTTCCCAGTGGCTGTGAGGCAGTTTCTCCTGACTGCCAGCAATGCCAGAATCCTTGTTACTGCAGGTATTATATTACCATTGTCTCCAGACAGCACCTTTAAACATCAGCAGAGCCCTTTTTAATGGGTGTGTTGAGTTTATGTCTGATGTACTGTAGCAGTGTAGCAACCATGCTAGAATAGGAATTAGCTCACACAAAGAATAAAACCTTGTTATGCTTTGGGCACAGTTATCACACCATCCCATCTTTTCTTGGGATCGAAAGAAAAAGTCTGCCTTTTCGTTTTGTGGCTATAAAAACAAAGCAGCTGACGTGCTGCCAAAGAAAATTCTTACATGTCACTAATTGTCAAGAAAAGTTGGCTGCTGGACATGCTTATTTAGTACAGATAGTATCCAAAACAAACACTGCCACTGCTGACACGGAGATATGTGCAGTCTGCCCTGAAGTACCAACCTGACATGTACTCCACCCCACCCCTGCATGAGAATACCAAGCTTAAGTTTCTTTCTCAGCTGTTTTAATGCACAGCTAAGCCCCCATGTCCAAATGTAGTTTTTATTGCACCCTTTAATGTAATATTAGAATACAATGCTTCACCCAGACATTTTAGCATTGTCTCTCTGGCCCCTTTTTACCATTTCAAATGTCTTATATCAAATCCAGATGAGATTTAACATATTTTCAATTATATTGAGCCACATATTGTATATGCATCTTCATTGGCCAGATTACAGTGTCTCTTGTTTTTTACCAGGCTGGATGCAAAACATAATTGGCCCTCCTCTAGTCCAGACAGTTGTGGTTACGACGATGAAGCTGCATTGCTACTGCGAAAACACCAGAATAAGAATAGCTCCTGCAGCAGCATGCCCGCAAAACAACACGTTAAATAGCATCAGGTGGCTAACATTTAGAATTAAATTTATGGACCACAAGCAAGACCTGTTTTATCTTCCTAACAAGTTTATTCATAACCACTAGCTCAACTCATTTGAGCTGATGCATTCAGTGCTGTCACTGATCTAGAATCAGATACACAGTTTCTGTAAGGTGGCCTTAAAGGAACAGTTCACCCTAAACTGAAAATTCAGTCAGCATCACCTCACCACTGTGCAAAGGGGGGAGTCGGGGGAAGTTTCTTAGTCCACAAAACATTTCTGGAGCTTCATAGCAAAACATAGATGCAGCATCCTCCTAAACAGCTGAAGAGGATGGGGACTTATTTTATAAAACAAACAAACAAAACAAAAACAAAAATAAAACATAATATTACTCCGTATCCTCTTAAGAAGCCTTGAGATCAGCTGAAACATCACAAATTCTTGTTGATCTCATGTAAGCGTGTTTCAGACGAGCTGAAGCTTTTAGCTTAGCAGCCGCAGTAAGCATTTCATCTTCAAATGGGTGTGAATAGTGTATTTTAAGTCAGTATAGGAGTTTCTTAAATGTTTAAAACAAGTCCCCATTTTAAGTAGTTTAGGAGAAAACTGAAACGCTGTTTCTCTGAGAAGCTCCAGAAATGTTTTGCGGAGAAACGCCATGACTGGATTTTAATGCTTGTGTGAACTGTTCCGTTAACAAGGCAGCAATTAAACTTTAGCTGCCATTATTACAAGGGAACACGTCGATTTCCACTGACTGTAGTTACAGTTAGAAATAGTAAATATTACGTTTGGAGAGACATTTATGCTTTTCCAAAAACATTTTGAAAACATCTCCTGAGCATTACTACGTCTCTGTCTCTGTCTCTGTCTAACAAAGTATCATGGTGATTTTAGCATGTCATCATTATGTGGGTAATTTAAAGAAAATGTCTGTCTCATCAATATTTAACTGGTCTGAACAATCGAAAGAATTTTGATGGCAGCTCATTTCACAGTTACCTCATTTGGTGGCTGGACATCAGGCTATAAAACCGTCGAGTCTCGTAGAGTTAATGTCAGTGTGAGCAGAGAGATGACAGTCTCTGTTGTTGACCTGTACACACTGGTGGACCACCAGGGAGACATTCAGAATGACGTGGCTTACGCCGTCTCAACCACCCACCAAGCACCACATCAGGGATTTGAAGGGAGGTGTAACATCCATGCAGTCATCCACGTCTCCCAATTTGCTTCCAACATCTTATTAATGCGTGAAGTGTCAGTGATATGAAAATAGTGATTGCCTGAAGTGGAATGAAGCTGCACCGCAGACATGCATTTGCTCTCACATGAGACAGGCGGGGGCATGCATTTTGAATCTTCACTGCTTCCAAGACTCCGGCGTCAGTTCCAGAAACATAAACCAGGACAAGCAGGGGCCGCATGACAGAGCCTTTAGCTTAATAGGAGGTGGTGTCAGCGTGCAGACAGCACAGAGCGTGCTAACCTTTTATTTTTTTATCCAGCTAAATCTCCAGCTCAAGGTGTGTAGAGGTTGGAGGATTTGGAGGGAGGGTTTCTCATTTCTGTTAAGCACTTCACTCACTCAACATCAGCGCTTCATTCTCTCTGCAGCGAAGGCCTTCAGCTGTTGAGATGTGTTTCATTTGCCTGGACTGGAAACCAAAACAAAACCAGCACACGTGCTGTGGCTGATGCACAAAACGCCTATTTCCACAGTTACACATGTAAATACTGTAAATCAGAAGCTGCTGCTACTGACATTACTTTTCTCAATAGCATGCTGTATACCTAAATATTTACCAATGCCCTGTTGCCACCACAACCATTTACCAGGAAAAGTAGCTCAGAAATTGATGGTTGAAAGGATAAAAAAAATTAATACATGTTGTTCGACAGCTTCGCAACAGGCTGCAACTTGTTAGAAATGTCAACAAAGCAACGTTGCTATTAATATACAATCCAAGCAACAGATGCAGGCGTCTCAGAGAAAGGCAAACTGTAAAGATGACAAACCCTTTCTCCTCCTTTTTTCTGTTTCACAGCAAATAAACTGCAGTAAAGACTTGACCAAATGTTATAGGCAGCAACAGTGAGGAGAAAAAAAAACACCTATTACTCACAGGCAGTGACTTTGCACTTCATTCAAGAATGACATGTGTTACCAAGTGTTTACGAGTCCCAGTGAGTGGCTTTGTGGGACATTGGGAGTGGAGGACAAAGACACAACAAAAGCGAGCAGTCTACTTAAATAGTTGTGAGCTGGGATAGACGGGTGAGCTGTGAGTCTGAGACTGGCCAGTGTGTAGCATTGAAAAGGGAACTGGTGGCATGATTCGGCTAGAGCAATAATTACTGTATCAAATCATGAAATGTCTCCACTTGACAGGCAAACTAAGTAGTTCTCAAATAAAGGAAAACAAATAATAATAAAATAAAATGACAACTGTCCTTCCTTGGCCAGCATATTCACCAGAACTCAACCCAATAGAGCATCTGTGGGATGTTCTGGATCACCGGGTGAGACGGAGAGATCTTGCTCCAGCAACACATGAACAACTTGTCAAAGCTCTGCAGGAAGAATGGCATGTCATCCTACAAGTCAAGATTAACGTCTTATCCATTCTATGCAAAGGAGATGTGATGCTGTGATAAATGCTGGAGGTGGTCACATGCTTTACTGACTGTTGTTGTTGTTCTCTGTCTCACCATCCCTACTTTCTGACTAAGGCAAAAACCACTAATCTGCACAAAAATGATTTTTCTGTATGGCTAAGGGGTGAATAAAGATGTGTGAACAATAATTTGCCTTTGATATTTAATATGAACAGAATGGCATGACATCAAAAAAAGAAAAAATGCGTTTCTACTGTTGCTCAGTATAATTAGATATAATTTTCATACTTCTAAAAATGTATCCATTACATGAGTGGATATGCTTGCAGATCATACAAGAGTGAATTATTGGCTCTGGTCCAAATGCACTTCTAGTTGATGTCTTATCTTGCTCACTCAATGAACAATAAGTTCACACATTTATTCATAAGATCTATTTGTACTATCGGCCATTTACTGGCCAGTTTTGAAAACACATAACACTTTGTTGTTTTAGTTTTGTTTATTGGATTATCTGCTTTCAGTTGAAAAAGGAAGAACTCATCATTTGAGTATCATCATCACCAGACTGCTCTGCATCTGAGAGCAGACATAAAAGAGTCAGTCAGTACAGGGGTAGTGAATTTCACAATCTGTTTCCCGTACAAGAGACTATCTGTTCAATAACAGATAATAATGGATAAACAGTATTGTCCTCTTATCCCTCGACAGCAAAACAGGGTGTACGCTTTTTTCAGAAAAATCTATTTCAGGAAAAACTCTACAGATGTAACAATTTAATTTCATATGTATCTAACGTATGGAATAGTCTGAGTCTGACTTCAGTGTGAGATTATCTTCTGTTCCCACCAGGTTGCTGATAGTCATTGTATGGTACCAACTACTGTGGTGAGAGGAAACACATTGAGCTACACACACACACACACACATAAATCTTTACTACTAATAATAAATCTTTCCACAGATAAGGTGAGGTATTTCCTATGGGGCTGGAGGCCTCCAGCAGCTCCCTGAACAGGTTGACGGGTTCTTCATCTTTATTTGAAGTGACAGAGTTGTTTAATTTTTGGTGTTTTTGCAGCGTGCAGTGATTCCTCCCTTTCATAGACTATTCTTGAAAAGCTCATCTGAAATGTAAAAATGGACGAGAACACACAGACCATTTTACACATTACCACCTGACAGTCGGCTCTACTTGTTTGTTTGTGTGTCACAGCAACATTTGCTAGAATTGGAATAACTTTCTAGCAAATAAAATAAAAAAGAAGTGTGGGATCATGGTAGTTATTTATCTTCATTGTTTAACAACACAGTGGATGTGGAACATATAACCGTGTTACATTTAGCAACTATTACTATTCTAACAACAAGGAAACAAATGAACTGTACTGTTACCTTGAATATAATCATGGATTTATTTGGGTTTCAATAATGTTTGAAACATTTGGGTTAATGTGAGTACACAACTCAACAAAATAAATATCCATCCATTAATTTTCTGTAACCACTTATCCCATGTAGGGTTGCAGTGGGGCTGGAGCCTATACCAGCTGACATTGGGCGGGAGGCGGGGTTCACCCTGGACAAGTCACCAGTTCATCACAGGACTACATAGAAAGACAACCATTCACACTCACATTCAGGCCTACGGTCATTTTAGAGTCACCAGTTCACCTCTACTGAATGTTTTTGGTGGTGGGAGGAACCCGGAGAACCTGGAGAGAACCCACACAGATACAGGGAGAACATGGAGACTCCACACAGAAAAGTCCCAGGTCCTCAGGTGGATTTGAACCCAGGACCTTCTTGCTGTGAGGCAACATTAATTTTGTCAAATTCACATCAATATTAGGAGGTACTGTGCAGACTTTTCCAAAGAGTATTCACTTCAATTCCATCTGCATGCAACTAAAAGTGGCATGTTGCATGATTGCAGGGCCTGCAGCCCTTTTTACAGCCTGTTCAAGCCAGGACTGTTGCACCTTTGTTGAGCCTCACCATTATCAATAAACAAAAATCAAGACTGAATCAACTTCTGCTGCCTACACTGCTGTCGTTATGTTGTTCTCTTCAGTGTAAATAATCCAAAGCAGGGTTTTGGTTGCAGTGGTATTTCATCTCGTTATAAAGGCAGTAAATTGCTTAGCACTGTTGCATCACAGCAGCTGTGGTCTTTCTGGGTGGAGTTTGCATGTTCTCCCAGTGATCTTCCAGTACCCTGAGGGAACCCTGAGGTGCTCCAGTCTCTCCACAGTCCAAACACAATGTAACATAGATGAATCGGTGGGTTTGAATGTGAATGAGAATGGTTGTTTAATATCTCTATGTGTCAGCCCTATCCAGAGAACCTCTGGCCCAATGCCTGCTGGGATAGACTCCAACCCCTCATTACACTGCAAAGGATAAGGGATAATAGATAAAAACAAATCCAGCCTTTTTTATTGTGGATTACCAGAAAAATAAGCATGTTTTAAGAGCAAACTGATTTTAAATAAAGTTGCTGATCTTCTTTACTGAGAACTTCACATCCACACCCGCGGTTGCCTCAAACAACTCCTCCCACTCCACAAACCTCTGGGGCAAGACTAAGAATTTGCAACATCTCACACCATTGTGACATTGCAAGAAAATTAAAGAATCAACACAAACAAATTAACTGACAGTAATTATCCAGATGTAGTAGGTAGTAGGTATTCAGCATTCCCCATATGAAATCCCACACAATTATGTCATGTATTTTTCTAATTAAGGCCTCTGCAGTTCTGTTTAGGATTCCTTTGTAATGACACCATCAAGTTTTCAAAATAGTATCCACTGAAAGAGTTATTACACTTCCATTATCATTATCAACAATAGAACAGCGAGCTAATGATCAGGTCTTGTGCGTGTACCTAACTCTTACACATGCAGACACACACAGGCGTAGTCTCAGGGGCAAATTTGTGGAAACATGCCCTGACTATCTTGATCTCATGTGTGAACAGAGGTTTGGCTCCCCTCTGTTTGGGCTTGTAGTCCCAAACAAAAAAATGGTTCAAACATGACCTCATCAGGCAGAACAAAAGACGGAGTGAGGCAGAGGAGATAGAGAGGGGCTGGGAGGAACAGAGCTGCCTCAAAGGAGCCAGGGCTAAAGCCTCTGCCGATGTTTTAGAGATTAGGATTTGGGAAGTAAATATGTCTAATTGTGAGGGGGAGAAAGGAAGGAAGGGAGAGATGCAGGGGAAGGGAAATTCTCAGTGGAAGGAAGGTAGTAATAGCAATACGATGCAAGCTGGTAAAATTAAAACAGGTTGAGTCAAGGATTACTTGGAGCTCCAGTTGCTCTCCCTCTTACACAGGGAGCATTCTGATAGCCTCCACGTTTCAAACTATTTCGAAGAGCAAAGGTCCAAATCAAATAATTCAGGTCTCCAACAATAGCTAGAATATTTATTTCTATTTTTGGTCTAGATGACGTTGGGTGTTTCCTGTAGGACAAAATGACATGAGACCAAGCCCCCATTTATAATAATAATAAATGATAAATGTTCAGTTTATGTAGCAAAGTTGAAACTGCAGGGCATGAGGTAACAAAGTGAACATTTTCTGCAAGTCACACACATTTACACACTTTTACAAAGTGATGGAATGTAACTAAGTACATACAATTTTGAGGTACTTTTACTTTATTGAAGTATTTCCATTTTTTCTATATATTTACATTCCAGATATGGGAGTCCACTTCATTTATTTGACAACTTTAATTACTAGGTAGTTTGCTGAAATAGCAGATTTTAAAACTATTTTATTGGCAATACAATTCTGATGTTCAGAAAAATTCTACATATCGGACCTGATAATCGACCAGGTTGATGACATGGAAAACTTTATAAAGGGGTGCAAAAATGACAAGTCGATCAATAGTGGATTTTCAAAGGCTGAAAAAAACCCAGTTTCTAGCAGCAAAAAGCCAATAGCCCATTTTCACACATCCTCCTTCCCCCCCCTCCCCCCCCCCCGCCCCCGTCCATCCATGTGGAAATATATACTGAACAACAGTAGAAATACATAATTTTAAAAACCCAATATTTTCCTTTCACTAGCTCTAATCTGCATAAACAAACAAACATGTGATACATAGAAATGACTGAATCTATATTCAGTCATTTCAGTCTATATTCTATATCTTGTAACTGGATAACTGGTGAAATGAGCATCTCAGTAAAAGTTCATAAATACCTGAATTAATAAATGTGGGTCACTGAACATACAACTCAAAATACTGTATAAATAAAGATGGAACTGTTTGGGAATGGGTTTTTTTCAAACTAGAATTTTCCTTCAAGTTCATTAATTCCAGATGAGAAGTTGAGAAGTTGACTGGTAGATTTAAATGAGAGCTTCTAGAAACTGAATTCAATGCTTTTTAAGAATTTTCAAGATGTACAGATTTGACAGGTCTGACAGGTTTGGAATGATGTCATAGACTGCCCGCATCAAATATCTTACATGCTCTTGCTTATCCTCTATGGCCTAAATGATTTTCCCACTTCAAAAGCACCTTACGCTTAATCCCAGCCGCATTCTGCCCCAAAGACATGGAGCTACTTACATCACAGAGACAGTGTTTTCACAGTATTGCTGCATGTGGCTGAAAAGGAGGTCACACAAGTCAATTTTTTAATCTCCCTTTGAATTTTTAGTTCAAATAACATATAGCATGATAAATTTTGGTCATTACTGCTGGTAATTGACATTTAAAGTGGATAAAAAAATGTATCTTGGCAGTCAGCATGTAAGCATTCACTGACATGGTTTATGTGTTTGTTTTGATTACAGTTTCCAGATGTCGTGGTTTCTCTCCCCGCCCTGCACCAGATACTTGATTTGCAGATATTTAAATAGGAGCTATCAAGGTTCCCTCCAACAGGCCAGAAAAGAATCGTCCTTTGGGATTTAGACTTAATTTTTTTCTTTCTATCTAGCATGACGGTCATACAAATGAGTATCTCTAGAGTTGTCACTAAGCCTGTCTGTTAAGCCCTTTTGACACAGAGATTCCATGTAATAAATCGCGCTGCGGTGACACTTCTGTACACCGCTTCTGTTTGGTTTCGCTGAACAAACTACAAAGCGGCATAAATTTGGGATTTTAAATAGCATGGCGGTGTTCCACAAACCAAAAAGGCGTGACTTACAACACAGTAGGGTCAGTGCATTGGAAACACTGGAACAACACGGCAAGAACAATCATTTACCTTCCTTGTTCGTTGGCGGCTGAGCCCATCCTCTGCTTGGAGGTTATGGGGCACTCGGATGTCTTCTTCTTTGAGTTAGCTGCTAACTGCTACTAGCTGTTTTTTTATGTTTGGTTCTATGTCACGCACATAATAAAACATGACCTTTGTCTGAAGCTGAGACATAAAATTAAAAAATGTATTTTTCAGTTGAAAGTCAACCCACACAAAAGTCCAACCTTGAATAAATTAATGACCCCTACTGATAAAAAAAACCAAAATGGATAGATAGGATCAATTTGGATTTACACAGCTTCCCAAGTTATTTGGAATTAAGAAGTGTCTGCAGGTCATTTTCTGACTGTATACTGCCCCAACAATCTTCACCCACAAAAAAGTGCACAAAACACGACTGAACTCAAAGTGACTCTTTCAACATTTTTCCAGACCATTGTCTCAGGACAGTAAGAGAACAATGTCTAGAGACACGTTTATATTAAAAGTGATGAGACATGTTCCCCCTGTCCTCTGTGAAAATTCCACATTATGAACTGTGTCTGGCATTGATATATAAATGTCACTTGGTAGGAGAACAAATATAAATTTATGTTGCCTTACACCGATCAGCCACAACATTATAACCACTGGTGAAGTGAATAACATTGATTATTTCGTTACAATGGAGCGGATTGATTAGGCATCAAGAGAACATGTTGTCCTTGAAGTTGCCATGTTGGAAGCAGGAAACATGGCCAAACGTGAGGATCTGAGCAACTCTGACAGGAGCCAGATTGTGATGATTTGTACTTACACAGGTTTATTTAATGCATTATTGTGAGGGGACACAACGATGATACAGTATTAGAATGAATGAACCTCAATTTGGCAAGAAGGACCTTGGTTTGAGTCCAGACCTGGGGCCTTTCTGTGTGAAGTATGCATGTTCTCCCCTGGTGCTCCAGCTTCCTCCCACAGTCCAAAGACGTTGATAATGGTGAGTTGTTGACTTTGAATTGCTGAGAGGTGTGAATGGTTGTTTGTCTCTCTACATATCAGCCCTATAATGAAGTACCGACTTGTCTAGGGTGTTCCCCGCATACCCAATGTCTGCTAGGATAGGCTCCAGCCCCCGCATCCCTGCAAAGGGTAAGTGGTTATAGAAAATGAATGAATGGACCTCTTTCATGAATTGAATGCAGCTTTGATAGCTCAGAAACATCATCACTACCCACCATAATGATTAATATTATTCCTAACGTACCATTACATTTCAAGCAGCCATATTGATTTTGTGGAATGTTGAAAGCTTAAGTTAATGTCGCCTTGTGTCTGTTCCTCTTTGTGTGGACTGGAAACTGCTGTTTTGTATTAAACCACTGATATTTTTCAAACATGTTTCTTTAAAACTGAAGTTCAGTAAATGTGTCAGTCCTGCATGTGAACTGGAACAGGCCAAGGGCACCACACTGTATTCTGTGTAATACTATTTCAGTGAGCTTGAGCTCCCCTAAACTCCTGCACTCAACGACATTGAAGGTATGAGAAAATGACACCTCGGAAAACATTCCATGAGGGGACCTGCTCATGCTCAGGCTGGTGTCCCCGGCATTCCACACATGTCCAATGAAGTCGTATGAGCATATTAGCATTCTACTGACAGGGGAAGGTAATGGGACACGAGCAAATGCCTGTAGAGCTGCAACCAGAGCTGGTAAATATTTATTTCCAGGCATACCGCTGCCAGAGATGGGCCTACATATATTTTTGTGGAGCCGCACTGAGACAGTTGTGGAAAAGATAACTGACAGATTGTGATACATTTTAAGTCCCCCTTATACAAGAGGTATGTCTAAAAAGGGTGACATTTTGGAAAATGTACTCTCTCACCTTCTTGGCAAGACCATATTTAACCTCTGTAGTATCATGGGGAAGCAAGAAGTGTCACTACACCCTAGAAATAGTTCAGCACATAACCACAACTGTTTTTTTATCACGTGTTAAAGAAATCTTTTACCAAATATTTTAATTCACTTATTTCTAGGTTAGATAAGAAGAGTGGAACCATTCTCATTGATGTGCAGTAGAGATAGCGCTTAAACAATTTAACTTAGCTTAGCATAAAGACTGAAAACAAGGGGAAACAGCAGGCCTTGCTCCGTCCACTGGTATTAAAACAATCCTATGTGACCATTTCTTAGCTTGAAGGACTAACTTCCTGAGATTATTATTATTATTATTAGATGACAGGGCAAGAGGAGGAAAGAGATCACTACAAATTGTTTTTGTACTTGCCAAGATTCAAAATCTTAGATCTGATCTTAGAACATTAGATTAATTATCTTCTTATATAAGTTATTCTTGTTTTTTTTTCATAGCCTTCTTATTTCTAGACTGGGACAAAGTTATTTTAAGATTTCGACAAGGAAAATGATCTTGCTGCATGGACAGATAATTTCAGTGTTTATTTTTTGTATTTTAGCTGCTCTTTTTTTGCAGTGATGCATGAATACCATCCCCCATCCCACCCCAAATAAAATCAAATAAATAAATAACAAATGCACTCACTTTTGTTTTTGTTTGTATACATAACGTGTCTTGTGTTCAGCTAAGATAACCAGCTGCAGCCACTAGATGTGCCAGTTGCATCAATCTACTCATACTACATAATAATAAAATAATACTATTTCCCAAAAATGTTGCAGTATTCCTTCTCACCTCTGCCAAGGAGATTATGTTTTCACCTGTGTCCACTGGCCGGTCTGTGTAATGGTCAGCAGGATTATGCACAAACGAACCTGGTAGGAGGATAGGACCTGGGCCAGGAATGAACACGTTCAATTTTGATCCAGATCCAGATAAAGATCCAGTTCTAATGAAAAAATAATGCTTAGGGAATGGATTATAAACATGTGCAATTTGACGCAGATCTAGATCATAATCAGAACATGGAGAACTGACATGTGTAGACTGCCATTCTGGATTTGTCATTGTTGGACAGCTAACTGGCTTCTGGCTATAGTTTCATTGAACATATAAGTAGTTCAGTGCATGAGATTGATATAAATATTCTTTTTCAATTCTTAGCAAAAAAAAAAATTCAATAGGCGTAAGTGTATTTTCCAAAACGTCAAACGGTTCCTTGAAGAATAAAGTGTGTGGGAGTGTAGCGTTATTAACATGCACAACACTGTATGGTTGTGCTGTCTTTTCTCTGATGATGTCTACAGCATGCACAGATGAAGCCTCTGCATGCTATGAATTCATCCGGGTTTTAAATAGGTTGTGAATCCATTTATCATTTTTTAGTAATTGAGTTTATTGAATGATAAATATTCTCACACAAATAAAGTATGTTTGTTTTGGGATATTGGAGTCAGTTATGCTCCAGTGTTTTTTTTTCCAGTCTTGGTGGAAAAGCTGCATCTTTAGTCTCCCAGACTGTGTGACACTCCGCTCAGAGAGCTAGATTAGCGTGTGTATATTGGCAAATCCATATTTATGTACTTAAGATGCATCATAAAAAATGTCCTCAGGCACAGAAAAAAAAAAAAAAAAAAAAAAAAAAACATCCAGAGACACACAAGAACATGCTTAAAGCACAGCACTGCAGAGTTCACCTCGGCCCTCCAGGTCCAGCACTCAGCCCTTATTTAGATGCTTAACCTTATGTGCAGTGTAAATGCATCACATTTTCGTCTCACATTTGGCCCACAGTGGAATAAGTTTTAATAGACACTCCAATCCCTGTGTATCGTGACATTTGAGAGACAGCTTGAGCATGAAGCACAGGGGCCGTGATCCTGGGGGCCCCACTTGTGACAGCTTTCTCATCAATCATTCCTGCATATTCTGTAACCAAACTTTTGACTCATAATCTCCCTGGCCTTCTGTTGCTATCGGAAACATGTTTGTTTTGCTCTTTTTAGGCACTTTGTCATGCCTTGTTATAAAGTTACAGACCCACCAGCGATGGAGGGTGGCCCCAGCTTTGCTCAGCTGTACTATTGTTCCTCTAATGCTTTAGGTTTAAGTTGGACGGCCCTGCCTTTATTTCCAAGTACCCTAAGGCCATAGAAATAAACCCAACCATGTAAGACTGAAGCAGGTACAATACTAAATGACTTACACAGATGGGGTTCCTATCAAATATTGTTTCAAAAAGAATTGTAATAAATGGGATATTTTTCCCTCTCCTGATGACCTCACACTTCAGCGATGCCTGGCGTCATTATGGGAGCTCTCTTTTTTAGATTGAGAATTCCCCACAGGTTTCTGATCAGGACTTGCCAGGTTTCGATAAAGGAAGTTCCATCCCCACCCACAGTCTCCATAGAGATTGAGCTGACTAATAAAAATAGCTTGGCTGCTCTGTTTACACAGAGCGGGATGTTATTTTATCTTATTCTCTCCATCGCTCACTCAGTCTCTATGTTTAAGGACGTGACTGGACTCTGTCTTTATTTGCTGTTTTTAATAGAGATTTTCTTTCCACAAGTCATTGTCATAACTCAATATGGACATTTTGCAGCTAGAACAGCTTTTTCTTGAGGCTTTACGGGTTTATGTATGTGTTCGTGACATTACATGATGGATAAGACCCTATGGTTTGACGAAGCACTAGGCAGCAGAAAAATCAAGGCCAGATGGGTGCTTTCAGAGTCTTTCAGAGTTTATGGGATTGGGCCATAAACGTCAGGATGGACTCATAAACGTCAGGCTGAGGAGACAAATAATAGGTGAATCTCATGGAGGTACGATAATCCCTTTCTTCGGTTCAATGAGACAGATGTATGGGGGAAGCCCATCATCTCACTGTGAAATATTTAATCTGGACACCACCAATATCATGTCACCTGTATGCAGAGGTTGGTGTGACCATTTCTTTTTTTCAAATTGGCCATAAATATCTGTTTAAATTTACATTGGAAATGGGTTAATTACATGATTTCATCGTATGGTTTCAAACGGTGCCTTGGTTTTCTTGAAGTTAAATCATGGAACAATTGAGAATATTAATCATATATGGAGCAAGATATATCGACTGTTGCCTCACAGCAAGACAGTTCCAGGTTCCTTGAGACTTCTCTGAGTGGAGTTCTCCCTGTTCCCACCAAAAGTCAGCTGGGATAGGCTCCATCTCCCATTCTCCCATTGCTATTCAAACAGCACTACTGGTGTTCCCTGATGGACAGCTTTGTGTGACCTCGACTTTAAGATGTATACATCAAATCTGACTTTGTGTAAGAACCTGCAATATGTGTTTAGCGAGCTCAACCGACTCACATTTACATCTTATCCACGCCATTGTGACATAATGGAATACCCCGACAAATTAACAGCGCCCAACATTGTTCTATTTTTCTGCAAGCCCTGCCAGAAAAAGAGTTTTGACTAGAATCCAATCAGTCATCCAAAGCGAGTGAGCCAAGAACCTGTCCACGCTGGAACAACAATCTTTCTTAGGGAGCGCAGGGCCTTGTCATAATGTTTACATGTTGTGTCTCTGGCTTGGTAAGTTTTTATCACATCCCATGTGTGCTTGGAAATCATGGACTAAACATTTAGTTATGGTATTGTGGGTGCTTTCCTTTGACTTATGTTTCATTTGATTGGAGGAATGCCTCTAACTGTTGTGTCCTCACAAAAATATTCATGCTGCAATATGTTGCTCATAATGCTTTTGGGATACCAGTGCGAAATAGTGTGAAAAAGGAGGAGAAAAGCTAGTTCTCTTTGGAAGCCAATGAAATGGAAAACATATCTGAAACGCAGAACCCCTCACACTCATCATTCTATATTAGGCAGCTGCACAGCAGGGTACATGATCAATATGTCAGAGTGAGTCAACCATTTTTCCAGATCAACATCACATTTGCAGTCTTTGATGAAAAGACAAAATTGTTTCATCTAATGCTCTCCATTTATGCAGGCAAGTCTGCTTTCCAAAGATGATCTCAATCACCCTAAAACTACGACTATTTAGATCCTCTTTCAACCAGTTACTGGACAGAAGAGTCTATTCTAGCTTAAATAAACTGGTTTATTTCAGTTTTCCGCTCTAAAATCTAATTTAAGGTATACCCTAAGCCACAAGTGTCATCACCTGCAAAGCAGAACCGGAAAGTTATTTTAGTCTCTTCACTTGTGACCTAGAAGAGTTATTTATAGAATAAAAATGAAGAATTGAAAGTAAGAAGAGCTGATGATACATCATGTAGATGCCAGCCAAGCCAAATCTGTGTCAGTCAAGCATCAGTAGCTGAAGTTGACCAAATACAAGTGTCTAATTTAGGCACTAGACTCTATGTTACTTGGAATTTAAACAACAGGTTTTTGGCCGCCAAAGGCTCAGCGAAGGCTATCTTGTGTTGTCTGATCCCACAGAAGAGCTACTGTAGCGCAGGTTGCTGAAAAAGTTAATGCTGGTTCTGATAGAATGGTGTCAGAGCAGAACTGCTCACTGTGTATGGAGCTGCATACTTTCCATGCTGACACCCGTCCACCATCAAAAGCGCCCACAATGGACACGTGATCATCAGATCTGGACCACGGAGCAATGGAATGGTTAGAGAAAGGTGTTGACTTGACCTCTGAATTCCCCAGATCTCAATCCAATTGAGTGTCTCTGGGATGTGCTGGACAAACTTGTCCGATCCATGTAGGCCCCACCTCACGGCTTACAGGACTTAAAGGATCTGCTGATCGCGTCTTGCTGCCCGATACCACAGTACACCTTAAGAGGTCTTGTGGAGTCCATGCCTTGACGGTCAGAGCTGTTCCATGGCTCACAGATCCTGTTGCTTCTGGTGCTGGTTGACTGGGGACAAGCAGAACAGGGACAGATTTGGTCAGATAATTCCTCCTCCTGACACAGTCTCCAGAATCACCTATGTTTACTTCACAACACAAGGTTATAGTTGGCATATCTCTCCCCCACTGACACAACAACACCGGCGACTCTGAGACATAGTCCCTGTGCAAGAAGGGCCTGAATGTCACTCACTAAAAACATCCAAGAAGCCTTAAATCAGAATACAATATGTTCTATCAGATCAGTAATTTTTGTATCTGTAAAAAAGTACAGTACAGGATGACGTGTTAATGTGATGAGTTCATTAGTCTTCTATTGTACGACGTGCAAATGTAAGCGTTTGATGCTGGAGGTACATATCGTGGAGCTTACATGTGTTTGTGATCCCTTCAGTTTCTTCCACTTTCTCCTATCTGTGTACTTTAATGCATAAAGCTTTCACCCGAGGATGAAACATTTTTAACATGTAAGATCTTGTCTCTGCTTTCATTTTCACGGTCCAGTGGCATCTTTAAGTGTAATCTTTAAGTGTCTACTCACGCTATTTTGCACTAACTTGATGTCCATGCTGCTTTTCTTTTTTTGCATTCACTGAACTCCCCTTAACCCTCGTATCACAGCTCTTTAACAGCCGATGCATTAATCTGTCAAAATACCACCATTTGTCTTTAAACATGATAAATGTGCACTGGTGAAATGGAGACCAATAGTATTAGTTTGACATGTCTTTTGTGCATCTGTTGTCATTTATTCAGTTTTAAATCTGTGGGCATGGTTTTACTCAGAAGGAAATCCTGCAGGCACTGAACCTGAGGACATTTAAACACTGATATAAAAGGTTAACTTAAACTTCTGGTTGTTACTGGTTATATTTATATTGTGGATATATGTATTATCATTTTTCTCAGTGTTTTCTGTGTTTTTACATCTGAAATCACAGAATAACTGTAAATTATTTATTTTGAATGATGATCATATCTTTTGCCAGCATTTCACTGTCCCATGTGTATCTCTGGTATGAAGGTTCTACAGACCTCCTCTATTTGCACATCCTTATGTGATAGCATGAAGTCATTTAATTGTAGGTTTAAATGAATCGATTCAACTGGGAGGTCAGTCCATGCTGTAACTGTCAGTGTTGTTACATTAACAAAGCTCTGCTTTGTGTCACTGTCTCCGGAGTCACTGTGTTCTGTGATGATCTCCAATCTACACTTGAACGTACAGTATGAGCAGATGTCACGCTAAATATTTCCATTCACGGTCCTCCCATCTCTCTCCTAATGCATCTAATATATCAGATCAGATCATTGCAAATGCATTTTGTGGTCTGCCACAATACAAAAGACTTTTTTTAAATCTCAAGAGAAACCATTTTATAATTTAAAGGGGCAGTTCATCGATTATAACCATTAAGTTCAGTTGAGTTGTAGGAAGTGCTACACTGATAATGTCTTAAGATTGGCTCAAATGTGGCTTGGAGTCAGCAGAGGAAATGAAGAACTGTAACCCTGTGTTACATATTTGAATGAAGCAAAGCTTTTAACATGACATACAGTATATTCAGTGCATGAAGTGCTTCATATTGTTAACTTTTTGCACAAATTTTGCACAATTTCTGTTTGATATTGCATGATTGTAACACATATATAGCCTATATACAGAACTTGATGTTAACTTTTTTGCTCATAAGCCACTTGGGCAGTGATTTTTAAAGTTACTAGCCACTCAGTGAGCTGAGACATGGCTAAGCATACAGTAAAGGTTGCACAAACTTTTGTTTAAAGCACTAATATACAGCTGAAGTCTGGGGAAATATACAGTATGCTACGGGAAAGAAAACACATGGATAGTAGAGGAGAGGTTATTATGATCTATGATAGCCAGCAGTCAAGCCTATAGAGGGCTGTTATTCGTCACTCCACTGGTTCCAGTTGTTGCAGTTTGTGTCTATACAAGTCTCAGTTGACTTATGAACTAATTGTAACAGACTCAAAAGCAACACTGAGCTGACTGCCTGGACCAGACAGCAAGTCAGGACTAAAAAATATTTCCAAAAAAACAAAAAAATATTATTATATTGCATTTTCATTAAATCATGGAACTGCAAGAACAACAACAACAACAACAAATTGAAATCATATTCACATTAAGTATTTCCTCTGGACTGCATATGTGTTGTTAAAAAAAATCGAGATTTGTGGTCCAATCTCTCTTTATCCAGAGTATCGTGCGACTTTGGCCTGTAGAACTCTGGGTATGTGATAACTCTAAGACAGGAGGTAAAACTTTCAACTGAGCAAACTCAATCTGATGTAGATAGATGGTGTTGTGAGATCTGACAAAGGTCATAAATGGACCTTAAGTTAAGATTTTCAGTCTACTACTGTTGCAAAGGTCAAGACTGAACTTTCACTCCTGTTTTCAAATAACAGAGAATGACGACAGAATGTTCTCTACATGTCGTCTGACACAAACTGGTCTAAGCTGCTAATGCACTAGTGCCCCTCAGTGCGGCCGATGGAGTGTTGGTCTTATAGTGAGGTGTGGTCAGACACATTGTCGGAACATTGCTATCTTGAGGCAGCAAAAAGTGATTGTGCCACTGAACAACCAAAACCTAGTCTGAAGTCAAAGGTGCAGCGTCCTGCTATATATGGGCCCCAATAACCCCACTGAGAGATTGTCATGGTTTTGGTTTTTTAAGGTTTTTGTGTTTTCTGTTTTATTATTTATGTCATGTCTTATTTTTCACTTCCTGTTTTTTTTTGTTTTTTTCCCACCACTTTAGCTGTGTCCCAATTCAGGAGCTGCATGCTTCGAAAGACCTGGTCTACAAAGTCCTGTACCTTGGCAGGATGCATTGAACGCTTTTAAATGAGACGGTCTGGTCTACGGAGAATCTCACCAGCTCTTCCTGTGTTTACCATTGTGTCAGGAGGTGCTATGCCTGTTGCCTAGCAACATTACCAGCTGGGGTTGATTAGTAGGAGTCAAAGTTGTAATTATAATAGTAGTTGTAGTAAAAATGTATATTTTGAATTAACGAGAAATGGAGCCAGAAATATTAATGTTTTTTTTGTTGTTTTTTTGTTGTTGACCGGAATCAGTGGTGTGCAATGAATCTTGGGATAGGGTGGTCCGTAAAGGATCCACTTGATGGAAAAGGAGGCTGCATTTGTGGGTCACATTTGAAGGAGTCTCTGCATTTGGACAGACCTAGTCCCTAGTTGTGGCACATTCAGTCTGCAGATGCAGCCTTTGGAGGATGCCGTCCCTGAATCGGGACAAAGCTTTTGTGTGTTCATTGTTTTCACCTGTATCTGGTCCCCACTTGTTCCCCATCTTCCCTCGTTACCTCTCAGTATTTAGTCTCTGTGTTTCTGGCCCTCACTGCCAGTTTATCATGTTTGATGTGAATTGTTACCGTACGCTCCATCTCTCTCCCTCGTGTTTCCTTTGTGGTCCTGTGAGGTTTCTCAGTGTTTGACTTTTGCCTATATTTGGATTTTGCCTTCTCCTTGAAATTTTTGGGAATTGTTTACTTTTGGACATGTTGGATTTTGCTTGTGTTTTTCTAGTTTATGGACTTTGGCTCTGCCTTTACCTTTTGGTCACTATTTGCCTTCTATTGTGATGTTCTGTTAATTACATCAGTTAACTGCATCCTCCCTGTCTCTGTTCTATTCTGCTGAAGCCTAACAGAGATGTGCCAACACAATGCATATACATTTTGTTACACACTAGTGATGAATGGATCGGCTCTGACATCAACCAAATAATTAATGAGGTTAAGCTGCTGTGTTTTGTGCATTAATGCACAGACAGTGCAGACATTGTTGGGATCACTGCATGTAATGTCATCAATAATTTCCTCATTAATGATTTATAATTCACCCACCCACATCACATCCTCTGTAACTAAGAATCATACATTTTATGACCCTACCCACCCAACCTTTGCACTGCAATCTGCACACATCACTGCACCAATTAAATATGGGGAGGTACAGCAGCCCTCCTCCTCTTCCTCAGTTAAATTTTGGTGCATTTGCTCGTATGCAGTCAAATGGAGTTGTTGACCGGAAAGAGGAGGAGACGGTGGAGGAAAAGGGATGGCAGAGCAGAAACCTGAGACAATGTGAACAGATACAGATGAGCTATTGGAGCGTCCAGAATCACAACATTGTAGCAGAGGCGGGACACATGCCTGTGATGTAACCGACCTCCATCACACACACACACACAGACATTGTCCTCCAAAACATCTTATTAATTTATACCACTCCTTAAACAAAAATCATAACCGACCGCTTAATGCAAAGTCAGCGACAGACTCGCTAATGAAAGAAAGACTCATTCATTCATTCACAAACTCAATCAGGAGAAGTTTAAAGCTTTACCATCACATCACAAACTATCAGCACTACATGTATCAAACACATGATGTACAAACTGTTGTATCTGTGCTTGACGAACACAAATACCTTCCAAACTTCCTTATCCTTCAAAAGTAGGCCAATCCTTCAAATGATGCTGATTTTCTATACGTAACTGTGGTGTTTACTGTGTAAACAACCACAATAAATAAATAGGCTACTTTAGTGGACTGACACATGCAGCTAAATTCTAGCAAGGCACAAGCATCACAGCCCCATCAGAAACTGCACACATTCATGGATAGTTAGTCAACAGAAAGCCACAGAGAGAGAAGAGGGTCTGCATTCCTCCCTCTATCTGAAGAAGGCCTTGAGTCTCATCAGAATATCACCATTCTTCTTCACCTGTTCATTAAACCTCTTTATGCTAATAGGCCCTGAAGTTTAGCACTGCCAGCTAGCAACTCATATATTAGCATACATTATGCACTCATTAAAATGCCTAAAGCTATGTTTGAAAGTTGAGTTTTACCGTTGGCCTGTTGTCGGATTTAAATTTAAGATGTTACTCAAGAGGTAATTTCAGGAAACTGTTTTTAACTAAAAATCTCCATAACTGCACTTATATGTGTCGAATACAAAAACTGTGAACCTAAAAATGATGTATTATTTGTTTCTGACAAATGACAACCATCACCATAATCAACTATCTAAGAGCAAGGGTTAAATCAAATTAAAAAACTAAATTGAAGCGTTGGTTTCTCTGCTAACCATCTAATGCAAGGAACTGACAACCTCTCCTAGTCAATGGTTTCATATTTATATGACGGTTTACACACCAACGCTCTGCAGGAATAGCTTCTGAGTGAGGAAGCACATCCCCTCTGCAGACCCATGCTGTGTCATTGTGAGCATGTCGTTGCAGCTGTGTCTAATTTCCTACTGTCAATTGGTTTTGCTGTGTCATTCTTACCAGATGGCCACAATGCCACAGCGCTGGGCCTTTGGACTCAAAATAAAGCACCCCCCCCTTCCAAATCGTCGCCTAGTGCCATTATTCTGATTCAAACCCCCTGGGTATGTGAATCCGCTGGGGAAGTGCCCATTTAAGGGCAGAAAGGGGGTGAGGTCATGGCCGCATCAGCAGGAACACCTGCATTTCTCAAATGAGCAAGTACTGCATTCTGCCAGGGGCCATTTGAGGGCAGCTTGAGTTTGGAACAGAGCCAAAGGAAGTTTTAGAAGAGGGACTGGAACAATAGCAAGCGAAAGCAACAAAAGGAAGAATAAAAGGGAGCAACCATAGAGAATTGATGCGATTATTAGGGTAGTAACCAAGTACGTTAGTGAAGGGTTGTCTTAGGTCAGTAAATGATAAAATGGGCAAGTTTCAACACTTGTGACTGACAGACAAAACAGTCACACTGGGGCCCCAACAGTGCTTTTAACTCAGTAGACCATGAAATGCTACTCCAGACTGGAAAAAATATGATGGAACACAGACAGGCAAAACATTGGTCACGGTTGAGTGCCGCAAAAAAATGGTTCTGCACACACTCAATATTTAAAATAATGTAATGTAGAGATGCACACATGGCTGGTGGCTGACCGCAACATTGATATAATAGCTCATAATTGTTCTTGTTGTGGTTTTCGCCAACCTTATAATCTTGGGAATTTTAAGAAAACTGGAAAATAAGGTTAGAATGTGGATAAACACGAGTTTGCAAGATTACAAAACTGAACCTTTAACGAACATGTGTATCTGTGTGTGTGTGTGTTTGTGTGTGTTTGTGGGCAAGTTGATGGGACACAAGGTTGCCCACGTTCCTCCTTGTCCAGGCGTATCAAAGGCAGGTGCCAACCCTTGTGTTCCTGCCAGCTGGATACTCAGATGGATGGATGCCAGATTCCAAAGGTTAACAAGATTCTGCACTCTGCAACCAGCCGCACACAATAGTGCCTTTCTTCTCTTTGCACATACCTACTTTGGTTCTCCTTTCCAGAACCTCTTTATTGTGACACACAAAACCAAGCTTGTACTCATTTGTACCCCATGAGTGTGGCATTTGCATGTAGTAACACATTTCATTTAAAGAGGGGAGATTCTCCTTTAGATTGGTCTAAAAATGCCATGGTTTATAATACAACTTTCCTTAGATTCTTGTGATGAAATACTTTAATTACAAATTCATATTAATTACTTATAGAATAAAAGTAGATGTAATAAGGGTGAGGTAACAGGCAGATCTCATTACCAGTGTTTTGTAACATCCCATGGCCTCTCATTCAGACGCAGAAGGTGCTTTTTTGTGTCTGGGTTTGCATCCCATAAGAAACCACACAGTGAAGTGTTTACACTTAAACAAAAGTGTTGTTACTCCTTGATTCTACCACATATGCTGGAGCCGATTGCAGCCATTATAGACCATCCTTTTGATTCCAACAGGCGCCAGGTGGAGCATTATAGACGTGCCCCAGAAGCGACTCTCTGCTCAGCTGCTCAGAGAACAAGCTTCACAGTTGAGCCAGGAAATATATAAGAGAGGAACGGCATAGAGAATCTGGTCGACTTTCAAAATAAAACACCCTGTGTTTTGAGACTCCCAATCGTACTGTATGTCACATCAAAACTGGAAATGACACTAATTCATTATGTAGCCTGTTTACCCATGGTACACATTGAAAACCAGAGCTAATCGACAAAAGTGGGCCGGAAACATGTTCTGCTTCAGCTTCTCTTGGTGGGTGGTGTATGGATTTGGAACAAAACCGTGTTCCAGCTGGTGTTCTGTCTTCAGATAATATCTGAAAATACATAGCTTTCAAAGTGTGTGATAAAAATTTACAATCGTGTTCAATGGCCTTCAAAAAACATTTATATTAATTGAGGTGAGGGAATCAGAACAAGCTGAAATTGCTACACCGCCAAAGTATGTATGTGACGGCCATGACTGCAGCCACACAGTACGTTGGTAACCCCATGCACTTTAGCTGCTTAGTTTTGTACATATTTTGGCACCTACAGTACATGGCACACACAAACACATAAATTACAACACATAATTCTTAATTTCATACAACATACTCATACTTCATTTGACATTTGCTGGAAATACACTAGTTCTATTTGTACTGCGCACATTTAGTTAACTTTTGTACATTTAACATTATGTTAAATTAAGTTATCTTAAGTTGTGTTAACCCTTCTTTTCTTTTACCGGTACTGGGAGGGTCCATGTTTCTGCTGCTGAGGCCATCCTGCCAAGATTGGGTAAAAGATGATGAGACCCAGGAAACAGTGGACCTTAAGTACAGGAAGCACCAATAGCCTGCCACCTCAGAGGGGGGGTATGGGTTATTTGGCTTAGTTATTTTGTGTGCTTTGTTAGACTAACTTTGGTATTATGATACTTTTGGTTCTGAATAATAATTTGTTTAGTTAAACAAACAAACTAACTGGGTTTTGATTCATTTGTAGTTACTTGGTGTGCTTTATATTTTATGTTAAACCTTTTGTGTTTTATTGGTCTGATCAGCAGCTTAAATAATCCCATTTGTTCTTTGTTTGTTCTGTTAGAGTTTGTTTACCAGTTGGATAGTGTGGTCCTTTGTTATCAAAGCCTGTGTTTAGTTATGTTGATTTGACCTCTTTCATGGGCCCAGAATTTAATTACTTCTGTTTTGTGAATTATTTTTTTTGGCAAATAAAGCTTTAAAATTCAAAATCCACCTGTGACTCCTCATGCCTTCCTGCTTGATCCCTCACAGACCTTATAAAGTCAGACAAACCTATGAGGAAAAACTTTATTTCCACAGTAAAAGATTTGCTTTCATTTAGAGTCATGTTTCGTTCACCTTCTTTAAGCTCCATTTTGGTCTCCACCAACTCCTGGAAAAACATTTGTCTCATTAGCTGCTAAGGTACATGCTTCACCCAGTTCACCAGCAAGTTACTAACTTTGTCTAACTTTGTGTGGCTATTTATTAAAATTGTATTATTACAAGGCTTTCTTGGAGAACACACATAGACTCATTCAGTCCATACTCATAATAAATCAAATATTAAAGTATTTAGCATAAACCAAAGTAACTTAAACCAGCCCTGTAAATGGGAATAAAAAGAGTAATTGACTTTTCAGCACTACCATATGTCTGCACTCGTGTGTCCATGTCTCCATCTTACGTATTTATTATTCATTATGCAATGAAGTCATGGCTTCTAAGAGGTCTGAGTTAGACTGTACACAGTACACAGAGGATCTGCAAATTCCTTTTAACGTCTCCTGGGTGATAAGTAGACTGGAAGTAAGTTTCTATAGTGTCACGCTGCATTGCTATAAAAATACCTGGAGCCATTTAACTACAACTTTAATTGACTAAGTGCTCTGAGTAAGAACTGATTGATTGTCATGTGGAGACACGTGTTCAATTAAAGCCATAAACACTTAACAGCTGACTTGAAGCGTCTGAACATGTATGCATGCAAGGAAATGCAGCACGTGCACGCACAAACACATGCTGAACTGTCTTACAGTTGGAATTGAGTTCCACAACTACCCCATGAGAGAGTCTGCAGAGATTTGAAACCAAGACCACGATTGTAGCTCCACAGATAAAAATGTCTGGTTATTTTGTCCATTTTAACATTCAGCTACTAGAGCAAACAGCTTTATATGACACTGACATCCATCCACCCATGTTTCAGCTTTGTCTTTCAAACCTGAGGAAAAGACGTTTCTACTTGACAAAAGGTTACACTCTCATCACAGATACTATAGAGTGAGGATTGTTCACAATCCTTCAGCAGTGGCATTCACTGGCCTCTCATTTTGGCTTCCAAACTGGGTGAAATATGCATGAATTCAACAAGGCGATGGAATTTATGTCCCTGCTGACGTAATGGCTGCAAACACACTCAGACTGCAAATGTGTTATGTAGTGCGAGGGTACATCTAATTTCCTGAACTCATCCTGGGTTTGTGATGTGACACATGACCCTGAAAGTGTGGAGTGCGGCCATGAGGGGAGGAATCTTGTCAATTGAGCACTCTGACATTTTCTCACACTGGTTCTTTGAACCAAGATATCTGCACATTTTTAAGTACAAATGTAATGACTTTCAAGACCTTTTTAATACCTCTAACATTAAAAAATAATATCTTTACTGTGCGGCAGCACGGTGGCGCAGTGGGTAGCGCTGTTGCCTCACAGCAAGAAGGTTGTGGGTTCAAATCCACCTTTTCTGTGGACTTTTCTGTGTGGAGTTTGCATGTTCTCCCCATGTCTACTTGGGTTCCCTCTGGGTTCTCCAGCTTCCTCCCACCACCAAAAACATACAGTACAGGTGAACTGGTTGACTGTAGGTGTGAATGTGATTATGAATGGTTGTTTGTCTTTCTACATGTTCCTATGATGAACTGGCAACTTGTCCAAGGTGAACCCTGCCTCCTGCCCAATGTCAGCTCTGGGATATGCCCCCTGCAACCCTACACAGGATAAGTGGTTACATTAGCTGACATAACTGCCTTTAAATCAATGAAAGTAACAAAAAGTTGTATGTTAGTAGACCTGCTCCAATGGAAAATAGTTCCCTGCATTAACCATCAAATGAACAAGACAGTGTGTTTGTGTCATTTGAGGTTGTCCCAAGTTTGAATATTTTTCGACAAAGTTCACATCAAGCCTCATATGAGCCGTTGGATGGATTCTGCCAGCCATCATATTTCTCATCCTCCAACCAAGTCTCACTGAACTTATATTTCTGCCCATGGTTGAACCTGCTCACAGCGGCGTCATCTTCTCTTCAGGTCTGCAACAGCAGGCCTGCATACTATTTAAGTCATATTGAACTCAAACTAAATGCAGAGTAATGTGATTTGACAATACTACCAAGCATTCCTGTACACTTCCTGGCAACTGTAGATGTGCCACAGCTTTAATGACATTTTGAATGAATTACAGTATCATATGTGATAATAAGTCTATATTTTCCCTGAAAACATGTAGAAAGTAAAAGCTTCTCATTGCTTTAACGTGTAAAAAAAAAAATGTTAAAAAAAATACAGAAACAAAAAGGTTAGTTAAGTTTGCATTGCATTGCATAAGCTGGCATTGATTTAAGTTATAGTAGGCCCAAAACGTACCTGATTATGTTTGATGAAAATTGCACGAAGCAAACTTTGGAAGCATCAACAGTAAAAATGTTTTAAATCATGGATACACTAGTTGGGTCAGGATTGTGTGCTCTGCCTGACTCATTGTTTCATAGAAACCGTTGGCTTGGGTTTCCAATGCCATTTGTAGCTGGCCATAGTAAACCCCAGGAGAAGTTGAAAAGCTTAGCTCTTGGGAAATGTCACTCACTCGGACATGAATTCAGAGTCTAACCAATGAACGAGCAGCAATTCATCATATGAAGCGTTTCTGTTACACCACTCATGTATTTACTTCATGGTCTGCAGTGAAAGAGAATGGACTCTTGTTCTGCACTGCCAAGGTGTGTGTCAGTGAGAGTCAGCTCAGGTAGGTACCCTCAGCTTCTCTGACATGGAGCGTTTCACAAGGATTAGGAAAATGTCAAACAATGTAAAACTATCCATATAGACAACCATCAGTGGGAGGGGGAAAAATACATGAAAAAACATGTCATGTCACAGTACAGGACAGATCACATCCACATATTCTATTGGGATACATCCTGTATGTACACATATCATTTGGTCCTGTACCTGCATTAAACATTGTCATAACGTTTACATCTACTATTGCTATACATCTTGGTTCCTTTGGAATGTTACCAGATCCAGTTACTCATGTACTGTCTTGTACTTGTACTTCATCTGCATATTTTCAACAGGTTACTTTATACATCTACTATAGGCTATATGTCAGAGGAGGGTTTTTTAATTTAATTTAATTTCACTGCATTTATTTGGCAAGTTTTTAGTTTTGTTGCTGTATGATAAGTTTATCACAAAACAGTCAAATGTTTCTTTCACACTCACTAATATTAATAAAAATAATAA
This sequence comes from Chaunax sp. Z400, assembly GCA_037577475.1. Classification (NCBI taxonomy): domain Eukaryota; kingdom Metazoa; phylum Chordata; class Actinopteri; order Lophiiformes; family Chaunacidae; genus Chaunax; species Chaunax sp. Z400. The sequence goes on along the minus strand of CM075196.1, from coordinate 21,628,005 downwards.
TAATAATAATCATAATAATAATACTTTGATTCAGACAGTAATACATCACTACAAAGGTACGTTGATCGGACGTCCCGAAACATTTGGGACAGTCCTGAATTATAACCAGTTGTCAGAATCCTGTCCAGTTTGTCTTGGAAATTCCTCTTAACCTGAATTTTGATTGAATTAGAGCCTAATAAAAATGTGAACATTGCTCTGACTCTTCATTGGCTAGAGTAAAGACAAAGTAACAGGATAGCCTTTTAAAATTTAAAGTCTTTTGCCAACTTCAATCATGGCTGTTGTAGTTTTTTTTTGTTAGAACTGATGCAAATGATCTGGACGGCAACAAGTTTTGTGGAAAACGGGTCAGTGGTTTTTGCATAATTAGAGCAAATGTTGAAACCTATCACTGTTAAAAGAAAGTGTCCATTTAGCCATTGCCGGTTTCTTTATTCTGCACCAAAATTCTTTCCTTCCTCATATCCCATCCCTCCACCAAGTCTAGGGAAATCAACATTTTTCAGAATTCTGTCAAACAACCTAACCAACCAATAAATGAACCTGAGAGAAAACATAACATAATGGCTGAGGTAATAGCTGCTGCTAGGCTATGCTAACCTCTGTGCCAATAGTCACACAGATTGTCCGACTACACAATTTAGTCATTGCTAATGATATTGGTTGCTGTCACCTGAAAGCAGAGATATTTGTCATCTGTGTACTAGCAACCATCACTTCTGACTCCCTTCTGAGTCAATGGGTGCCTTAAGCAATAGAAAAAAGTTCCCCTACTTTATAATACTAGATTTCTTTTAACAGATTGCTGAGAGTGCAGATTCAGTCACAGGCATCCTGCTGCACAAGCTAGTAGAACACAAACAACCTTTGTATAAAACTTCAACAACGCAAAACAGATTTTGTCTTCATGGCAAAAGTTGGCCCTGTCTTCACCTCCTCTTCTATTCCTGTTGACAGATGCAACCAGCCCTCTCAATAGGTACTTACAGGTGTCTAAAAGACAACGTTCGTGGTCTATTTTTCTTCAAATTTTTTCAGATATATTGTAAATAATTTCATACAAACTGGCAATGGTCATTTGAAGCAGCAATGTCCATGAAAAACACATTTCAATTGCTTGAAACCAAAAATAGTCATTTTCCAAATGACAACAAACTCACTTCAGCCCCGCCCTGTCCCCCTGTATTCATGGCAATTTAAATGACAAAGTAAATCAATAAAAACTTATAAATAGACTTTTCTCATAGTAGTACAGTCTAGTAGTACTAGTAGTGGTCTACATAGTATGCAGAATCTGCCCCTACTATTTTGCTGGGTCCATCTCATTGACTTGTAACTAGTGCAGTGCCCGTTCTAAACATGTGGTGTCGGATGTGTTTCTAATGTTACCTGCATCCAGCAACAAAAGTGACCTGCAGTCAATGAGCTGTGCCACGTGTAGACTGACTGTGGACGTAGGTGAGGACATGCTGGACTCAGTCCACAGAGCACTGAGGCCACCCTGCCACCTCTGCACAGAGCTCTGTTATAATATTGAGTGTATTCCGTATGCAAATTGAACCAAATTCGACACTGCACTTCTTTGGGCCCCCAGCAACTCAAATGCCAAGTTTGTTCCGATGAACAGTTCTCAAGGTAGGAAAATTACATACATACAGACAGAGATCCCCTGCATTATAGTCTGACCACTCGTTTCTTTTGGCGGGCCCGGCAAACTAGGGCCTTCTGCTATGGTTGCTTCCCTTCCTACTACAGAACTTATTGAGAGGGCTGCTCAAAGGAGACTTTGCCAGTCACTACCATACAGCATTGCAAAAATGGTTCAACATCTTCAAAACTGTACAAAATATTTCAATGTAATAATAATAATTATTATAATAATAATGGGATGCAGTTTTTTTTCTCTCTGTTGAACTTACATTATTACCCTCAACTGCTAGTTGGTGCATTTACTTTTGTTTGTGAACCTGTTGCTGTGGAAACAAAAATCTGACCTCCACCTCATCCATGATGACCTTGGACCTTCTTTATCTGGTGTTGCCATGACTCACAGTGAAGAACCATTGATCAATATGTCAACATCGATATCCATGCAGTGCTTTGCATCAACTGTTTATGGTTGAATGTGGTGTGTGTAATGGGTTTCACATTTCCAGGTGGACTTTGATTTATAAAGGGAACTTTGCCAACATGCGTGCGCATGTGTGGTTAGATAAAGTACACTTTGAGTATGGATCCTACACACTGTTTTATGACTGAGACCCCTGGAGCTCACAGTCATCCTGGATGTGAGCTTTGGACACAAACCTTGAAGAGAATGTCTGTGTTGCAGTGAACTCTCCTGCTACCACTCACAGTGTGTGGGTTCTTCTCAGTGACAGCACCTTGAACGACATTTGGGAACAGTCTTTATTTTACTTAATAAACGTAGCCACAGCTTTTCAGCTACCAAAATAATACCAGCTTTGCAGCTTCTAAATCACAGATGTTTTCCTCACGTCTCCAGTCTCACGCACTGAGACTCACATCCAGCAGGCAGACCGTCCAGGTCCATCACACTGCAACATGAGGGAGAGATTCAGTTCAATACAAAACACTTGGAATAATTAGCTCCTGACACCATGACAACATAAAAGAGACAGAGACACATGCTGTCAAGGAACCAGAAAAAAAACCAGAACACCTGGCAAACAGTGGACCAATCTAAACCAAACACACATCTGTGCCCAAACAACTTAATCAATGTGTAAGCAACACCTTTCAGAAACCAAAAACCTGACAACCAAACTATTAAACAACAATAGACCAACTAATATATATACGATGAGAACCCCCAAATTGTCTGCAATCTGGCACCGTTACGAACTGTGTCAATGATTTAACCAAAATAATTTGTCTAGCCAATGAATTCGATATCATCGGTGGAAT